>JBBPMJ010000019.1:0-181430 GCA_038090255.1 Austroboletus niveus | reverse complement strand
GGCATTAAAAAAATTTGAGGTGGTCGAGAAAAACGCGGTGGGACATGAAACAAATGCGGGCATCCTTACATAACGCGATGGGCCCCGAAAACCGCGGTGGATTAAATGTGCAGATATCACGCCATAACCACTCTCAGGATCGTAGGTGTGGAATGATAAATAAATCTTAGTCAATGATAATCGGTCAAGAATATTATCCTATAGCACGATACCTCCGAATTAGTTAAAAATAACATGCTCTGAATAATAATTGGTTCGCTCGTGATTAACTACTTCTGCCTTGCGATGATCTAGAGTTCATTGCAGCACTGAAAATGATGTGTTGCCGATTAAGCTTTAAGTGTCAAGACCAATGAAAACAAATTGTTATCTGAACCATTTGATATCATTCTATTTACTTCCCCCAGTGTGATTCTTATACTTAACGAGGACTGCAGTTCAAGCAGATTGAATTCAGAAGCGGACTCTTGTTCGTGTCGTCTGTTTTAGGACGCTCGGGGCGCCTGCAGGAATCAAGTTAATTAACGCGTATGCATCGGGATCATCAGGATTGTACATTGTCTGTCTATGCAACATGGACAGTAGATGGATTGTCTTGGGTACGGTTGGGTTGCCCATGCCAAGCTCCAACGTTCAGTACTACATTACCGTCTTGCTTGCAAGGTTTCTCCGGAATTCAGGCACCGTTATACACGTGACTTGCACAGCATGTATCACGTACTTTGCAGCGATAGTCGATCGTCATCGATTCATCTTTGCAATCTCTATCAGCTGTCGATTCACACCTTCCTTGCAAGTTCTCGCGCACTCCTTGCGGCTTCCACGACACCAATTGTTACGAACGTCAAATTTTCCCTGATCGGACAAGTGGTGCGCATGTTTGCAAACGCATTCCTTGCCAAGTTGCCACAAATAGGTCGCTTTGCCATGTCGTTACTTTCACAAAATTTCCTCGCATTTATACTTTTAGTCGCGCGCTTCGTTACTTCTACATGTACCTGTTAGCACGCCCTTCCACGCAAGCAAGGTTTCCGCCGACATGGTCGGCACTTCCCGAGTCGGAAGGAGGCGCAACGGTAAATCAATCGTGAGAAATATATTCTTTTTTTGGAATCTCCCATCCATTTGTAACTTGCACTCGGAACCTCATGGCTTCCTTGCCAAAACGCTCGTATGGTTCATATACTCCTCGAATTCGCATCTCAACAACAAGGTCAAAGACAATGCTGAAGCCAGCAGGTTTTACACGCCAAATATCCAAGTCCGCCGCCGAATCTGGTTCCAAAGACACTATATCATGGCCAGAATACCTCGAGATCCGACGCGGCAAGCGCAGATGGGAAACGGTACGTCGATTTTCTTTTCCAAAATGACTGCTTATTGACGCTCTCTTCTTAGGCTCTGACCTTCCCTACCTCTCTTCTCGGTTTCGCGGGTGGAGTTGCATATTTTGGATCTCAAGAAACGGACGCGACCAAACCGATCATGGTGAACCCCTGCTTTACAAAATACGTGTCGAAGCGGATACTGATAATTTTCTCAGGGAATTGACCCCATGATTTTCTATAGTGTTTGCACCATGGCGTGCACCGGTGAGTCACTCCAAATGTTTGCCACAGCCTGGTGTTCAACGTTTCCCAAGGTCTTGGCTATCTTTTGGGCCCCGCAATCGGTTCATCGTGCTGGAGAATGACCCATCGTCGTGCGCTGGCTCTTATAGAAGCAAGGGACCGCGAGTTCTACAGACATATAGCCAAAAATCGCGTCGATCCTACGGCACAGAGTGCTAATAACCCTGTGCCGGACTATTATGGTAAAGCGCATATGTACCATCCTCCGAGAGCATTCTGACACATTGTACTCAGGGGAGAAAATTGGCTCGTTGCACCAATACCGCCAATGGTTACGAGACCAAGCCAAGTACAGACGGAAGGCAGAGTTCCCAGAGGAATAGAAACAGGGCAACCTCGATACACCATCATATACATATATATATTCAGTGCATTTGCTATTACCAAGTCATTCATGTCTGAGGTAGTAGAGTGCGGTGGATTATCAAGTCACTTGAAGTAGCGAACATATTAAATACGAAAGGACCAGCTTTAGAAAATTGCGAGCACTGGGCTTCGCGGGGAGAAAGCGCACGAGCACGAAGGGACAGACGGCCCGTAGCCAGCACGGCTCGACTTCTTGCCGATCGTCAGGTTCCATCACGAAACAAATGATCGCAAGGTACCTGTGTCATCACTAACTCTTCGCTCCAAACCCAGGTCTCCCCAAAGACCGAGTCTCCATACCGCTCACCGCAAGCGCGTGAGGCGTCACCGGAGGGGAAAGGCCCCCTCCCAAACTCCTTGTCTGCGTGATCTCGTCTTGCACACCGTCGAACGACAGCGAATGCGCCGGTGCAGACTTAGGGTAAGGATCCGACACCGAATTCCACGGTTTGGTGACCTGAGATGGGGGTGGAGAACGTGCGCGCTTGGGAGGGGGCCCTATGGGTTTTCTGTCCTGGTCCTTGTCTGGCGCCGAGCTGATGGACCGGATTTGAGGCACCCAGCGCACGTCCGGCAGAGGCGTGATGGGGATCATTGGGCGGTTCGCAGCCAGAGCCTCGACGTCCTGCCCCTCATCCTTTTCTGACGGTCGTTCGTCGGATACCTTTGGCGTTGTCCGCCTTCTTCGTATCCAACTAACGGTAATGACTTCATCACACGACATGAGTATGTGTATGTCTGGTCCTTCCTTGGAAAAGCGAACGCACCTAGGACGGCCAATGTACAGACCGACAGAAAGACGACGATCGAGGCAGTCGAGGCGGGAGAAAGAAACATAGTACTAACTGCTGGCGAAGATGATGGCGGAGACTGTGAAGAAGACATGACTAGGGAGGGAAAAATAAATGAGGATGATGGGATAATAAAGGCCCAATGAAATCATCACCCCTAACAACGCCTGCATCGCTATTCGGCCTGGCAGTGAAGTGTGCGACGTGTCCATGATCAAGCCGATCCCCAGAGTAAAGCTGTGCAATTGCCCACGTGGTGACTAACTACAGACTTCACGTGACGGTTACCAGATGGGCTCAAGCGGGCCACGGTAATAGGTATCACCCAGACACCAAAGAGATTCAATGTGCTCGTTTGGACCTGGACATAGATGTAGCAATAGATACATAGACCTTTGGACATACTACTTGAAGCGCGGGATATGTGCTAGATCGCATCAACCAGAATATTCGACACAGCTCTGTGTAGTGATCGAGCTCCCTCACCAAGGCGGTAGCCCGGTAGAGCCTTCGTGACCACCAACTCTACATCCTGAGGAGACATCACCCTGGAAGCACCACCCCCAAGGGCATACACCGCCTCTGCGGCGATCGCCTTTTTCTCATCCAGCGTAAAGGGCACAAAAGGAAGAACCGCAGTGACACGAGAAACCAACGAAGCCTGTTCATCAAGGTCGTGTCAGACAGGGTTTCGACGAGAGAAAAGGATCGTACACCGAGGCAGTGCGAAACACGGGGTCGCAACATATCCGCAAGTTCAAGATAGTCTTCACGAGACATCCGAGTGTCTGGTTCTGCACGGTTTTCGTGATGTTCAAAGACTAGCTCGTGGCCGATGTTCGATGTCCCTAACCAAATGACGTTGCGCACATCGACATGGCGCTTTCCTGCCTCCGAAGAACATCGACCTGCCAGACGATGAACGACGACACGTGGGGTTCGACATTAGAAACATACCTAATTCCCATGGCATGAGGAGGGACCAAAGCACCTTTTGATCTTCCACTTTCTCAATTTCCTGCAGTAATGTATGAGAACTTCGTCTATCCCATCAGCATACAACACTCACATCCAAGACAACCACACATCTCTTCCCCTCATGTTCAATCAAGAATTCCGTGAGCGTACATGAAGAAGGTTCCTAGTCGCTTGTCGATGATTGATCTCGGCGTGAAAGAAGTGTCTGGCTTACCTCGTACGGACTCAGAGAGTACGATTGCCAGATGTCGTGTGCAGATCGGAGAGTAGTCATATTTACAGTATGTGTAGGAATACCAAGCAAAGATCCGACTGTGCAACAATGTCAGATATCAAGCCACACATCTTGAAAACAGACTCACATTTTCGTGCCAATAAGCTCTTCCCGTGACCACTCGGACCTGCGCTGGAATTCATACCACTTTTCCAACGCCAATAAACGGAACCACTCACCACAAAGCAAGACTACGATAGGAGCTACAGCCAACTTCTGGGAATGCATGCCAAGCACACGGAATAGCCGTTCCAAGGCCCAGTCTTGCCCGATGACATCGTACCGAACCCGTGTCAGGGGGCGGAAAAACGATCGGTAGATCAACTGTGACGTTTGGCGAGTATGAGACGCATCGGCTCGGCTCACAAAGTATCTGTCGACAAAAGGTTTTAAAAATGCAGGGGACGAAACAGACGGATTGAATCACCTCGTGGCTGGGTCCATTCCTTCCAACGTGGTCTCGGGAGGTGGAACGCTCGGGTCGTCGCTTCCATTGTGTGGTGCAGGGTTCAAAGTCGGGTTCTGCAATGCCGAGGGATTTGCACCATAGGCAAGCAACGCTTTGACAATTTCTTGCTTGTGCGTTAGCTTGTCGTTGGTAAGAGTGAATGCCAGAGCAGACTGAGGGCCGACGGAATCGTTTGGACCTGCTTCTCCGCTCTCGAGCACCTGATGCACTTGGTTCACATCATCACTAGCAATAGCGAACAGAAGGGTAGGCTTTGGTGTTGCGATGGCGTGAACTGGAGTTGTGAGAACGGAACCCGAATGAGTCTGTTCATCGGCGTGTTTGGTTTGAATGGGACGTATTGCGATAGAGTCCTCTTCGTCGATAACTGGTTCTTCGCCAACAACACAAGAAAGACCCAAGGTTGAAGTCCTTCTGGAGAAACGACGGGTCACGTCAGCTGAGCTAAAGTTTCGAGAGCCTGCTCGATAATGCGACAAACGCCAAGGCTGGGTGGGTGCGGAAACGGATCGTGAATCGCGACGATTGGAAGGAGATTGCGGCGTAAAGTAAACGTCATTGGTGGCTTGCAAAATGAGAGGGTTGGAACTGGTGCGCTTGAGGGTATGGTGTACTTGCTCGGGTATTTGTTCACGTGAAGACGAAAGCTGTGGTCGTTAAACAACCAGTCCCAGGAACAAACAGGCTGACATACCAGAGAATTACATGAAAACGAACTAGCAGATGATACACTGGGCGATTGCGGTGTAGACGAGTGGAATATATGATCAGCTGTTGGATGGCACTTGTAAATGCCGAGAGGGACTGACTATTAAGCAAGACACTCACAAGACAGTATGCTAGATGCGACACTCGAAGAGTGGGTAGAGAAAATGGAGGACCTCTTATTAATGAGGGAAGACTAGACGAGAGAATCAGCGAGGGAAGCAGTACGGTCAAGAAGCCACTGACAAGGCAGAGCTCTTTCAACCCGCCAGTGGGAGGAGCAGACAGTGATTTCACAACCAAGGGTGACCGTGTTGCGGAGGAGATAAGCGCAGAAGAACACCCTCGAGATGAATCTTCTTTCACTATATCCGTTCTTATGCGCAACGCCTGTCGAAGCTCAGACACAGGGAGAGCTGCAGGCTAAGTAATAGGTGAGTCCAGGGGCGTCTCGATAAAGATTGCTGAACATACCTGCGGCTTCTGGCGCCGAAATCCTAATGGAATCATGGTACTCCCAACCTCCCTGGCTTGCAATCGAGCATGCTGGTGGATGGGAGAATCCTTGATATTCGAGGGGCTTTCCTTCGGAATAAGCTCGGCGAGGGAAGAACGCAAAAATGATCTTCGCCCAGTCAAGAGAGGACGAAAGGCAGTTTCAGAAATGGGCGAATCTGAACCAGAATCACTAGGCTTGCCGTCGGAACATGGAAGAGCTACCCTTGTAAATCTCGGAAACTGAAGGTGAACATCCTGAGAGGGCTCCTCCATGCGACTAGATGCATCGGCAGGCACTGAGTCCTCGTGTGTGGGATGAGACCACTGATCGACAGAAGTACCATTGTCCAAATACTGATCACAAGGCGATCGCGCTTGATTGGATCGACCTGGTTTGTTCGGCGGCAGTGACGGCGACTCAAACGCACAATCCCCAGGAACGGTCACAGGTGATGACTTTCCTTTCACAGTGAGATCGGAAGCGGCTCGGTTCCTCCGCGAGGCGAAGTCGGTAATATAATCAGGAGATTCGAGGGAGGGGAGCTGGCTCGGCACCGCTTTCTCCGTCAAGTCAGAGCCCGAGCCTATCCGTGGCAATTCTACAAGCTGCGACACTAGGCACGCTTCTGACACCTCGTTTTCCATTTGCGGACTCGCAACAGATTCTTCAGACAAAACGCGTCCATCTTCATCATCAGCGAGGGTGGAATTTCCGACAATCTCAGCAAGCAAAAAGGGAGGAGGAAGGGGAAACGATAATCGCTGAGTAAAACTGTTGCACTCCGAGTCGGAAGATTCGGTGTTTCCATCAGGACCCAGAGCGTCTTCCGCAGGACATCCGTCTACCATACCTGGGACATATTCCGGGAGATAACCACTGGTAGGCTCTGGGGAACTGATATCGTTACCATCAGCGCCCAGGAACGTAGAGCTGAGAATATCCTTGACCGAAGATGGCCTGCATGAAAGCTCTGCTGATGTTGATTCCGAACACGGCCGCGAGACTACACTCTCCGAGATATAGATATATTCCTGCATGTCATCGGTGACGCCGTTGTTCGAAGATGGACTATGAGAGCTCTCCTTTGACGAGCGCGGCCCAGACTCATGGCTTTCGGAGGTGTGAATGAGAACGTCCTCGATTGAAGACAGACCGTCGGGACCCTCCGCTGGTGAGCACAATATCGGAGAAGGTTTTTCGGAATTCAAAACACCACACGCGATACTCTCTAGAATAAGTTCCTGAATATCTGGAGTACAGCTGAGAACATCCTTGCATGGAGACAGAAATTCCTGAAGGTCATTGAGAGCAGAGTTGACTTCATCGTCGACCGAAGATGAACTACAAGGGATATTGGCTGGCTGGCTTGGTTTCGGAGAGTGGTCGTCAGAACTAAAAACACTAAACAAACGTTCCTGCGGGGTAACAGCCTTGCCTAGAAGATCGCCAAGGACATCCTTATCCGAAGACGGACCGTGGGAGGTATTCATTGGTGAAGCAGATATGGGAGAGTGCCTATTAGAATGAGAAACACCAGCCTGGGGAATCTGCGGGGTAACAACCTTTTCCAGACCAAGCCCCTGAAGATCATCGGTACCTGCGGAAGTATTGACGTTGACAGCTGCTTCCGGAAGCAAACGCTTTTCTGAGTCGGAGACTACAGTAGTGACGCCAGGTTGCGAAGAACTAGACACTTCCGAGTTAACAATGAAAGGTTCCAAGAATTCGGTCGCATCATCGTAATATGACAGCATCGACGTCGACGTTGAATAGCCCGAAACGGACAAAGGATTGACAGTTGACACTTTCAAATCGTCATAAGAGGCCTGAGTTGAAAGCGCAGTCTTGAAGGACAAATTGTCATCTGAAACGAAGAAAGATTGGTTGGATGAATCTAGATCGTTTTCATTTATCGGATGAAGATCTTCAGGGCCGTTCAGCGGGTTACACATGACCGCGGATACCTCTTCCTCGGCCTCGTCTGCTGGGATGATGGCGACATTCGCTCGTAAAGGATCCTCTTGAACTCCCTTTTCTTCGACATGTGAAGCGCCATAGGCATCTAAAATGGTGTATGTAATATCTTCAACGGTTGCCGAAGTCAGATCGGACTCGACTTCCTTGATGACCTCGATGGGATTATGAGGCAATGGGCGGAGAGCATCGTTACTAATTGATGCTCCCTCGTCCCTGTGTGCGGGGGAAGGATGTGATGCAGGCTGCAAATGAGGCAGGAATACCATGGAAGATCGAAAAGTGCTGGGCGGGGAACGAGGGAATGAATGAGGGCTAACCCAACTGTCTCCATCGGCATAACCTGAATCTATCGACTCCGTCCTTCCTATCTTTGAAACCAGCGAGGGGATAGGAAACGGCTGGAGCTTGGCCGACATGTCAACAGGGGATAAGAGGTCCACCGTACCCGCATCAGCGGGGCTGACTACAGAAGACTCTATAGGGACAGTGTTCCGGGGTGAATCCAAGAGCGATGCACCCGAAAAGGTGGACAAGGTAGATTGCCTGTTTGACATGACGACGGTCGGATTCTCGTCATCGCAGTCGTCCAAGTCTTGGTCGCCGTCGTCTTCCTCGTGTGACTCTCGAATTGTTTCCTCCACGTAATAGGATGTCGGATTCCCGTCAAAGGAATCATCGGGATCAGGGATGGGGCAGCTATCGGAGACAAGAGAACTATGCGCTTCGGGAAGGAAAGATTCCATCTGGCACGCGAGTGGATCCTCGCCGTCGGACTGAAGAACCGTCGAGGACAGTTCCAGGCTTCCAGAAGTACCTCGGTCTGACTCCATGTCCACGACGGCACAGGCCGGTACTGTTTCCGATGCCGAGGGCGCATTGGAGCAGGGGAGAGCTGTGCTGGGAGATGCTGTTCGGGACACCGAGTCGGCGTCTCCGGGTATGACGGGAGGCGGACCAATGACGTCGGAGAGGACGGAGAGGAGACCCGAGTAGCGGGACGAGTCTTGGGTGGGGAATGCTGGAGAGTCCGGACCTGCCAGAATGTTTGAACGGGGGCTGGGTGAATCGACGACGACAGAAGGGGGTAGAGGGTGGTGTCTGGTGGTGGTGACGGGCTGGTCTGGAGAGCTCCTGACTTTAACATCGTGAAGAAAATTGCACGAGTCCGCAAAGAGACAACGACCTTGAGAGAAAAACGGACAGGGCCGCGCTGGGAGGGGTGAGGAGGTGGTGGTGGTGGTCAGAAGAAAAGGAACGTACTTCTCTTGCGCCAGGCTGGATCTTGAATGGACATGCCGAGCGCGACCTGGCGCAGACGACATGGACGAAGTCACCTCGGCTAACTTGAATTCCAACCGAGCAATGTCACAGCCACAATATTACCCATCATGTCCCGATCACTCCTCCGCCTCACCCTCTTCTCAGGCCCAAACTGCTCCCTCTGCGACGTGCGTATTCACCACCACGTCCGATCCACTCTCACACCACCACAGATCGCCAAGGCTGAGCTCGCCAAAGTACGCAAACAGGTGCGCACACAACCCTCCACGCCGCCGCCGCTCATCCAGCCCAGCGCGAGTTCGACCTCCAAGTCGTCAACATTCACGACAAAGGCCAGGAAAGGTGGAAGAACAAATACATCTACTGGATACCCGCACTCCACCTCGACGGGAAGGAGATTGCCAAGGGTCGCTGGGATGCCAACACGGTGCTCCACGCACTCAAGGAACGGGAGGAGAACCTGGACTCCGATTAGCCAATGACTTCATCGTCGACGCGACGCCCTCTTCCGTTCCGCATGACTCCCTGTATAACACGATTCCCGGTATTACACTTGGAGATGAAACGGATGCATCGCCTCCGTATCCAGGGAAAGACCTCAGACTCTGCTTTAATTGTGGTTCCCCAGACCACGCCGTTGCGTCGTGCTCGGAACCTATCGATCGTCAGCGAGTCTCGCTATCACGCCAGCTCTTTCACTTTCTTCACCCTGATCTTGTCGGACAGGAATTCACCCGCGTTTACCTCGTGGAAGCATGGAAGCAACAACGGCTTGAGTGGCTTGGCTCTTTTGAACCAGGCGTGATTCGCGGTCCTCTTCTGCGAGACGCCCTTGGGTTACGGGACGGGGACCCGGGAGACTACGTCGAATGGCTCCGCTGCATGGCGAATTGGGGCTACCCACCCGGGTGGGTTGCTTCCAAAGATCCGAGACAGTCGGTTCATTCCCGTATTCTGCAAGACCAAGTGGACGTCACAGAATGGGATCCGTTCACAATTTTTGATGGTACGGAGGTCGACGAAGAAATCGATCTCAGTCTATTCAGTCTGCCTCGCTGCTCGACCACGTCGACAATGTCTACTGGCCAAGAGCAGATCCGGTGGGCCACTTACCCAAATACATATTTCTCTTCCAGTGCCCTCTCTGTTTATGGCGGTGTACCGCTGGATTCGTTTTCCTCGGCGAGTGTGACATTCACCGCAGAAAGAAGGGTACTCTGGGAATGTATTCTCTCAGGTGGCGGAGATACGAATGACACCCAACTTGTGCCACCGTGGAGAATGCCTGGTGCCAAAGGCACCTTGAGCTCTGTGGAAGTCTTTGTCCCCCCTCCACCATCGACTACACCTCCGCCGCTTCCCCTGTCTCCAATACAACTCAAAGGGGAACTTGGTATGACCGATGATGAGGCAGGTGGGTCAATTGCGGACATGGACATGTCTGATGCAGAATAACATTTATTTAACTTTTAAGCAAGTTGGGTTAGAGCTACACATCGTGTGGGCTGTAAAGTACACGGTACAAAAATTAGAGTGTCACAGATTACTTTGGCTTGAAATGTTTATGAGCAAGGTCCTTCGTTCTACAGAGTCTATTCATTGCTTGATCGTCGACAGTCCGTAAATCAATCAATGACTCATAGAGCAGTCGTGCTAGACTGAAACTGTCCTTCAGAATTAAGCGTCGTTGACTGAGTGTGAGAGGCCGTAGAATGCACGCTAGTTGGGCGTGCGGCGTATCGTGGCAGAGACTCAAGGGGCTTAGAGATAAGGAAGCCTGGAATATGGATTAAGGGCCATGATATGACACGTTGGAGGAGCACGACAAACCTTTCAGTCCTGCTGCCTTCTCGCCTTGACGCCCAAAACCGTACCCAGCTCGACTCGCACTCCTTGCGGCACCAAACTCGGGGAGGTCACGATCCTTGTCTTCGTACACCGCCGATATGTAAGTCTGTCCTGATGCTCCAGTAGCAGATCGGTTGAGATCTGCGGCAGGAGGGAGGTGGGTGGGAAGCGTGTCCTCAGGACCTGCTCGCCAAACCCTGATGGAACGTCTCTGCTTTGCCGACTCGCGGAAAATAAGACCAAGAAGCATGTTGAGACAGCCAATGGTAAAGAGAAAGAAGGCAGACACGAGGGTGAAATCGTCAACGTGTTGAGATAAGACGGAGGCACCGATTCTACATGAAAGTGAGCGTGGACACGACGAACGACTTCACAAGACTCACAGGCCCTGGAATATGCCCAGTGCACCAAGACCAAACCGGGTTCCCAACACGGGGAAGAAACGGTCGAAGAACGCGGCAGGCCAGCCCAGCTCGGATAAAATAAGGGTGATGACTTGAAAGATGATAAAGAGGCGGTTTACGACCGCCCAGAAGGCGCCACCGAGCTGATTTGGCACGGTGCTCTCTCTGCGGGGTACGTGAGTGGTCGAGAGAGCGTGATAGCTGGGGACGCACCCTATGTATTCGCAGTCGACGATATCTTGCGCGGAGGTGGAGTTGCTGCTCTGTTTTGCCGAGTCCCAAGCATTGACAGCTTCGACGTCGTTGACTATGACAAGAATACTGCTGGAAAAGACAAGGAGAAGAGCGACGATGCTCAGCACGCGGACAATGTTCAGGCCAAAGAAGATGTCTGTATACAATCAGTCGCGAACGTAGCGGGTGCAGGAGACACTTACAGGTGCGGACAGTGAGTGCCATTGCGATAAAGGATCGTGAAGGGGTGTACCAGCACCAGAAGAAAGGGAAGAAATATGGTGTACATCATGGACGCGGGCAAGCTTTTATATACGCGTCGCCATCCACACCTACAATTGTTCTTCCACTATTACGTAATTACGCTTCCCATTGTCCTCGTTGCCGTGCGAGTACAATGGCGTGTCAATTAGCAACATGTATAGTCTGTCTACCAAGCCCAAGATAAAAGCAAGAAAGTGCTATCCATGCCAGTCCTTGATTATTTAAATATGGCTTGCGTGGGACAATGTCCACACAAACAGCGTCCATGGTAATGCTATGTACGTCGTGTTTCGTCGTGTCCTAGGGCACACATAGCCCCATTTTCCATGACATCTACCGCGAATAAGCCGGTGGATCCACGTATGAGTTCCCAGAGATAGGCCCTCCGTCCGTGTGGATGATAACGTCCGATGAACGCCCAGACGATGGCCGGCCGGCACGCGCACGTACGCTTTCCGTGGGCGAAGGCGGTCCGTCGTTGGTGATCTGCAAGACGCGCCGCTCGGTAGAGGGTACAGGGCTCCCAGTGCGATTCTGTGGTTCAATGATAGCTAGGTCATCCATGTTTGGGGTCCAAGCACCTAATAGTCCTGGGGACGACCTCCCATCTGGTAACGGCCGCGGGGTATTCGGGTATGAAACCATTGACAATGATCGGGCATCGGTCACTGTGCTGCCGACAGGACTCAGTACGGCTGGGCCATGCAGAGTTTGAAGGGTAAGACGGGAACCAGCTGTAGACGGCCTAGAGGTCCCTGCGTGAGTACCTTGGAGGAGGGGTGTTGCCGAAAATGAAGTATGGCGGCTATGCGTTCCCGAGTGTTCACTAATTGAGCTATAATGCGACGACCGCAGTGTTTCCCCAGCTGCTGCAGGAGGAATGACGTGCCCAACAAGTCCATATTGATATGGTCTAGGCTCAGCAATCGAGTTTGGTCTGCTACCGATGCGCTCGCTGCGCGGACGTACGGCCGGGGACCAATCGTCGTCATTCGGGAGTTCTTCATCCTTTTCAAATATGTCATCCCACGAGCGGCGCCTCCGACTACAAGGTCATCAGCAAAGATATACACACAAGAAGCTATAAAAAAAATTACCATAGCCACCATAGGCCGCCGACGAGCGCAACCAGACCGAGGAATCCACCAAGAACGCCTCCGACTATGGGCGCAACGTTCGTACCTGACCCTGGAGAGGAATCACTGCTTTGTAAGGAAGGGCTGGGGACGGAACTTGGCACGTATACGGCAGTGGGAGGTAGCGTGGTCAGTACCGTAACCACGGTCTCTACGACTGAGCCATCTGCAAGGGTGGCGGAGGATGCCTCAAGGACCGTCGTGGGCGGCGGAGTGCTTTGAACAAGGACGGAAGTTGTGACTGGGGTATATGTAGTAGACGGCGAAGACGAAGACGAAGACGTCTGCGGAGAGGGACTCGTGCTTTCACCGCTGGAGCAGGGGGCGAACAGGGTCTTTGTGGGTTCGGTTTGCGTGACTTGGACTGTGACAACGATCGGGACTTGGGCAGCTTGGCCACCACCTAATAAATGTGGTTAGAGGCATGTGACGCGATAGGGCAGACGCTTGCCTATCGTCTGTATCTGGGTCACAAGCGCGGTGGATATGCAGCCCAGCGATGAACCGTTGAGCGTGCCTGAAGCCGCGCACGACTGCTGGACGATGGTCGAGAGCTGCTGGGATGCGCCGCTCTGGGAAAAGGAGGTGGATTGGGACGCGGTTGTGATGGTCGCATACTGGGTCGCTGTTGGGGACGGGTTGCAGGCCATGGGTGGAGAAGGAAAGGAGGGTGAGTGGACGTAAAAGTTGTTGACAGCCACTGCCGTCGCGTTTTTATCGTCGGCGTTTTTATCGGCGCGAACCGACGACGCAAGTATCGATGATATTAGCGTGTAAACTAAGTAAATCATGGAACGACTGAAAGACCATCAGACCGCAGGTCGCTCGTACTCCTCCGCTTCCCCAAACACTCCCTCTTGCCAAGCGCCCCGCACTCGGCCGACGGCGACCAAGACGCTGGACGAACACCAACGCCCCACTGTCCCTCAGTGGACCGGATGTCCAGAACTGGCTCCGCTGGACATGTCTCGTCGTCCGTCTTCAGATTGCTCTTCCTCACCCTCCGCCATAGCGTTCGGCTCGTCTTCTTTATAAACCTTGCAAACGTGACGATGGGATCCTCCATGTTCTCGGGCACGTCAAGGTCTCTGGACCACAGCAGCGATCCGCTGTCCTGCTCGACCACAGGCATGCGGCGCGAACGTGCAGGTACCCCGAGCGGCGCCAGGGACCGCTTCCTGTTTGGATTGATCTCCGGAAGCGGTGCAAACTTGACGGTGAGAGTGCTGGGGGAGGAATTGGGGAAGGTGCGGACATCATGGAACGACGGCGACGTGGGCGAGCTATTGTCGACGGAAGAACTCGACGGGAACGACGTGGCAACGAGGGCGGTAACTGTATGGATTTCGTGGACATATTGGTCTGGCGACATGGCAGATTAGCCGGCGTCAGGAGTAATAAAAGAGCGTGTTGTCGAACGAATGTTTAAGACGAAACCGTAGAAACTTTTCGGACCGCCAGCGTCGCACTTTGTAAGTCAGAAAAAACTTCAACGCGCTAGAATAACGTTCTAAAGTTATTGCTCCCGACCATTATGAGCACCGTTCGTCCCGACCCCCTCCTCGACCCCCTCCTTCAGTATGGCCGGAAACGCTCCAACACCGCACAGTCCTGCGCCAGATTGCCCTCTGCGAGCACTCTGCCCCCACTCAAGCTCGGCGACACCAAGCTGCTCAACTCTTGGGTCCATGACCCGAAGGAGTCGCCAAAAGTCATTCTTAACCAATCCCTCTGGCCCGGTGTCGCAGAGGGCGACCTCCTCTGCGTAACTCAGTCCGAAGACACTCCCGGTCTTCTCTTCACCGTACCCAAAGACGGAGGCTGTCCCAAACCAACCCTTCAGGTATTCCACTTTCACATCATTCCGTTCGTCGCCTCACCGCTGTCCAGATATCCTTGCCGCGAAACGTGGCCGATGCCTTCTCCGTGAAAAACAACACCGAAGTCATGGTGACCAAGGTATACGAGACTGCACTACATATGTGCCGTTTACGACGTGGTCGTCCAGGTCGATAAAGATAGCCACTCGGCTGACTATGTCGAGTACTCTTTTGCCGATCAGTACCTCGGTCGAAACGAGATGTGGAGGCTCGGCAAACACCTTGTCGGTCAATGCGTTTTTGTCGACCAAGACATTTCTTTCATCGGCATGATCGCCGCAAAAGTGCAGGCCGTCTATGTCAAGGGCCAAAAAGTGATCCACCTTTTCCGACCGTATTGTCCTTCTCCTCACCTTTCTCACCCCAGGTGTCCTCGGGCTACGTGACGTCAAGAACCAGGGCAATCTATAGATCTTTGTCGGCCAAGGTCACCATATTCATCCAAGTTTGTCGTGAACTCTGGCAGTTTGCCGGGGATGGCGAGCGATTTTACGAAAAGATCGTGCACTCCTTTCTCCCAACTCTTTTTTCAAAATGGCGGGAGGCGGGCACCGATCATACAGTTACGATCGTCTTGATATCCAGAGTACATTACGAAGCGGCCGAACTGCCGTATGCCGCAGGACCCTTGCGTCGCGACGAGGATGGTCGATGGTACAAGGATTTTTACAAAGTCATTACTGACTTGGAGGTCATCAATGACTGGAAACCTACCTTGTTTCTCCTCAAGGACTCCTTCTGGGCCTTTCAACGGGATATTCTTCTGGCGCACCACTACCACCAGGCTTCCATGGAGTCCACCAAGCCTGACCAAGCACGTCTGGTCGGACAAATATCATACGCTCATGATGGTCCCATACTCGAAGCGCTTAACCTGGGCCTCAATCCTAACGAGACCCATTACATCGACCGTTCTTTGTCGTCAACGGGCGTCTCGACGATCATCGTAACACCAGGGACCGGTTACTTCCGAGTGTCCAAACCGCTCTTACGGTTGACGACGACCAGGATGCTCGATCAAGGCTTTGGTCTTGACCTCGTTTCTCTTGCAAAAGCTCCGCTGCATCAGAGCCCTATCTTTAGCTTTCAAGGCTACGAGCCCAGGTGCGACAAGGACACGAAAAGCACTCGTGACTTGGATCCGCTGTGGGGCGGCGACGAGATACCGAATGATGTGACTTCACGAGAGAAAGTAACCTTTTGGTGGGAACCTTTTTGGGTTGGTGTAACATTCTGGGACAAGCAAATGGACCTGCCGTTTCGGAGGGATAGGTCAGTTTTGACGCGATCAGTTCTTTCTCGGAGACTAACGAACGACGGGTGGCGTTAGGTTTGTTGCCAGAGCTAAAATGCACGAAATACAAATGCTTGGTTTGCTGGAGCATGACGTCCTTTCGACCATCGAAGTTCCTTTCTTGCCCGAATTCCGAGACTTGGTAGCCACCCCCCGAGATTCTTTCACTGAAGACAGGGCTCCAACCGCGGCTGAGGCAGAGCAAGCAGACCAGGACCTCTTCACGCCCAAGAAGGGAACTAGTAGGCCCCCGGTTAGCACTCGAACTTCATTTGCATCAAGCACAGGCAGCACAGTGGTGCCCTCGTCCTATCGCACATCTACGGTCGCCGACAGGCGTGGCCTGACCTCGCATCGCACCTCCGTCGCTTCCAATCGCATCACCCCAATCGAAGAAAGCCCGCGTCGAATCATCATGGAACTTCCGCCTGAAGGCAACGAGGACGGTCCGGTTCCTTCAGTCACTGGACTGAGTACTTCTCCGTCCCAGTCTTCGATAAGGTCCGGTTGCTCCGCTTCTACGACGGTTTCAACCGGCGTTGCGCCCGAGAGTGTCACACCACCTTCCGCGACTTCGCGCCTCGCAAAGCTGGCTCCTTCTTGGCTCTACAATCCCTTCCGTAGCAGCTTGACGCCTGAACCGCAGGCAATGCCATCACCAAACCCTTCGCTGTTGAATGTTGGCACTCCAACGACCCCCACTTCATCTGTTCGCATGCCCATCGCGCCGAATAGACCAGTGACTCCATCAGCATCCATCTCACGATCACCTAAACCCATGGCTATCATCCAGACTGCCTCGGGTAAGACGACACTGAGCCGTACCTACGAAGAGGAACCACCAATAACAATTCCTCATCGCGGTTCCATGTCCCGATACTCACCCCTGAATACACCACCGCGCGACGAACAAACGTTTGGAAAACGACGTACCGCCACGCTATCGTCGCTAAACATACCTTTGTCGTCTTCGTCTCCACAGTCGAGCTCCCGGACGAATCCCTCTCGTCCCCAGTTTGCGGTGTCTTACACTCAGTCGTCGCTCGCGCGCCGATGGGAGCATATCTTTCCCACCCTCATATACAAGCACGAAGTCAAGTGGAAGTCGATGGTCACGCCTTCTTGTCTACCGCTGACTGTGGAACATTTTCCGAGTAATGCCGAATTAGAGTCGTCCTACGACGTCTTCTCGTACGACTTTGTCGTGGATCCTACGGAAATGCGCTCGTTCTTGGTCAAACCGCCGAATGTACAGGGTACGGTCGATGAAGTCCGTCGCGCTTGGGCGTTGGTCGTGATGCGAGGCATGGTGGCTGTCCGACTTGCTCAAGGCTTCCAATTCGTGCTCTGTTCTCAAAACGCATCGGACGAAAGGTCGACCTTGCAACGCCCCAAGTCGTTCCTGGGCGAAGAAGATGCCACGCCCAAGCCCTTTGGTGCGGCCGAGGTCTTGAACTCTACCCGAGATCCGGTCTATTTGAGTATGAGCAACGAAATCCACATGATTTCCTATACTGGGGAGGCCATCCAGGTTCGTCGGTATGTTCGGAGGATGCCTCCGATGCACCCCTTTGACTACGAGTGCTTGATTTGGCCCAAGTTGGGTGTCGGGTACACAGAGTTGAGGACCAAGTTCGTGTCACATGGTCTGGAGAACTATGGGTGGAATAGGTAAGCAAGCCGTTTACATTGCTGAGAGATGCGCTCACATCGAGCTTGAACAGGCTGGACATGCTCGTTGCAGGCTACGAGCACCAATTCAACGAGTCTCTGCGCTATTGGCGTACCCGATTCGTCGTCATTCCCTCGGCAGAAGCACCGGAAATAACCAGTGGTCCCAGTGGAGAAAAACTAAACGAGGAAGAGATTCGGCTGATGGGCATCGACAAACTTGCAGAGATATTCACCAAAGCGCGCTGGCAGCCACCGGACGAACGGGGACAACAGTTGCCTGTTGTCAGGTTCTTGCCCACCACGCTGGGTCCCGCTTACTCTATCCAAGACGAATCGCTCTTGTCGCAGCTCGACGAGATTCATGCTGCCGGTCCGCTCAAGAAGAAAATGAAGAGTGAGCGGGAAATTGCGGACATGTCCCTCTCTGCTATTGCCAAGGCGATGCGTGATGACGATGGAGTGCCCATCAAGTTACATCGCTGGCATCGGAAAAAATACCCGGATTCATTCACGGGGTTTGATTTCGTCTCCTGGCTCGTGCGGGAATTCAGGGACGCCTCTTCCAGAGAACAAGGAGTGGAGTGCGGGACGAAACTGCTCGATCAAGGCCTCTTTACTCACTGTACGGGCCGACACGGCTTCTTGGACGGGTGAGCGCCCAAACCTTGTGTTTTATGAGTTGTAATCATGAACGCTTCGCAGACACTACTTTTATCAGCTGAGTGGGGAGCACGCCACAGCGAGCACGCCCTCCCGAGGGTGGTTCAAAGCTACTCGCCACACACCGTACGAGGAGAGCTTGATTGGGCGAAATTATCATTCGCCCCACCACGGCGGAAAGCCCAGTGGCGTCAGCCCAAAGCGGGTGAGGAAGCGCTTGATCCTGACGCAGAGCACGATTATCGATGTTGACCCTGGAAAGGTGGGCCTGGAGCTCTTTTGTGTTTTACTTGCCTTGGCCGATTCGAACCCTCTTTTTACAGAAGAGCGACCAAGCGGAGTCTGTTATCTTGCATTATGACATCATTCAGAACCCTGGGACAGTCTTCCATTTTGAGCTTCAATGGATTGGCTCCACTGCTCGATGTATCGAGGATACGCTTCGACAGTGGAGTAGGGCGATCGAGAGATATGGGCTCAAGCTCGTGGAGGCGTACGTGACCGAAATCAGCGATGTGCGGGATCGTAACGCGTTCCAATCATGCTTCCCTCTACGCCTCGTGGTTCCCCCTCCTGTCGTTCCCGACTTGGAAAAGCGGATTCCAGAATATTCGCAGTCTACGCACTACTTTGAATACGCACTTTTGAGGCGTTTTGGATTCATCGTCGACATCGAAGCGATCAACCTATACCCCAAGGACGTCGACGTGATCTACTCCTATCGTCGATCTCCATTCAAACAATCGCAGCTCGTTCATCGATCTGGGGTCGCGTTCGTGCAAGTGTTGGGAGGTTCAGAAGGGTTTCTCTTTCTGACGAATCGCCTGATGGGTGCTGGACGCATGAAAGGCAGGGATAAACCTGCGGCTGCCGCCGATGAAATTCGATCCAAACTGCAAGACTTTTGTTCCGATCAGGCTACTTTAACGGAATTTTATGATGAGGAGGTTGCTGCACTCGGTCCGGATGATCCTCCGCCGTTGAGTATATAGGTACCGAAATGCATGTTGATCCGATTGAAGCAACGCGCGATAGGAGTGTGAATGGGATCACGGATCGTGTACACTGATCGATGAGGGTCATGATACAGAGCTCGCATTAACAACCACTTCGCGACCGTTTCCTCGGACGGAACGCCGCATGGGGTCTTTTGAAAGGGGTTTTCGCATGTCTGTGGAAATTGAATTGCGGCGGCGGACCGGAGCCCGCGGTGTAAGCTCACCGAATGCGTCCTCTTCGTCTTTTCCACCTCTACCGACACCAAGCGAGCCATAATACTCTCTCACTCTACGGTATACACTGTACCCGAAACCCTCGTACATGTTTATTGCGAGCGCGTTGTTACAGCGAACGTAAAGATCAACAAAGTAACCCTTGTAGTTTTCGTCAGAGACGAGTTCGAGACGGTTGACCATACTGCGGGCGAGGGAGAGACGACGGTACTCTGGGGCAACCGTGAGAGCGGTGATGTGGCCGTGCCATTCGGTGGAGGCGCCTTCTGCCTTTCCAAGTACTGTATTAAAAGAGAAGTAAATCGGTGGGATCGCGATGTAGATTATCCGGGGATGGCGCACTGTAACCCATCATACGGCCCTTGGGCGCCTCTTGGACGCAGCACAAGTCCGGCCATCGTGAAAGATAGGACAGATAAAAGCTTATTCCGTACTGGAAGCGATGTCTGAGTGGGATGGCTGAAACACGGGTGCGCCACGCACGGTCTCTGTCCAGATGTCCAAGTTGCTGTAAGGATGCGCGCTCAAAGGCTATGCGAACAAAGGACGGCGGGAAAGCCTTACACGTTGTTAAATTTGAACATGTCAGTCGCCATGAAAGGCCGGAGGACGCTCATATTTTACGCGCGGAACGAAAGGAGTTGCCTAAAGGAGAGGACAATCAGGGAGTTATCAGTCGACTTAGTGTGGGGATGCGGAGGACCCTATTGATTTCCAGATATGGATAAGAGATACCCTTTGATCCTAACACGCGCAAACACGTATTGGTGGTGCACGGAGTCCGAGGGGAGTGGCCACAGACGCGGTGGGTTTTTGAGGGGGACCCCTGGAATCTTATTCAACGTCTGCCTATTTTCCAATCCGGTTGGGTGCATCCAATGTATCAGCAGTTTTCTGCGGCTCCTGACTATGGACACAATTCGTTGATGGGGTCCCTCTCGGCAGGCCCAACTACCGTTGCCCCACATGCCACTACCGCCACGCCGAGTACTTCGCATCAGAAGCCGCCCCCACTGGTTGCGACCGGCGACTGGGCACAGGAATTGGTCCAGCTGGCCAAGACGGCCGAACTCAAGTAGGATTCCTGCCCGGAAAATGATACACGCTGAACAGACGGGTAGGAAACACTCGCTGACGCTCCAGCTCCACACGGCACACATTGTATCTGCCCACGCGAGCCTGGAACAAAAGGACAAGGCGATCCAGGATATAAAGGAACAGAAAAACAGGTACGAGGGAGGGAGTTAAGCGATCTGGCTCCACCCTGTACAGATCTATTTACAGACTGGACAGTGAACGGACACGATTACTCAGTGCACTAGCAGAGGTTCGATATATGATTTGCTTGGGTGGAAGTCTATTGACTGATGGACGATCAGGTGAATTCGGACCGCGACAAGGTGGATGCTCAGATGTATGGGACGAACACGGTCTAAGCTACGATTATCTAGGCTGACCTGTTGGAAGGATCTATTTCACGAGAGTATGTGTGGGTTCTGTCGGCTGAGGAGGTTCGAATGCTAACTACGGTGGAGATGCACAGAGCTTCGGCAGCAAATTGCGGCACTACAGGATGGGGAGTACGCGGCGGCGAAGGCAGAAGTGGACCGGCTGCGACAAGAGCTAGGGCAGCCCGCACTACCGCCATTACAAGCTACATTGGATGAGAAGACGACCCAGTAAGTCAAGATGTTCCCGGGAGCTTTTTGGAGGATGGGTTAGGCTGACATGAACATGACAGATATCTGCGCGATCGGCGGGTGAATGGTGAGAAACGGAGTGGGAGTGACGTTAGCCAAGAGGGTGCTGGGGGTGCGACGAAGCGACCGAGAGGGCGGCCGAAGGGGAGTAAGAACCGGGTAAGCAAGACGGGGGGCGCTGGGTCTTAGTAAAGAGAGATACCCGCAAACATGTAAGACTGCCGTGGTAGATGAGTCATACGCGCGTGGATTTTTTCTGCCGAACGTGCCGGGCCGAGCACACCAAATATGGCGCGAGTGCCTTGCTCGGCTCTGACTCGGATTGCGAGGATTCCATTGATAATCCTCACCTCGTCACTCCCTTCCTTATTCGTAATCATCCGATTCGGCCCTTTGCCTCTCCCGTGTACCCGTCCACCGTCCCCTTTATAACGAGCGACTATGTCTCCTCTCTCCCTTCGCCACAATGCCCCACCACGCCAGCCTCGTAGACCCTGCCCTCCACTCCCCCGCCCTCCTCGAGCTCCTCGACATCAAGCTCTCCCGCCCCGTCCTCGGTATGTGCCCCCCTCCAGTCTCGCACCCCCTCACCTGACGCTTCCACAGAATACATCGTTGACTCTGTCGTCGAGACCGTCGGCTATGCCATGGGCCGTCCCTCCTCCTCACGCCGCGGTCGCGCATACGCTCGCCGGGCCGAACACGCACCCTTTACCGCCTTTGTCCACGACGTCCTCACCCGCGCGGAGGTCTCCGTCCCAACCATCCTCGTCTCCCTCGTCTACATCGACAGAGCCAAGCCTCACCTGCAAATCGCCCTGGAGGAATGGGCGTGTGAGCGCGTTTTCCTCGGCGCCGTAATGGTGGCGAGCAAGGTACATTGCTCCTTTTCCCCCCTTGTCATGACGTGCTGATCAAGGTCCCGTCCGTAGTATCTCAACGACTCTACCCTTAAAAACATTCATTGGGCGCTCTGCACCGGTGTGTTTGGCAAACGAGACGTCGGCCGCATTGAGCGCGAGTTCCTCGACGTTCTTGATTTCGAACTGTCTGTAACCGAAGACGACATTCTTAGCCACCACGATTCGCTCTCTGCGGTCGCCTTGCCTTCTCACAATTATCGCCGCGACGTCAATCGCAACTCCCGTGCCCATTACCACCCCACAAACCACGCTGTCTGTCCAGATTTGGATCCGTCGAGCCCCAAGTCTTCTTCCTCTGGGAGCTCCCCTGCACCCCTCACTCCACAAACCCTCGTGGATCCCGCTTATGGTTCTCATCCCAAAATGTGCCATGAAAGCGTGGAGGACCACTCGACCCACATCCCACCCAAACGATCTCAGCCCGTGCCGTCCACCATGGACTTAATACGGGCGTTCCCACTTCCCGTGCCACAGCATGCGCGTTCATATGCGCACCCATCCGCGCCTTCGTACAAACCACACACACGTTCTTCGCATCGTCCGTATTTACCAGTTGCAGAAGTCACTGCATGACCACGTTTCTCTCTCCTATCTGTTTTCGAACCAACTCGTGGTGTCGCTATATTTTTTGACATATACCACACTCGTTAGCATCATCTATTACAATAGTATCAGATACAAATGAACAATGAACGAAGCAGGATTACCCAACCATTCGTACCGACGGGAGAATCGGATGACGACCGGCTTCCACCGGGATTAGGGTAAATGCCCGCATTGCCCGATCGTGTCATCGTGCTTTGTCCATGTGTGACATGGCCGGTACCGTGCACGTCGGACTAGCCACCTAGCCCAGCTCCTTCTTGCCCAGAGCTCGGGTCCTTGTTTTTCCGGCTGACCCTGGAACGATTCATACGACGTCCCACGTTGCCCTTTCCAATATCATGCTTGTCACCGCAGTTCTCCTCCTCCGATGCTTTGTTGTCCGCTCGGCCCCCTGGCTGTGCCGTAGTAATACAGGATGTACATTCATGCATGGCAGTGTCCGTGCCGAATCCAGTGACTCCACCCTCATCACCCTACCCCGAGTCATATATAAGAGTCTGCAAGTAATGTTTATCCTCGCAGCTGTGTCCCGATTACGACTAGTTGCAAGCCCAGGCACCTTCTTTTTTTTTTTCCGGCGCCATCCTGCGGCGCAGTCACGAGACTCTCCACCCATACTATCCGTATGTGTCCACGGTTCTCGCCTCCACCCTTCGAGGTATTCTCGTCACCGTCATTATCGCCCCGGGACGCTCCGGCATACTAGTTAAGAACAAGAATACGGGGGTTCGGGCCCTCGTATAGCGTTGCGTACTCGCCGGAAACCCAATGGGTCATGGGTGCCCATGGACAAATTCGTTCGTTCGGTGAGCGTGAATCCCCTAGACTCCGGACCGGCTTTCTTGCTAAACTGGCTTGCCGGACGTGTTCTCTTCTCTTCTCTTTGCGCCTCTCCCTCTTTGGGGGGCCTTTTTTTTTCTCACCATGGGTACGGATATAAACGTCCGGAGGCTGATCGTGCCTCGATGTGGCGCGTCGAGGTTTGAACCGGGTCCTATTCCAGGCGTGGTCTATTTTTCCGGCATTCCTTGAAGGGTGGGTGGGTGGCATCAGGCTGAGTCGATACTGCGCACGATGGCGGCGCGTGTCTTTGATTCAGATCAGCTCCAGGGTGCACGCGGCCGTCGCCTTGGTCTGTTCGGTTTAGATCATTCGAGGGTGGGCGTGTCTCAATAATGATTCGTTTCCGACGGACACCCGGTCTGTTGACGCTTTCCTGCGTACGGTTAAATGAATCCGCTCTCACCGTCTCGTATGCCGTTTCGGGTCAACGCGTGTTCTTTTTTCTTCCCCTTGATTCGTCCATTTATTTTCATAATACAACCGGTACGTGAATTACTGTAATACAATCCAATCGGGCGTGTGGACGTTGGGGGTATCGTTTCCTACGGGATACAGTCAGATAGCCTAAACTTTTTTTACAAGGTCGCGTAATCTCGTCGCTAGGGAATGTATATCTTGGAGTACCCCTCTACACTGCAGCGTTCGTCAGACAGGGTCGATCATCGCCACCAAAACGAATGCGTTACCTCGTTCGACAACACGGACATGCATGCTTTGAAACAGAAGAGCGCGACGCCAAATTCTCTCGGCAGTCGTCGCACAGCGCAAGACACCTGCCAATGTGTATCTATCTTTGACGGCACCGATCCTCGGAGATGCTTACCGACATGGCCAGCATATAATCTGGCGCGGTTCGACGGTGCATATGACACAATTCTTTCTAGCATCATCTAGGGCATCGTCAGGTCGCGAGACTCCTGGCCTGCGCGCGTGGATCACGTCGTCCCACCCGTTCTCGTCGGCTCGACGCAACGGAGTGGGCGACGAACCCGACACCAGCTGGCTGAATCGTCGGCGCGTCAGGGGAGAAGACGCATCATCAGCAAAGTGAGCCAGCAGATGCGAAGCCGATGTCGAGGAGAGATCGGCATACAAACGGACAGCTTCCGCAGCCTGGTCGTCGTTCCCCGTGTCGGAGGAGACGGAGGAGAGAGACTCGACAGAGTTGGAGCGTGACCACGAGGTCGGTTCGTATTCATCGTACTCGTCGTCACTCACGTGTTCACCTCGAATAAACTTGTCATAGACGTCCTGCCCATCGGCGTGGTCGCCCTGCGAATGGGTGGTGTCGTCTGTGTCGGTGCGCAAGCGCGGGCTCCTCAAGAAACATTTCGCGAGAGTGTATAGTCGTTTGAGAAAGCGAACCATGCCGACGCCAAAGGCGACGAACTCGCGAAACCAGGCAAGATCCAACCAAAGGTCGCCGTCGCCGGAAGCAGCCTTGACGTTCTTAATTTCGTTGGCGAATCCCTTTTTGGCGCGACGGTTCTTACCATAACCTTCGAAAGTGTGAGAGATGGAAGAGACGCCAAAGCGGGAGAGTGAGACAGTTGGGACTTGAGTGTGGTCGAGAGGAGAGGGCATGAGAGCGACAGGGCTGACCTCGTTTCCGAGACCGGCTACGCTGGAAGTTTCGAGGCTGGCAGTTCCCATGCGAAGAAGAGCGATCGAAAAGTCCTCGTCGAGCCTCGGTAATAAAACGGCATGATGGCCAAAGAGAGGCCGGGAGAGGGAGCCTTGTGAGACGATCTGTGTGAAGGCGTTGAGAAAGACTGCGAGAAGGGTTACGGAGAGAAGGATGGATTCAAAGAGACAAGGCATGTAGTTGAGAAGGGGGTAGGTGGAATCAGAAAACCAGAGGACCCAATGAAAGTGAATGAGGGCGGCGATGGATACGAGTGCAGAGGGGATGAGACGATGGTCAGACCAAGCACGTTTTATTCCGAGAGTGTGTACGATGGTGAGCTGTGGCGGAGTGAGCATTCGGACAGGTGTGAGAAACGGATGGGACGTACTTGCAAGAGGGGGAGAATGAGTGTAAAGACGACATGTTTGTCTGGGCGGGATGGAACACCCTGGATCTTGGTGTCGTGTGTCATCGGAGAAGAGTATATGTGGAGTAAGAATGCATAACCGAACTGCAGGGTCGAGGAGATAAGGGATGGGAGACGCACGCGGCGAGAGGACATACGAGATTAAAGGGGGAAGCGGTGCTGGTTGAGCCTTCAAGGCCACGCGTCAGAGCTTCGACACAGAGGGCGGCGCAGACGGAGCAAAACGTGGACCAGCATAGGGACGGGGTGTCCTGGGTAGCGACCCACGGGGCGAGGGGCTGGCAGGGGAAGATGCGGGCTGTCTGTGCGAGGGTGATCGACCAGAGAAGGAGTGATTTTGATAAAAAGTAGAGGGAGGGGAGGCGGAGGACGAGGCGGACAAGGGAGGAGGAGAGATCGAGGGGGAAAATGACACGTGACATTTCCTGGAAGAAGAGGCCGACGCGGGAAGCTGGACGGGAGAGACGGAGGACGGGGTGTCGGGGTGGTACGACGATGTTTTGTATGCGATGCATGAGGACGGCCTGGGGGATTTAAAGAGTGAGAAGGGAGGTAAATACGATAGTTGGACCTACCATGACGACGAGGCCGACGGTGTACCCCGATGTGAGGAAACCCCATGGACCGGGCAGAGGAGGAGGATTGAACGTGCGCGCATTGATAGTGCGGAGCAGAGCAGACATTGACATACTATGCTTAGTCATCCATGTCTCTTGTCCGCCTGCTCGCGAGTGCGCAGCCCGCCATTCCGCTCCCCGCACACGCCGTACGCGTCCTCGACAGCCCCGCCGCCTTTAGCGCGTCCCTCAGAGTAAGCCTCGCTCGTTCGCGTCGGTCTGTGCTCACACTCACCGTAGGACATCGTCAGTCGCGCCAAACGACGCGTCTTTCTCTCCTCCCTCTACATCGGTCACGCCGAGCACGACCTCCTTGGCATCTTGCACTCGGCCCTCCGCCAAAACGCCCGTCTGCACCTCCACCTCACACTCGACTACAACCGCTCCACCCGCCCCGGCCCAGACTCGCCCGTCCTCGCCCTTCTTCCGCTTCTCCGCGACCATGGCCCGAGGGTACGTCTCTCCCTCTTCCGCAGCCCCAACCTTAGCCGCCCCGTCTCAAACGTCGTCCCACCCCGCTTCAACGAGGGCTGGGGTACCTGGCACCCAAAAATTTACGGCGCCGACGACGACCTCATCATCTCCGGGTAAGTCTAGCCTGTCCTCTCCTGCACCTCTCTCATCCCACCCAGTGCCAACCTCAACACCTCCTACTTTACTGATCGCCAGGACCGCTACCTCCACTTTAAGGCACAGCCGAACCTCGCCGATTACTGTTACTCTTTTCTCCAGCTAATGTCTTCCTTTTCGTATGACGTAATTACCTCGTCTGCCTCAGACGCTCCCATAATACAATGGCCCGACCCTTCCGTTCCCCCCTGGAAAATACAATCAAAAGTACACCACGCACTGTCCCACTTTCAGGCATCTCTCCGTGCGTCCTCCCCTCCTGCTGGCGACACCGTCCTCTTTCCCGTCATACAAGGCGGTCAGTTCAACATCCGCGAAGAGGAGCGTACCTTGTCCATCCTCTTTGATTACTTGGCTTCCCAGGCCGGCGGTTCCTCCGTCCCCGTGATGACTTGGACCAGCGGCTACTTTGGCCTTTACAAACCATATCAGGACATGATTCTCAACTCTCCCGCTACTTGTGACGTCATTGCAGCCAGTCCAAAGGTCTAACTTGCCCTCCACACGCACATCTCTTGCTGATTCCCTCTAGGCAAACGGCTTTTACGGATCCCGTGGAATATCCGGACTCATACCTGAAGGCTACACTCTATTGGAACAAAGGTTTATGCGTGCCGTTCGTGCTGCCAGTCGCGTGTCCGATCATTGCGACAACCCGGTCACTCTTTTAGAATGGCAACGTCCCGGATGGACATACCACGCCAAAGGTGAGCAATCTGCCTTTCTTATTTCATATGCGTGGCTCATGCTGTGCAGGCATCTGGCTATCCCCTGACAAATCCAGTCCACCTATGCTGACAATGTTTGGCTCAACAAATCTTAATTCCCGCTCCGCGAATCTCGATACCGAACTCTCCTTTGTAATGCTAACGTCATCACACACTTTACAGCAAGCCTTACAGGATGAGGTATCTAACCTGCGACGGTGGGCAGGGCCCTGGAAAGGCGCCGATAGGAACGTACGTTGGCGAACAAAAGCGATCGTCGGGCTAGTCGGTGGCATGCTGTAACTTGCTTTATTGTTTTAATCTCATCTCACCGTAAAAGGCATTTGTTCGTTTGCTTGCTTGTGGGAAAGGTCATTTTTTGCGTTCAAAGGTCCAACGTACGTATAGTCTGGGGTCAGGCTAAGTATAGCAGGCACATTATAGTGTATACCTTGCCATTCAAACAATTATACCTGCTCTCACGACTCTACACTAGAAGCAATCGTTGATAGATTGCCCTCCTTTCTATCTTTCTTATCACCACCCCCGTTGGGGGGCGTAACGTACTCGAATTTCCTAGTGTCGAGGGTGAAGGTGACAGGACCCTGTTCAAATCACATTCAGTTCTAGTGCGATATATTCCACTCCCACCACAATCATACCTCGTTTGTCAAGCTCACATCCATCATTGCACCAAATCGACCATCTATCTTCTCATCTCAATCATTTCTGTGGCGTTTCCAGAAAACTTACCTTTGATCCGATCCGGGACATACTGCTGTCTCATCTTTTCTAGAAACACGCCATACAACTGACCCGACGATTCCGTGGACTACGCCAAACATGCCAACATGCCAAACGTTTACGGGCGACAAAACCGGACGTACCATTGCCCTGTGAAAATCTGGCTTGGTTCCCTTGGTCGTGTTTGCCAAGAGCGTGAACTGGGACACGCAGAGAACCTCGCCTGCAATGTCCTTGACGCTCGTCTTCCACATCGCACCGTCGGCATCCGAGAAGGCGCGCAAGCCAAGTCTGTCACACGGGTCAGCGTTCGCAAAAAAAGGAGAATTCTGTACGGTTTACATTTTATTGGAGAGGACGTCGACGTCCGCTTGAGTATCGTCTGTCTTGCGGAAATCTCGTTTCAGTCATTTGGGTCAGAGGTGCGTGCGTACCGGTTCCGATGCCGACGAGGACCATCAGTCCTCTCGATATGCTCGAAATCACTTTCCCATCGACTGCGACGCGTTAACAAGTTGTTTCACAAGGTCTACGGGAGCTCACCCGCGACGGATGCGGACGTGACGCGTTGAACGACGGCTCTCATCGCGTGGTGTCGACGGTGATTACAAAAGATGCAAAAGTGTCTATCTAGGGCAAGTCCAACCGTCCTCGTCGATAACACCACAACCCAAACACCAATCATCAGTGTAGATCGTCGCAATCTGACCAGGAGCAATGCCCCTTTGAGGTGTTTGGAATATGATTTTCAATTTTTGGTCGTCACTGCGGGTGGGGATAAGCGGCCGCGTTGAACAAGAGTATGTAACTGACCTACCGGCGAACAGTACAAGGTACGTCGGTCATGCAATGTCGGTACTTTACCCGTGCTTCCAGGCCAGAAGACTGTGATACCTCCCTTGGCTCATCACTCGCCCATATCCAGCAAAAGTCACGAACGCGGATGTTCTCGACGTATAGATCCGGGTGGTCCCTGCTGAATGCTAAGTCAAGTAGTAGGTAGATGAACGGCGCAACCTACGCTCCAGGTACGACAAAGATGGTATTGGACCCGGGATGCTTTTTAGCTACGAACATTTTTTCCGGCATGCCACTGATTTTAGCCCCTTGACCAATCGTGTAACTCCAAAGTCCCCTGTGAATGCCTACTTGCTTCCCTGTGGTCATATCCACGATGGGTCCTGGCTTGGGTCTCATGTATTGTGCTTTAAATGTCTTAGCCCACGTCAACGTACAAAGCGAGCAAACTTGCAGATGAAATCGCCAAATCTCTTTCGCTCCCCGACAAAGCAAAGACCCATGCTCTCAGCCCTGCTTGCTGTCGGTAGCTTCCAATCGGCAGCGAGGTTTCGCACCTCAACTTTTGTCAATCGAGAAAGTGGGAACAGGGCACGCGAGAGGCTGCTTTCGGAGATGGAAGACAAGTAGTATGTTTGGTCTTTGGTCGGATCCAAGGGTTTTCTAAGCATGGGACGCGGCTTTAAGAAATGACTGCTCGCATCCCACGTCTTGTGAGCATAATGTCCTGGGGTTGGTCAGTCATTCCCGACAGCATAGTTTGGAGAGGACAGATACCGGTTGCAAGCCATGCGTTAGAGTACGCGGGCTCCTTGGAAAGACTGTTTATAAGGGCACCGAATTTGACTTCCCTGATGATCAGGTTGGGTAAGAAGAAAGCGAAAGGACCGACCAGTATTCTCACTTGTTGCACCAAACGTCGGGATTTGGTGAGAGCCCAGAAGCCCAATCTCTGAGCGAAGGCTCAAATACCCGGAGCCAATATTCCCGACTGAGATCGATCTGCTTTCTTCGTCGGACGACGATCACAGAGCAGAAACATACGGGACGCACCAACTTGACGGGTATATCGAGCATCCGGCAGACTCTCTGCACGTCCTCCCAATCCTTTTTCCACTCACATCCATCGTCTGTACCGGATTCGTCACGCGTGTCCCAGTTGCGCATAAAGACTGCAGAGAGGTCATATCCCTAAGCATCCTAATTAAATCGGCAACGTAGCGAGGAAACGTCTCGACTTGCGTTGGACGGGTCAGCCAAGAGTTTTGCGGTCACGGAGGAGTCGACTCCGCCAGACATGGCCACCACGACTGTACGAAACGTTGGAAAGCCTCGAACAGAGTCGAACTAGCTGACTGACCTTTGTCGCCTCTGGATGGCCCCGCATGATAGTTGCGAACGCGCACACGTCTACAATGTGGCCGAACGAGCTTGTGCATGTGACAACGGAACGAGCGTGTGACACGCAGATCTTTGGACTCGACAATGACCGTCGGGACTAGAACGGATGGTAAATCCAACGCTACGCCTTTCTTCAGGCTCGATTAACCCCTCCTGGCTTTTAGGCCCGTCACAGGCCGAAATCTTACTACGAGTCACGTCTGCGATCGCCGCAGAACTGATGAGATCGCATGACGCCAACGAAACCGTCTCTCTCAACGAACTCCGCGCCAAAATGTCTAAGAAATTTGGTTTTGGAGGTGTCCCGAGGCTCGTCGACATCATCAGCGCGATCCCGGACGGCTACAAGAAAGCCCTCTTGCCAAAACTCCGTGCAAGGCCGATTCGGACCGCGAGCGGTGTAGGCCTTTTTTTCCCGTCTTTATGACGTGTTTCCCTTCCCTCGTTGCTTAGATTGCCGTGGTCGCCGTCATGTGTAAACCGCATCGGTGTCCGCACATCGCCATGACGGGAAACATTTGCGTGTGCGTGCGTTCGATAGCGAACGTTCTTCCCGGATCGCTGATGCTGATACCCTTTCCCAGGTACTGTCCCGGCGGACCCGACTCCGATTTCGACTACAGCACGCAAAGCTACACCGGCTACGAGCCTACGAGCATGCGTGCTATCCGAGCCCGTTATGACCCATACGAACAGACGCGTGGCCGCATCGAGCAGTTGAAAGCCCTTGGTCACAGCGTTGACAAGGTCCGCGTGATTACCCCTTGACCCGTGGTTCCGTGTTCAGCCAAACGACTCGACAGGTCGAATTCATCATCATGGGCGGCACGTTTATGAGCATGCCCGAGGACTATCGCATGAAATTTATTGCTCAGCTGCACAATGCACTTTCGGGTTTTACTGGCTTGGACGTCGATGAAGCCGTTCGTTATTCGGAGCAGAGCAAGTCGAAGGCGATCGGTATCACCATCGAAACTCGACCAGACTATTGTCTACGTCCTCACCTCAGGTGAGCTTGATGATTGGTCTTGATAGGGGATGATGTGTGACTGTCTGTCTCCGTTTACAGCCAGATGCTCCGCTACGGATGTACGCGTCTAGAAATCGGAGTACAGTCCGTGTACGAGGACGTCGCAAGGGACACCAACCGTGGACACACCGTTCGTGCCGTATCCGAGTCCTTCCACCTCGCAAAAGATGCTGGCTTCAAGGTTGTCGCGCATATGATGCCTGATCTTCCCAACGTCGGACTCGAAAGAGATCTCGAACAGTTCAAAGAGTATTTCGAAAACCCAGCGTTCAGGAGCGACGGTCTTAAAATATATCCGACGCTGGTGATTCGTGGAACCGGTCTGTACGAGCTCTGGCGAACTGGGCGATACAAGAACTACACGCCCAACGTTTTGGTCGACGTCGTCGCTCGTATCCTCGCGTTGGTCCCTCCATGGACGCGAGTATATCGGGTTCAGAGGTAAATTACATTGTTTTCGAACGCAGAACGTTACCAACCGATTTGGCAGGGATATACCGTTGCCTCTCGTGACGAGCGGTTGCGAAAATTCAGGCAACTTGAGGGAGCTCGCGCTAAATCGCATGAGAGATTTTGGTGCAGACTGTCGTGACGTGCGTTTTCGTGAAGTCGGCGTAAGCTTTCTTTTTCGACATTGTCACCATCTGGATTCCATTTCAACATAGATTCACGAAATCCACCACAAAGTTCGACCCGAGTCGGTCGAGCTTCTTCGTCGGGACTATGCGGCGAACGGTGGATGGGAGACGTTTCTGTCTTATGAAGACCCTGAACGAGATATTCTCATCGGGCTGTTGCGCCTTCGTAAATGCTCGGACGAAGGAACGTTCCGACCCGAGCTAGTTCGCAAGGAAGGTGCAGAGGGCGGAACGAGTATAGTGAGAGAGCTGCACGTCTATGGGACGGCGGTACCGGTTCATGGTCGCGATCCGACCAAGTTCCAGCATCAGGGTTTTGGTACGTTGTTGATGGAGGAGGCGGAGCGAATAGCAAGAGAGGAACATGGAAGTGTCAAACTGGCTGTGATCTCAGGTAAGCCGTTTGTTCGTTCATGCTGAAAATCCATTGACGCGCATGTAAAGGTGTTGGTACACGAGACTATTATCGAAAGCTTGGCTACGAACTCGATGGCCCGTACATGAGCAAGACGCTTGTATGATCTGTACACACGGTATTATTATTGTTGATCGCCCATGACGAGCGTATGGAAATTTGGAAAGACGAGCTCCTCTTCGACCGTTTTCCGTATGACGTCCTGAATGAAACGCTCTACCCGCGTCACGTTCTTGAGTACATGTTTGTCTGCCTGACCGATCTCGCTCTCGATCAGTATCGACGGCAACAAACGCTGTCCGACAGGCAGCGGTTTCCCCTCTCGTTTCCCGCCTGCATCGTCGTCCACCTCTGGCGGTGTGCTCGACTGACTCCGTTCTCGTCGACACGCTGGCCCATACGGGTCCAGTTCGTCCAGAATGCAAACATGGACACGTCCACGACTGCCCTCGTACGCGACGGCCACCTCGCCGTTGAACACGAGCCCAGTGACGGAGAGCTTGATCGGGAGCGACATGAACGAGGGGGACGGATAATTGATGAGCAGCGACGTCGTGAGCGTCAGACGCAGATTCGAATGCCAATTCAGATGAAGGTGTAGCTGGAGGTCTGGTCTAGCCTGCTCTTGCTGATCTGACGAGAGCGGCGACAGGTTTGGCGATGGCGGTCGTCGTGGGGGTGACGAACGCCGACGCGTGAGCAGGGGGGACTCGGGCTCGGGCCCCGCCTTGACATGATGATGATGATGGTGATGATGATGAACTGCAGACGCAGACGACGACGACGATCTCGGCGCGGGCGCGCTCGCGTGCATCGCGGTCGACCACATGTCTCTGGGGCCAGAATACAACGCCGGCGTGGACGCAAACACGTCCCCCGCGGGACCACGTCCGTACCGGACATGCGGCGGGAGATGATGATACGCAAGCGTCTCCTCCGCAAACCCGCGCCTCGCCGCCCTCCGCGACACCCACTCAAAGTCCTCTTCGCCGTCCAGCGGGCGCTCGGTCACCTTCACATGGTCCTCCGGCCCCTCCTCCGCGTCGTCTGCCTCGTCGATAAAGTCGCGGTGGACGTCGCGCAGTTCGACGAGCTCGACGTCCGGTGCGTTCGTCCCGAAATCGAAACTGGTGATCTCGACGGGTCCGATGAAGGACGGGCGTTGGGTGTTGGCTAGTTGGCGGTTGAGGACGTGGACGAGCGTCCTGGCGAGAGAGTCGTCGAGATGGTGCCATTCCAGGTCGATCGACATCGCAATACTCAAGAGGGCTATGGCTCACACGATACTACAGGCATACACTACGTCCAACGCAAAAAAACTCTAGCTGGCGACCAGCACACGCAGCGTTCTATCGAGATCACCGCCGTGTTCAGAAAGCGCCTTTTCCGCCTGTGCTTGGGACATGTCAAACTCTTTTACCTTGAGCGATGCGGATCAGACCGTGTCGGTTTGCGTCGAGAAGGACGTACTATCACGTCCACGTCGTCCTTTTTTACGGCGACTTGGCTTTTGACGGGTTTGACGGCCTTGCGATCAAGCACCAACTCGCGGAGACTCGTGTCTAGCTTCGTCTTGGAATACGAATAGGGACCGTCGTTGAACTGCGACGACCTCAGCAACAGATCGTGGATAAAAGAAGGGAAATATACTTGAGCAATCACTTCTGCCTCTCGCCCGTTGTACAAGTCGGTGGTCATCGTCAGTCGTATCGGTGGCAGTGCTCATCATACCACTCGTCATCGCATCGGTAGTTTAATTTTGGTCCCAAAGTTTAAACGATATTACAACTAACACCGGACTAGAATTCCAGCGGACGTCTTACTCTAGAAAGGATATCATCAAATGCCTACGAAATTCCTGTGTGTCGAATTAGCGGTTCTCTGTGCCGTGCATCGACTGAAGGCGAAAGTGATAAAGCGCCAAGAACCAACATAGAAGACGCACACAAAGAACCAAAGAAGACACGAGGATACCCGCAAGTATGACAACAGCGAGAAAGAGAGACGGTGCAAAGCGATAGAGAACCGTAAGGGCGTTTCACAATGATAGATACGTGAAATAAATTTCGCTTGCTTGAGGTCGAGTCGAGTGGTTGCCGGGCAATAGATGTAGGTAGGCTTGCAAACGTCTAATAGAACGCGGGTATATCGAGTCGTCACGTTAGAAGTCATATAGTAAAAAAGAAAGAAAAAGTTCAATTGTTCAGCTTGTCCGCAACGATTCACAGCCGCTCTTCTGGTCGAGGTGTGGGGGTACGTGACGGAAACGGAGAGCCGTACGGAGCATTGAGGTATCGAGACGTGGATTCCATGTCCGAAAAGTGCTCCTTCTCGACCAGAGATGCAGACTTTTCACCCAGTCCAAGGGCTGACGCGATAGCTCGAGGGCTTCCAAATGGCGAGGGCCTCTTGGTAGGAAACTCCCCGAGGATGGGGTCTTTTTTACCGAGAGATAGATCGGAAAAGGGCGTTTTACTGCCCGAAGACATGGCGATGTGTGGCGCTTGAGGCGATGGCTGGTTGTACATTGCAGTGGCTGCAAGCACGGTCGAGGCGCCGATGACGAAGGAGAGCGTGACGTGAAAGTCAAAGAGCACCACGGACGCCAAGAAGGAAAGGATGATGGAGATGGAAGTGGCAAAGCCTTTGAGGATGTTGTCCGAGTACTTGATGACGACCGCGGTGACCAAACCACCAAAGACCTGGATAGCCACCGTGGCCCAAGCCCAGGCACCAAAGTTACGGAAGAGGAAGTAGACGAAACCGTCGGGAGTGGGGTGGGGAGAATACAAGATGGGAGCGATGGCGGGGAGGAGGGAAAACAGGGACAGTTGAACGTTGCGCACCCATAGATCTGCCTTTGAGTTTTTGAGAACCATCTCAAAGTATACACCGGCCAGGCCAGAGGTGAAGCAGGCGGCTGTGACGGCACCGAAACCTTTGAGTGGGCTCATGATGTGAACGTGTAGCGGAGCGGCGTCATGAGCGCTCCCGACGTGAACTTCGGTGTGCGTGATGTTTGAAGAGGAAGTTTGGACTTGAACGATGCCGACGCCGATAGCCAAGAAGAACAAGGAGAGCCACTTGGTGGAGGAGAGCTTCTTGCGGAGAAGCATGACGGAGAAGGCAGCGGTGGTCAGAATTTTCATCTGGTATGCGACTTGGAAGGATGCGACGGGCAAGTTACCGATGGCGACGAACTGGAGAGAGTTTTGGACGACGTAAAGTAGGGCGGGAATGGAAAGCTTCCAGCAATCTGCACTGAAAATCTCTGTGCATACTTGACGGAAAGGAGCGGACCAGGGAGCAAAAGAGTGGAGATAGGCCCAGAAAGACTTGCGAGAAGAGAGAGAAAGGTCTGCGTCGGAGGCTCTCCACAAGGCGATCAGGAAAGATATCGAGCCCTTTAAAATCTCGCCAAAGAGGACGGCAGAAGCGGGAGAGTAGGAGAGATGGGGTGGGGTCGAGACGCGGGAGTAGTGCATGACTATGGAGAGGGAAGCGTTCTGCACGGCGAGGGTGACGAGCCTTGGATGACACGGTTTTCATGTGGGGACGTGGTGGGAATGGGGGGGACTTACGAGACGTATTTCAAGGGCAAGCCGCAGAATGTGGGGTCTTTGGAAGATGCACGGGCTTGGGGGGAGACATCTACGGGGGACTGGTTGAGGAGGAGGCCGGAGGACTTGCTGTTGAGGGCGTCGAGGGCGGCGGGGGGGATGATTGGGGTGAGACGCTGGGACGGCATCGGGGAGAGACTCGAAGAGGATGGGATGGAACGGAGAGAGGGATTGCTGCGGTGGTACATTTCATGAGACGACCAAGGAAATAATAAGCAAACGGTCCTCGTCTGCGGAGGACAGTCCAACGAAAAAAGAAAGGCAAACCAAGCGTGTTGGTAACAGTCAGAATCGCAAAACGCTCATCTTCCCGAACACTCGGCTCGGCGGAAAAAAAAAATATTCGCTTGGCGAGACATCACTGATACACGAACACCGTAGCTACAGAGTACTTTGCTCCACCCACTGCGCTCCACTTGATGCGCCGTCGCTGTGATGCACATCAGCCAGCGTTCACCCGGACTCGCGACGGCCAGACACTGATCAGCCTCGCCTTTAACTCCCCATCCACCCCCACTGCCGCTGGCTCCTTGGGAACCAACGCGACACCCCACGCGGAGGGACCCTTGCGGGCGGGACGTGTTCTTTTACCAGGTTGTTCATCCTCCGTGTCTGACCACCACGCAACCAAACTTTTCGCGACACTCACCCTGACAGAGCTATTCAATACACGCGAGACACTACCTAGTAGAATACATACATGCACTGTAGACATCTCCAGGTGATCCCGCGTCCTCGTCCCTCGACCAGCGGGAGGAACATCAGCAAAGACTGTTTTCGAGACGACCCCTTCCGATCCGTCTTCGACGCTTGTCTGGACCATCCATCCGTGGCGGTTGCGGGTGAACAGTAATTTGAACGTCGTTGTGCGCATGTTTGCTCACCGCGCCCTTTTATACCCATCCGGGAATTGCCGGTCTCGATAAGAAGAAAATATGAGAACGCGGGTGCAGTCATGAATTCCTCTCGCTCCTCCTTTGCGGCCCTGCTCAAGCAATCCAAATTCACCTCCTTCGACCCCCTCATCAGCCAAGTATACGCGTCTCATGGCGGCGATGCCCACCGCGGTAACTGGGGTTTCAAGCGCCCCCTCCCCGTCCGTCGTCGCGGTGCCTACATCACCGTAAAGAGCGTCGATACCCCAGAGCACCAGACCGACTGGAATTCTGCAGAGCCACAGGCCCTCTGGGTCAAGAACTGGGACGAGCTCAAACTCACGCCAAGTCCCGCCGAGGACTGGTCGGGCTCTGGGCAGGAGCACCTCGTCGATTCCGACTATGTCCCAAAGACGAGCCCAGAACAATTGCGGCAGTCGTACATTCCCAACCTCGAAACTATGACTCGCCGCGAGTTTGCAGACTACCTCCACAAAATACGTGCACGCCGTAGTACCTTTCTCGGGCAGCGCAAGGCTGAGGACCACCCAGACCAAACCTCGTACCAGCTCATGAACCTGAGCAAGCCGTCTACCCCTTGGCATGACCTTTTCGCCGCTCACGACTCACGACGCCGCCGGTCCAACCCGCGCAACACGGAAATCGAGCACGTACCGCATGCCTCGGGTGGCCTTACCTACCCCCACTATTCGCCCCTGCAGACCCTTTTAATGACAAAGGAACGCAAGGGTCGCTTGGCAGAAGAAGCGAGATACAGGGACAAGAGCTTGTTTGGTTATGTGGCGTCGTTTGCAAGAATGGGTGGTCGTGTGCTCAAGAAGAACGCAGGGTTGGGAAAACCTATCGTCTGGGACGACCCCACGCGCACCGGCGAGGTGATGATCAGACCACAGAAGGCGGTCGTGAATTCCTGGCCCATGGTTGTGAAACGACGACAAGGGTTGAAGGCGGCAAAGGTGGACATCGACTTGAGGGTGTGGGAGGGACAGTCGCATTTCCGGAGCAACCCGCATTGGCCTGGCTCTCGGGAGTACATTGCAGCAGAGCCGCCGCACACTGTGGAGGAGCTGACGAGGCAGTCTGTGGTGAGCAGGGCAAACGTGAGGAGGACGGAGAAGGGACGGAATGCGCTTTGGTTGCTCAAGTCGGCCATGGGTCCTAGTACATGACGTAACTTGATCTAATGGAACGTCCTTGTTTATTTTCCCACGCCTATTCTCTGTCACCACGATGCCCAGAGAGTCTGACCGTAGAAAGTCCTCGCTCGGAACAAGAAGGGGCCCTCCCCGTCAGCACATTCCCTTCCGCGCCGATGATCTCGCTCGCGGCAAGAAGACAGGCGTCGCCGTCGCCTACGTCGACAGAAACTCGGACGAGTTCGAGCCCTTTGAACAGCTCATCAAACAAGCCGACAACCGATCCCCACCGCGCATAAAGAACAAGAAGAAACGCATATCCATCGCCCCGCCCGTCGATTTTCCTGACGAAGATGGCGAAATGTCCATGGATCTCGCAGAGAGTGAGCACCAGCACCACCCAACTCTCCCACTCATGTCCACCCTCTCACAGGCAACCAAGGAAGTCCGCTGGCCTACTTTACGAACGCGAACCGCGTGTATGCGCACGAGAGCTCGAGGCGGTCTATCGTTTCCCGCCCGCTCGCACGCGTCTCCGACGTCAGTTACGATCAGATTCCTTCTCCAAACGCGCACTCGACCGTGCGGCCGTCCATGATCAACGGCCGAAGTTCGTCCGCTCTCTCAAAGTCGTATGTCCCCGAAGAACCAACGCCAGATCCCGATCTCGATTACGCAAATGCAAACGATTACGAGCCCCCACAGCAAGAAGACAGTCCACCGAGATCGTTTGCCCGTGAAGCCACTCCGGAGGAAGAGGCTGCAGAGGTGGAGCAAGCGCCGTCTGGAAAGGTGGACAAGGGCAAGCAAAAGGCAGTTCCCGCAGTGGAAGAGGAACAAGCGGACGGGTTGGAAGACGAGATTGCACACGGTCTCGATGAGGTCGAGAACGCGCCAGACGAGGAGGAGGACGATCCCCCTGCAAAGAAGCCGAGGAAAGAGGCTCCGAAACCCAAGAAACCGCGACCAGAGAAACGCGCCGTCAGAGCCCCTATCGAGCGTGCGTTTTGCCTCATCGCTCCGTATTCGTCGCTCAGATGTTTACAGATTCGCCTACGCCAGACGGGGCCCGACGCGGGCGACGCCACCGTTACAAACCCTTGCAGTGGTGGCGGCAGGAAAAGGTTGTCTATGGGCGACGTGACTCGGATATGATTTTCGTTCCTCAAATTAAGGAGATCGTCCGCATTCCTGAGGAGCCCACCAGGCCACTCGGTAAAGCGGGAAAACGTAAACGTAGCGCAGGCGTACGCAGCAAGAGCAAAGCGAGAGACACAGACACCCCGTTTAACCCGGAAGAAGGCTGGGACGAGGACACGCCTACCAACGCGACCGTCGTCGACTTTGACACGCAAGAAGAGGTTTCACGACGTGAGGAACGACGCTCTCGTCAGACCTGGTTGCTAACGTACCGCTTGCAGGCGTCGCCTTCTTGGCCAGCATGATCGAACCTAAACCTGCCGCCAACAGCAACTGGTTCTTTCAAAAGATCTTTGGCGAAGGCGAGTTTATCGCGGCTGGTCAGATGCATATACCACCCAAGTCCCAGAAACCGAGCAAGTCGACAAAGGACAATACTTATGTGCGTGTGGCATGCGCTTTCATGTTCAGTACTGTAAGAACGATCGACGGGGTTTTTTCCAGGTGTTTTATGTCATCCAAGGCGCCGTGTCGGTTTTCATACATGAGACGAGCTTCATCATCACTACCGGTGGCATGTTTCTCGTTCCTCGAGGTTCGTACGTCCGCTCTTGCCATGGTTGCTCGGATTGAACGATGCAAACGCCAGGAAACACGTATTATATCGAGAACATTGCGGAGAGGGACGCCAGGCTGTTCTTCACACAAGCTCGCATGTTGCCGGTAGATGATGCGATGCGAGTACAACATACAGCTCAGTCAGCGCCTCCGTCGTCACACCGGAGAGCTATTTCAGAGGAAACGTCGGCTGGACCCAAGAAGGGCACACGCAAAGCATGACGTACTACATCCAGTTTCACTCTTGATTTTTTTCTGTTCGGTTTGTCCTTGCATGCATCAACGCGACGGCGGTGAGTGTGAGACCGGTGGTCGGACGACAGTCGAGTCGACAATGCTTGGCTACTTGGCTAATCATGTCTCGTATTCAACATAATCGGTTCATACAGCAAAAAGTTTCTACGCAGTAATTCAATGTCATAGTTGGAGCATAAGGTGCATGACAACATATTATAATGTTTTGCTCGAGTGGAAAAAAAAAAGGGTGATTGCATCAGCCATTTTCCCAACGAGCACCGCCAATGGATGAGCCACCTCGCCATCGAGTCAGTGACTCGGCGTAAACGCGCTTGCTTGCGATAAAAGAGAAAAGAGAAAAAGGTGGACGTGGAGGGCCCTTGCAAGCAAGTGCATGCCGACGGGTAAAGTGCGACAAACGGGCGATGCGACGAATCGCTCAAACCGCGCCGTATCAACATGGGCTGTCTTGCACCAACAACCGACGCGTTCAAAACACGGTGACACCAGACTGGGTCCCCGCGTACTGGCTCTTCATGTCGTCCGCATCCGTCGTTCCGTCCTGACTCTTGTAGTCGTATCCGCTCATGCTTCCCATGTCCGTGCCAGCTGCCGAAGAGAACGAACCACGCCTGCGAAGGCGGTCCGACTGGGAATACGCCAACGATCCACTACCGCCAATGCTCGCACTGCTGGGTGGGCCGGCATCCTGAGAGATGATGGAACTGGCATAGCTTCCATAAGCGCTGCGTTTGCCCACGCCGCCCGGTCCACGAGGCACACCAGGCGGGAATCCCCCCGTAGCGGCAAACATGGGTAGACCAGACGAGTAGGTCGCCTGTGAACGCAAGGACTGTACGTCGGAAGGAATGTATGCAAGGGCGTCGTGGGTACGGTAGAAATTGGTGTCAAAGCGACTCGGAGTACCGGAGCGTCCGGCACCGCTGGCGGGCATATACTCACGTGCACTGGTCTCGTGCCGGCGGAACGAATCCATCTTGAGAGCGCGTCGAGGCTTGCTGAACTGAATCATGCTCGGTTGCAGGTTGTTAAGCGGACCTTCCACCAGGCAACTCTTCTCCTTGTAATGAGTAAGCAGGTAATGCCATAAAGGATGCTAGACAGAACATTGAGCGATCCCAACATGAATAAATCGTTTCATGGCATACCTTGCTCAAAACCTTTGGATTTCCGAGAATAACAATGCCATACTTGGCGCGGGTGAGAGCAACGTTTAATCGCCGGGGATCATTCAAGAAGCCAATCCCTTGATGTTCGTTACTCCGAACACAGCTCAGGATGATATAGTCCTTTTCTCTGCCCTGAAATGCGTCCACGCTTGCTACTTCGATCTCTTTATATAGGTCCTTCTTGAGGGAGCCGTTGAATTGCATATAGTTGACAATGTAAGAGCGCTGTCCTTCGTACGGTGTGACGATACCAATTTGCCCGGGGACGACACCAGATTTGAAGAACTTCGTAACAATCTTTTCCACATTGGAGGCTTCGGTCCTGTTGAACAAAGTGTGAGCATGTTCCAACAAACATTCAATCGTACATACCTGTTGAGAAAAGACGTTCCACTAGATGATATTTCCTCCTGGCCTAGGTTCTGGTAAAAGAACATCGGGGTATCAGGAACAGGCCAGGGGAAATCAACGTTCTTGCGGAGACGTTCAGGGGCTGTAACACCGTTCTGCAGTGTGCCTTCATAAAACATGTTGGACGGGAACTCCGAGCAACACGGGTGCATTCGATACTGAACTTGGAGTCGGATTGGGCGGTTCCCAAGGACAACTAGACGCTCGAAAAGCGATTGTGTGAGACCGGCACGAGCAGCTTTCTTGTTCATAATAACCGGTCCAAGTTGTTGATGGTCGCCAACCAAGACAACTTGCTTGCAACCAAGAACGAGAGGAATCATACACTCTACAGCAAAATTCCACATTAGACACGGAGAAACTCTGCAAGACCAAAAACATACCTGGTTCAGCAGCTTGGGTCGCCTCATCGATGAGGACCGTTCTAAACTTGAATTTGCTCAATCTCGGATCACCTGCACCAACACACGTGCAACAAATCACGTCTGCGGCACTCAAGATCTCCTTCTCACACTGGCGGATGAGGGTCTTGTATTTGCGCTCATCATTTGAGCTCAGCTCGCCTTGTTCATTCTTCAGTTGAATGAGCTTTTGAAGCTCAACGTGAGTAGTATTGTTTGCAACTTGTTGATGCAATGTCAAGAAAGCGACACTGGAATCCAGGGCCTCGCGCGATTTAGCCGTGAGTCGGACGACCTTCAAGCCAGTGGCATGTATCTTCTCTGTTAATTGGTCGACAGCAACATTGGATGGTGCACAGACGAGCACTTGACCGGGGTTCATCTTCGCGAGATGATACACGATCGATGCAGAGGTGACCGTTTTGCCGGTTCCGGGAGGGCCTTGGATAAGGCTGAGGGGTTTCTGCAGGACACTCTTGACTGCATACATTTGTGAATGATTCAGCTCCGGGAGTCCCGGGGCAGAGAAGCGTTTAGGCATCTGGGTCCGAAGAACCTGGGGTTCTACTTCATGACCCAAAAGCTTGTGGTACTAGTTCTATGTATTAGCACTGTATCATCGTTCATAATGCCCGGCCCATGCTCACGATATAACCGTTCACACTCTTCTCGTCTACTGCAAACGTCTTCATAGCCAGTTGCATTCGGTCGAAGCTGGTTGACTTCCAGACGAAGTCGGCCGAGAAACCGTGGGTGATGTCAGTGGGAACGCCTTCTGTTCTTCGTAGCTCCAATCCGATTTCATCAGATACGTCTGCAAAAGGGATTAGCTAGTGTAAATAAAGCTGCGAAATAGACGTACTGTTGGGTATTTTGATGACATGGCCAACTCCATCCCAAGCCTTGTGTAATTCGCCCTGATATCTCAACCTCAATTCGTCACCCACCGCGAGCCTTACTTCGCCACTCTCCAGTTTTGGCAAGCAAAACCAAGCAACCCTCTTCTGGTTCAATCCAAGGTCCCAGCGCACAGTGATGTCCGTTTGGGTCTGGCTCTCTTTGAGTCGTTTGTCATAATCCGCCTCTATCTTGACCAAGGGGCCAAAGATATTCTGATACTGATACGCGTCCTCATAACGCATCAGAATCGACTGTGGTTCGTCGTCAACCCCAGGTTTCTCCAAGTCCTCGAGGGTGGCATTAGCATTTTCGCGCCAAAGGTCTTCGAGACGGTTGATTTGGTTGAAAGAGATTTGACGAGAACGAAGTTGCTCGGTCTCGCTGGGAGGTTTCACCAACCAGGAGAGGAAGGAGCGATCATCGATTAACGGAGCCCAGAGGGCAGCGTTCCACGACATATCTTTGGTCGTCGCTGCGCAAGGTTGACTGCGAATGCAGGGTTGAGTAGGCGATGGTAATCGAAGTGAGTCATCATACCGGCACAACAAAACGACGACGGTATCACTCTTTGCAGGTATGAAACCTAGCATGAAAACGTTCTTGCTGCCGCAGTTGTAGCATTCGGGAGTAGTTTCACCAAGTGGACTCTCGGCATGCAAGATCACCTCCTTGTGCTTGGCCCTGACTAAATGATTGACGATGTGCGATGCAGATGTATTTCCGCGAGAATTGCAGAACCATTTGGAACAAACGAGACACTTTACGACTGAAGCTGGGGAATGAATGCCGCAGTAACTGGATGATAATTATTACGCGCGCGCGGTGGGGTAAGATGGGCGACGTACCTGCAGGCGTGTGGCGGAAGATCGACGGAGCCTTCGTCCTTCAGGTCGTCAAGGACGGCATCAAAGTCCTCGTCTATCGTGGAGCGTGAGGAGTGGTGATGATGGCCATTGCGGTCGAGAGAACGATCGTCGGCGATAGAAAGGGCGCTGAGGTCGAGTGGGGCGTTGGTTGTTGCGGTGTAGACGGACGAGTTGTCGTCGACGACGCTGTGGGCGCCGCCGTACGAAGAAGCGGAATCGTACTGGAAGTTGTCGAACGAGTCCATCACGTTCGAGTTTGAGCGTCGGCAGACTCAACGACGGCTCGTATCTTTCCCACGACACCACCCCTTTGTCATCCGCCCATATAATGTTAATCTAAGTACAACCGTCCAAAATCACAACCTGCTATCGTCTGCCCCCATTTCTCCCTGCTGGCCGTATCCTTGGCCGTGTGGGCGTCTCGTTCGTCGGCAGTCGCCCCGGTATACCGTCCAAGCCTAGTCCATGACTCCGTCTCACCGAACTCTCCCCAGCCACCACTCGACGCGACGACGCCCTCCTAGCCCACTTTGAGCCCCCCACCCCATCGCCTCTCTCCATCGACTCGTCCTCCGTGTCAGACGGAATCCGTGTCGAGTCGTTGTCGTCGACAGCATCGCGGAGCGTTCCTCCTCGCTCCGTCAACTGTCCCAACGAGTCAACCTCGAGGTCTTGGTCCATCGCATCACCATCTGCCTGCCCGTCTGCTTCGCTGTCCTCTGTATCATCATCATATATCCCACCAGGCGGTTCTCCAATCCAGTCCTCGTCATCTTCCGTTCCAAAGTCCCAGACATCAAGCATAGTCGTTGTGTTTCGATTGCTCGCTGCCACGCAGCATCTTCCCTCGAAGACGACTTGCCATACGCCGTTAATCCCTGTAAGCAAGTCTCGCACAACTGTTCCATCCCGAATATTCCACATCTTCAATGTTCCGTCCGACCCACTGAGAACTTTGAACTCGTCATGTTGGAAACATGTAATGGCACCGGCATGAGCAGCAAGCGTGTGCCGTAGTTCACCCGTATCTGGATCCCAAATACGAAGTGTGGAGTCGGCCGCGGCCGAGACGAGGTGAGAAGGTGAAAGGCCCAGTAAGCCGACTAGAGAAGTGTGCCCCGTCAGCGTATGCTGGCATTGGCCGTTGCGCAAATTCCAGATGCGAACAGTCCCATCCATGGATCCCGAACATGCAATATTACGGTTGAGGTCTAAAACAACACTGTACACTGCAAGAACCGTGAGCACCCAAGAGTAACACATCCAGCTACAACTCACCCTTCTGGGTATGGCCAACCAAAATTAATTTACATTCGCCCGTAACAATGTCCCATATTCGCACCGTGCAGTCGTAACTGCCAGATACAAGTGTACGACCCCGAGCGGCTAACGCGCGAACTGCGTGGTCATGGCCTTCAAGATGCAATTTATGGTACGGATTTTCATCAATGTCCTCCTAAAATAAAGTGAGATAACAACCGACATCAGCAACGACGACCTACCTCCGATAGCTCGATGTCTGTGTCGTCCGCACCCACCCATCGATATTCAGAGTCACCTGGACGAGGTAATGTCCACACCCGTAAGGAATGATCACGACTCCCAGTGACAATCACAGATCGCTTAGGCCATTTTTCCCTAGAAATAACTCCTCCTTCACTTTCTACCTCGACCCATTCAGGTTTAACGATGGCAAGGCAACGAACGGTGCTTGTATGCCCAGCAAATACATGTGTACATTGCCCAGTAGCCAGGTTCCAGATCCGGACAGTACGATCCGTAGAACCACTGACGAGTGTGTCTTTGGTGGCTGCTAAAGCCCAGACGCCTCCATCATGACCGTCTAGGGATTGTAAAAGTTTGCCCGTCACTGGTGAATAGACATGTATCGAATGATCGTCTGAAGCCGATATGATACGTCCGTGAGAAAGCAATAGACAAGTCACGACAGAATTCCCGTGGGCAGGGAATGTATGGTGTTTTGGCATCTCGTTCGTTACCCAACGTGTCCGAGTGAGATGTCGCGACTTGAAGAGCAACTTATATGGGTGTGGGAGGGGGAGAGTCGAGGGTGTCTTGCGTACCTCCGCAAGACGACGGGTGTAGATTGAACGCGCAAACGCCCGCTCGCTATCGCCTCCGAACCAGATTTTTGTGTTCTTGAGAAGATCTCTCCAGAGCACTGGATCTGAATCAATAATAGCACGCCAGGATTTTGAGACTCGGGAAGCGCGTGCAAGAGTCGAGTACGGGAGATAGCTGAGAATGTGCGATACGAGCTCTGGGGGAAGGAGGGTCAAGAAATCTCGCGCCAGAGTCGGAGTTAAAACAGAATGGAGAGTCCGGAGTACCGGCAACGGAGAATGCCGCAAAAGTGTGAGCAAAAAGTGAGACTGTAACTGTTGCGGCAGATTTGTGAAATGTGTTAATAGTGATGGGAGGGTCAGGAGCGTAGTCACAGCCAAATCGGGCTGAAATGGAGGCTGCGGATGAGGCGAAGAGGCACCGCTAGGAGGCGCAGAAGGCCATATCGCCTGGGGAGAGGGTGAACCATGGGGAGATGGGAGAGGAGAAGGGGGTGCCGCGGCATTCATAGTGGAGATGGGAGGTATATGTGTGGGTCTTGCCTTCTTTCTTGGAGGAGTATGCGTTTCTCGATCCATCGTTGGTTCCACTCCCTCCATCATGTTATCAACTCCGTGTGACCGCTTTCTACCAAAGCGCTCGACCGCCTCGGCAAGACCGACCACCTTGCTTTGCTCGGCTGATTCCTCGGGCTTGAGCATCCTCCAACCGACCCCATCGACAACTGGCTCTTCTTCCCTCATCTCCTCCTCGCCATCTTCGCCGTCCCGAAAGGTAGCGTGAGCGCCCCCTGGAAAGACGAGTGAGAATCTCCGAAGAGATGCAGGCAAGTTTGCGTGCAACAAAGGGTAGTCCTTGGGATTCTTGGGCTCTACCGGCGGGGGAAGAGATGGTAACTGGATAGGTGCATACGTGGTCGTCGTAGTCGTGGTGGTCACCACGCTGGTGAACGAAGCGACGCGTCAATGCATGAAGAAATACTTGTCAGAATTGGAAAAAAAAAACATACGTAGTAGTATTTACTGATGGTGCCAGCACCAACGAGGGACGTGGTTGATGGCTCATGGCCTTGTTATAAAAACAGTGGAGGAAGAGAAAAAGTGTCTGTGAACGCGCATCAAAAGCCACTCTGCCTGCACAACCCAAAGCGAAGCCGCTTTCAGAAGCCGCTTCAATCTCCGAGTGGGCAGAATCTCGCCGCCGACTTGCCGAGAACGGCTTCCTTACTATTGATGGAGTAGTGGCCCATGGCACAAAAATCAGTAGATGACGACTACCAGCAAGCACAGGAAGAGTCCCACAGCCCGCGCTCAGCGTTATGCAGATTAGACTTTGGCCCACACTTAGGCTCCTCCTAGATCTACATGCAGTATCTCCATTTTGCAGACGGTTGGTCACTATTCCGAACGGGTCTAGCAAGCCTCCTCCCCATGGATATAGCCTTCAGATTGCGTATGTCTGTTTCCGAAATGAATTTTTTCGGTACCGTCACCTTTCTGAGTTTGTCAGCCTGGGCGCTGGATGATACAACCGTATGCATAACCAGTTACCCCGCTTAACGGTGTACTGAATCGGACCCTCGGGCCATCCTCCGATTTGTCCTAGTATATCAGAAAGCGGTGGTTACGCAGCCGGATTTTCTTTGTCGATTGACTACATACTTCAGTTTGCGTGACTACGCTGGCTCAGAAGTCGGAGCCAAAGAATCGACTTGAAACTCCAGGATCATTCTCGCATCAGTTACGTACCAGCGACGTGAATTCTGACCACCATCTAAAGGCGGTGAAGATGACTACCGAACAAGATCAGCGCTCAGTAAAACAAAGATCAGCCCACTTGCGAATTTCTCCATCTGTCTGTCCCACACCCACGAAATACCACCGACCTAGCCAAAAATAAGTTGGTGCATCGATTGTGCAGAATCTGCCATGCTGCTCCATGAGTAAATACTTGCCGTCAGAGAGGGTGATATCGATTGCCAGTGAGGGGTGGCATCTTGCATTGAGGTGCAAACTTCCTGCCGTGCGCAAGTTCCTAGGCAACGAGAGCATGCGATAAGACTTAAAGCCGATCTCTTTCCCTGGGTGGGCGTCGCCGACGTCAACGGTGTGGTTGAGCGCTGAATTTGAGCTCCGACAATTGAGACTCTGTGTCGGTCGGCGTCGTTCTTGTCCGCGCCACCCCCGCCTAGGGTTCACGTGGTGCCGTCTCGTCCTCCGCCCTGCATATATCGACCAGTACCGTAAGTCTTTCTTATCGCCCGCCTCCAGAATGATCCTCATGCCGCAGTGCTCCCCTCGCAAGTTCGACTTCATCACCGCCATGCACCACCAGGACCACGGCATTCCACAGCCTAACATGCCCCCACCGCGTTCCCCACAGATCGACCCAGCTCTCTCCAGCCTCTACTCCTCCTACTACCCATATCACCACCAAGCTCAGCAACTCCAACAAACCGTCTCTCATCACCACTCTCTCACCAACCTTTCTTCCCCCTCCTCCCAGGGCTCAGACACCATCGGTACCCCTCCAACCGAAAACATGTCCTTTTCTCCTCCCGATACGAGCGGGAAGCGCCCTTCCTCCCTCGTCGGCGGACTCGGAGACAACAACAGAAAGAGGCCCCGCATTGATGATTCCACCGATGGCCCTAGTCCTGCAGCCGAAAAGGACGAACACAAGCCAAAGTCAACCAGGGGTGCTCGGTGAGATCATCCCATTCACTGATTCACTTCGCCCCTCATCTTCTTCATCTAGTGCATGTACCGTCTGTCGTCGCCTTAAAATGAAATGCGTAGGCGCCGAACAGGGCCCTCCCTGCAGACGTTGTCTCGCTGGCAATCACGAGTGCATCTTCGAAGAATCTAACCGTGGAAAACGGTCATCAAAGTGAGTACATCAATCAATCATTCCTCGTAAAGTATTTACCACTCAAACTCAAGCCCAAGAAAACACGAGCTCCTCACAAGGTCCCTTCGAAAAATGGAACGTACTCTCGACACCGTCCTCAGGTCCATTGGAAACCCGAGCATGACGTCTGGCATGATCTCCCGCTCGCCCTCCCCAGCGACTCAATCAGCTCAAACGCAGGCCCTCCTGCAATCACCTTCTCCACCCCCTCAGGCAAATGTTCCCTCAGAGAGCACTCCTCTTCCCTCAGCCTCTCCCAAATTACATTCTCTTCCTGACAATTCTTTGAACCCATTGGGCTTACTTGCTGAACTTAGTTTGGCAAATCGGAGAGCGCACGGCATTACAACTTCGTTTACCGCTCGTGAAGTCGATGTCGATTCAGATCGCCGCCTTGGCGTCGCGAGCGACAACTACTTTAGACCAGGTTTCATGTTTTCTCTGCGGAATTAAGAAGCACCACTCATGACCTGTTAGGCCCGATATCGATATTGCCACTCAGACGGCTATTCATCGAGAGACAAATACAGCCCGAGATGTTGAGCTTTGTGAGCACTGAGGAAGTGGTTGCGTTATTCAATATGTTAGTGCTCTGCATACTCTATTTGTCTCCTCACACTAAACTTAAAAAAAAATTATCAGTTACTTTGACCATATGAATGTTGGCTTTCTTGTTAATTTACTCATCATATCGCTAACGTTCTGCCCCGGTAGATGCATTGCCACCTCCTGGATCAGGAATATCATACGCCATCCCTTGTTTGTTCGAGATCTCCATTCTTGCTTACGTCAAGTAAATTTCTTCTCATTTATTGAAACAGAGTTCTCACTCGATCCTGTAGTCTGCGCTATCGCCTCCAAGTTCTATACGCAACGCCCAGAGCTACACTCTCAGCTCACAGAACTTGCGCAAAAGCTCGCTTTCAGCGTACCTGCTCGAGGGTACAAATCTCTTGAAATTGTGCAAGCCTATCTCTTACTCACGTTGTGGGGATGTGGTGCCGTTGAGCGGTACGAGTATGATAAAACGTGGTTGCTTCTTGGTATGGCTATCCGGTTAGTGTATCTTTCGTCGTATTACCTACGCTCTCTGACTTTGCAACTTTTAGAATGGCTACTGACCTTAATCTACACCGCAAGACAGCGGTGACGAGCCAGGATACTCCTGATGGTCGTGTACGCGACAAAGAAGTGCACAATCGCGAGCGCACGTGGCTCTTGTGCTTTGCGCTCGACAGGAGTTCAAGTGCTCAGATGGGCAAACCTCATTCCATACGGGAAGAGTGAGTGTTTCTATTGATTATATGAGTTCCTGCTGAGCTATCTCCTTCGTAGTTTTATTATTCGCAACGTCCTACAATGGATTACCTCTCCCGTAGGTACACCTAGTGACAAAGCGCTTGCGAGCTACGTTGTGAGTCCATTTTATCTATTTTCTCGCTTTACTGGGGCATTGAAGTCGCCTCTCAGGAGATGCAACGTATTGTATCGCGTAGTTTGGATCTTCTGTATTCTGGAACCAATACCCCTTCCGGCCTCCAAACAGACTGCGATTATTTGTTGGTGATCAAGACCTTTGAACAGCAGATAGTAGCCTGGCTGCATGAGTGGTCCAATGCCCGAGCGTTAATAACGAGTGAGCGTTTCTCGCATGCCATGTTGTTTATCTCATTCCTTGTCGCCATAGATGACGATGTTCTCAAGGACTATGCATCCACCATGCTGATGTTTTACTTCCATTATTACTCACTCGTCATACACTCCTTCGGACTTCAGAATGCCATCGAACGGTCACATGTCGACATTCCATACTTTTTCGCGAAGTGCCATACCTCAGCCACAGCTATCGCCACCATCGCTCGCGACGAACTTGCGCCACGAGGCTTTCTCAAATATTCGCCCGACTCCCATTTCGTCTTTTTGTCGTATGCCGTCCTAAGCTTGCTCAAGGTAAACAATCGCCCTGAAATTATTATCACTACTGACAGAACTACCTGATCTATATTTTCAGCTCATACGGCCAGAATTCCAGCAGTATATTCATAACGAGCAAAAGATCACCGACCTCGTGAAGGACATTGCGACGGTTCTCGGTGATATCGCTGTCAACTCGCATCACACGCCTGCTCTGTACAGCACATTCCTTCGTGCGCTGATCTCCGCGCGCACCGACGTTCTCCAGCAACAACAACAACAACAACAACAACAACAACCGGCCCAACAACAGTCTCAACTTCAGAGTGAAGTTGTGGTGCCTGACGAAACAGTTGGCCAAAATGACATGAACTTTTTCGGGCAAGCGATGATGACAAACGACTATCAGGAGATGGGGCCTGCTGTGGATATAACTACGTTCCCGCCAACCATGGCCACCTTGCCTGCATCCGACGAAGGGATGGTGGCAATGGAAAACTTCTTCAGCAACGGCTTTTGGGACAACGTCCTTGTACCTGGTGCGTTGGTATTAAAATGTTAGCGTCCACATGCGACTGATAGCAACGATGATGTCAGGTTATTCGGATACCATGGAGGGGTTGAGCGGTGGCTTCGTATTCGGAGCTGGTGGCAGTGGTCTTATCACACCTGGGTGGCTGCCATCACCGCTTCCGTCTGGACACAATACTCCTTCTCGCGATCCTCATGCCCTAGATTACACGCAACAAAATCTGGGGATTACTACCTTGATGCAACGCAAGGGTTGAGTACCGTATTCCATTCCTTGTCTTGCTTTGCAACTGCTGCTCCTACTGCATTCATTCTACCGTTGCTCTAGTGTCGCGCGCTTTAAATGTTGTCCGATCTTGTTTGTGTTGATCGCATTGTCGGGACATGTTACCATGTTGCAGACTATGTATAAGCATATGCCTCCGAATTCTTGCTCTTGTAGACAATTTCAAAGTATGAGATTGTCCGACGTGCTTGCCCGCGCGGCACAGCTGGGTCCCAGCCTCGTTCAGTTACATAACGCTATTTGTCGTAACTGTCAAGTTACTTGGTTACTATTACAAGGAAATGCCCGACAAGTCTTCGCCTCACGCTCTTTCCAATCTCTTCCGCTCGGGCGGTCATTTTCTCCATTCCTTGCTATTGGACAAACGTTATTTCTGGGTTTTAAGTGGCGTCGTCATCCTGGGGGATGTACTCCTTACCCAGCTCGTTATACACCTGATTCCATGTCAGTCATCCTTACTTTCCTTCTACGATCCATATAACTGGGACAAACAGACACAGAGATCGACTGGGAAACATACATGTACCACATTGACTTGTACTTGAAGGGCGAGCGGAATTATGCCGAGATCGTAGGACCTACTGGTCCGCTAGTGTGAGTTTTGAGTCCCAACGTCGCTGCCATCCATTTCTGAAACTCGCGGTCGGTGGAAGATATCCCGCTGGACATGTTCATATCCATCATTTCTTGCATCGCATAACATACGGTGGTCAAAGCATTCGACTAGCACAGCAACTATATGGTGTACTGTACATCGCCTCTCTCGTTCTCGCGTCCTGCGTTTACAGAGAGGCCGGTGCACCAAACTGGACCATCTTACTCTTACCTCTCAGCAAGAGACTGCATTCCATATTTGTTTTGCGGCTGTTCAACGATTGCTGGTCATCGGTTTTCATGCTCGCCGCCATATTGGCATTCCAAAAATCCCTGGACGACTTGGGCATTCTGATTTTTAGGTTGGTCCAATGTTGACAGGCTATAACGGATGGACCTGACGAAAGAGATACAAGCCTGGCACTATCCGTCAAAATGTCCGCGTTGTTGTACCTCCCTGGTATTCTTGTTGTCCTCTTCAAGCGCAGCGGTTTGGTGGTTACTACGCGTCATCTGTTGGTCTTGGTTATCACCCAGATCGTGCTCGCACGTTCGTTTCTAAATGAAGACGCCGGCGCATACCTACACAACGCCTTCGATCTGTCACGCGTGTTCATGTACAAATGGACGGTCAACTGGCGATTTTTGGACGAACAAACTTTTCTCAGCCATTCATGGGCGCGTGGCTTGCTCATTGGCCATGTGACAGTACTAGTCGCATTTGGTCTGTTCAGGTGGTGTCGCTCCGATGGCGGCGTTGGGTCGGTTCTCCTCAGGGGCTTGCGGCGCCCGATGTGTCCTACAACACTCTTTCCCGTGTCTGCTGACTGTAAATCTATTCTTTCTCGACAAGTATTGCTCGCTCACGGATGATGAAACAGACGTTTCCACAGTGCTTATGACGTCCAATCTGATCGGAATCCTTTTCGCTCGATCGTTGCACTATCAGTTTTATTCCTGGTATTTCCAACATCTGCCATTCCTGGCCCAGCGGACGAAATACCCGCTTCTCCTGCAGTGAGTGTTCCGTTACGTTTTGACGCTACCTCATGGTTTCGTTTATCGGACGACAGACTGCTGATTATACTCGGCATTGAATATGCGTGGAACGTGTTCCCGTCGACCCCTTTGTCGTCTAGTATCTTGCTCGCTTCAAATGCTGCGCTCGTTCTGGGCATTTGGTTTGGATACGCGGAGGGTAAACCCATTAATTAATAGTAATGTCCCAAAACATGACGTTCGTCTTTATACTATTCCTCTTGTGATCCCATACCGACCACGAATGTACTCCTTCCGCCTCTCGGTAGCACCAGTATTGTTTTGGCACCATGAACCTGGTGGGTATCTATACTGGGCAATACGAGGGTCGTCGTGCTATCGCCTGAAACCGGCAATGGCTTGATAACGACTTTCGGCAGCGTTAGCTCTCCGTGATGGAGCGCTATCAGAGTCAAAGGGACGCTGAACGTTTCACCGTCCTGTGTTCACACGGATGATGGGTATGACAACATTTAAATGGGCGCGATCTCACCTGAGCACTGAATTCGCCTCGCTTCAGACCACAAACGAGCCAATCCTTGACGCGTTCCTCGATGTCGTAGCGTAATATATATTTCTGCTGTCGGCTCTCTCGGTCCGCCCAGTGCAGAGACGTTCTTATGGACAAGGTGGCAAAGATGGGTTGCCCAGCGTAGATGAGAGTGGGTTTCTCGGAGGGAACGTCACGTCCAGATAGGCTGTGGTCGATCTTGATCATTGCAGCAGCGACGATCTGAAACAGAACATCGAGCCAACTGGTCCACAAGCACATCTCTTTGACTGACGTTCATTCGTGGAATTTCCACCGGTATTCTCATTTCCTTCCACGGTGATGGTGAGTCCGCAGGTGACGTGCTACGCGCCAGTACCTAGAAATTAAAAATCAATAACAAAGTAAACGAAAAGATAGAAAAAGTCAAGTACCTGTTGCAAGGAGACGAACAGCGCTTCAAGTTCCTCATGGATTTCCAATGTGTCGGGTATCATAATTTTACCCGTGGCACTGTACAATTTGGCCCATGTACCATCATTTTCCAGATACTTGATGATAAGCGCCATCAATTCTCGACCCTGAGAAACATTGTGTAACGTCTGGGCAAGAATGTCGTCAATCATCTTTTGTACCAGTGCCACCACCTCTGTTCGTGCCACTGGATTAATTGATTGTTCGTGAATGGATTCAGAGAGGTACCTTCACGAAGCGTGCGGTACTTGATGATCAAGCCGAGAGGCTCTTGGACTGAACCACACTTAGCTAGATGCAAAAACAAAAAAATGGTTGCATGCACCTGGCCCGTTTTCAGATTCAATGGAGAATAGATAGTGGACGGGGTGATCCGGGGAGACTGTCTGCCAAATCATCGGTGCTACTGTCAGCACAGCTCAAAGACCTGACCCACCATCATGGCATGACTCGAGCGGTACTTGGAAATTTTGACGTTTTTGAGTACGTGAGATAGCCCTTGCAAATCCGCCGAGCATAGCCGAACATATTGATGGGTGCTGGCAGATATAATAAATTTTGAAAACAGCCTATCAAAGGAGTTATTGATGTGCGGGAGATAGAGGTCGAAAGGTACCTTTCTCCGCGGAAGAAGTCTTCGACATTAACCTCAATAGGAAGCGAAATGCTGACAATGCTCGATTTTCTCAACGTTCGTGTGACTGTCGACTGCAAAATCGTGTTGTAGGTTACCTTGATATCAATTTTCTTCAGGGTATATATATCAAGCTAAGCCACAGAACAGAGACTTCCATGCTTACTACTGCGTTAAATCTCGAAGCATCCGTATGAGGAACCAAAAAGACTATGCTAGTGTCCTTTAGGACATTCATGATTCTGATGCAATCTTCAGATGGGTCGAATTCCACGGCTATTATGAGGCCAGATATGTCATAAACGTTTTTAAAGGTAGTACCATTGCTGACCTGAATTTTGTACCTGAGCATCGGCGTAGTTAAACTTGAGCCCTCCAGGGGCTGATAACTTTATGGTCGCCAGAGAGATATCATTACGTCCAGTGGACAGTGTTAACAACATTCGGGAAACTGCTCGAACGTCGACTATTGCGATACAGTAGCGTAAGTGTCAAAGAGAACGGGGAACTAAGACGCCCTTACCTTCTTGTGACTGACATATCTGAATATCCAGCGTTCGGAAATCATTAGGGAGTCGCACTAATGATGCCATCGTTCCTCTCGAGGGAGTAAAAGTGGTCGATGTCTTGCGATTCCATTGGAACCGAAGTCGAGACATTCTAATCTCGCTGTTGTCGAGGGCGTACATACCATGACATGCCGTCTATTGGGCCTACGGTTTGGCATCTCGGAAGGAGTGTCTGAAGAATGACCTACTGCACAATTCAAGGTCAAGTAATTATTTCCAGGCGCAAGTTTTTCTGCCAGTGCCGTAAAGTGCAAACGATTGGCATCTTGTCCTATGAGGGTTACGCAAACTTCATCTATAGCGATGTCCTACGAAACCAATGAATAATCGACACTCGGGCCCAATGAAACTCATACACAAGGCAATCGGTTTTGAATGAAAACTTTCAAGAAGAGGCTATCTTCTTCCTCGCTAAAGTAAGCGTCATCTGCGGCGTTGATCGATATCATGGGATGGTCGGGGTGGATGAGATCTGTGAAAAACAAATGATCAACGACACCGTATACAATCAGTCAAAGCAAGACCAATGACCCGAATCGAGTTTTTCGGTCGCCTCTTGAAGAGCGCTTACAAGTCCCGAAATGTATTCCATGACATCCTCGTCAGGCATCACTAACTCTGCTCCGCCATCATTCACGTATGCCTTGAGGAACGCAAGAAAAATGTGGATCCACTCGCGGTCGTGTGGCTTCTTCAATGCAGCGTGCATATCGATCGCACGTGAAAGCATTAATGACTCCAAGGATGTCCATCCGTGAGGAGCATAATGTGCTGGAAGAGACGAGAATATGCTGAATGCATTGGAAAGCCTTCCCCGGTAACTGCAGTGAACAATCACTTAGTTTCCGTGGCGACTGAATAGAATTATGAGCCTACGCATCAAGAACAGCGAGGCTTCCGTGTATTTTGAGTGCGAATTTTCTTCTTCCAGCTTTCACATACATATCAATGGCGCGATTTGAAACGGTGGTGTACAAGTCGTAAAAGACTTCCTTGTCCTTGATGGCGGATACAATCTCGGGTGTACTGATGCAATAGTCCAACGACTTATTATCAAACATAATGGAAGGCGAATCTGGAACGGCCGCCGGGGCTGGTATCGCCAGTGAGAATGGTGGCTTGGAAGGTAGATACCCTTCTCTAATGCCGAGAATATCAAGCTGATGCAAGCTCAATACCACAACACATCACCGCCAATACAAGTACACACCTGGCTTTTTGCAAGTTCAATTAATTCACCTTTCTTTGCACTGTAGCGCGAGAGAGAAGGTGCATCCTTTTCTGGCCATGAAGAAGCCCATGAATCGCATTGGTCCAGGACGCTGAGAGAGGAAGAAAACGTCCAAGACTCAATGAAGTATCCTGGAAGCGAGTGCTGCAAAATATTATGAGCTTGTCGGTGCTATATATGTCAACGTTCTAACCTCGACTTCTCTCAAACATCTTCCAAATGTACTCAAGAATGTAAATGCCCTCCAGCAAATCTCAGACGGTTGGCATAACTTGCTCAGTAGCGCAGATTGCCTGGAAAGGAGATATACCCGCAAGTCGAAGACGGAAATTGTATTAGCGAGAATGAGATCGCGATAAGGTTTCTTGGACGTGGTTAACAGTGGCATAGAGTCGTCATTGGGTACAAGATGAATAAGACTTCCGAACCATGACATATTCTTTTCCCTTAGAACCTGCATAAAAGCAACTTCAAGTTCGTTGTACTGTTGTAAAGCGTCCTCGAAAAGACTTATCCCTTCATAAGAAGTCGCAAGGCTCTCCTTTGATGACAATTTTTGAGGGCATCACGAAGAAGTACTTGAAGGCTCACCTTGAGTATAAAATATGTGCAAAAGTTCCACCCCGGCATATGACGCTGACTTTCAGACCGTCGTAGTTCCTCCTCTCTTGCTGATACAGAACAATCAAGGGCAGAAAGCAGGCCATCCTTGATCTTGCTTATGAGGTCGGCCCAAACGGCAGGACTCTGCTCTCCAGCAGACCAAGCGAGCTGCACGCACCTAAGAGGTACTATGCACAACCACCAAAAACGGACGAAGGCATGAAATTACCTGTCCCGCTTGTCAATGTTAAAATCTGCTTTCAACTTGTCCAGCAGAGAGCCCTTCATGTTGAAGAACTTTCGATCGACCACTTTTGTGTCCGGGCGCACGACATGCACGATCAGCCATTCTTGATTCTTTCTTGGCAAGACAGACGTCTGCCAGTCTTTGATCTGTCTTTTGACAGTTGTTCTGTAGGATTCGTTATCCTGTTGGGGACAGAGGGCATAAAATCAGTTATGGACGCAGGGGTGATGCACTTACCTCACACGTAGACACATATATATTTAGGAGAGGTTTCTCGAGGAGAGTAAGGGGGACTTGGGAGGCAAGCTCGTCGCGAAGGGAATCAAGAGGAACCAAGGACACGTCGAGGACTTGGATGGTGCGTATGCTAGGTCTGGAAGCAGATCTCCAGTGAATACTGCGCAACGGAAGATGTGAGCGCAATGCAGCGAACAGCTGCTTGCAGCTATCAGAAGATTGGAAGGAAGGGGGTGCAGCGAACGACACAAGGACATGCTGGTTTGACATTGTCGTCGCGTCAGAGCCGCGTGGAAAAAATAAAGTCTTCCAAATGCCATCACCAGAGGAAGCCAGCACGTCCACCACCAAAACCTTCAGCAAGCTTGGCCTCATCGAGCCTCTTCTCCAGGCTCTTGATCAGCTTAACTTCAAAGCACCGACCGAAATACAACAGCAAACCCTTCCCTATGCTCTCCAAGGCCGTGATATCATCGGTGTGGCAGAAACGGGTTCAGGCAAAACTGCTGCATTTGCTCTACCTATCCTACAAAAATTATGGGAGGAACCAAAGGGACTCTTTACATGCGTCCTCGCGCCCACGCGTGAACTCGCCTACCAGATATCACAGCAATTCGAATCTCTTGGTGCCGCCATGGGAGTCCGGTGTCTAGTTTTGATCGGAGGAGTGGACAAAATGCCCCAGGCAGTCGCTCTCGCAAAACGGCCGCATATCATTGTTGCAACGCCCGGTCGTCTCAATGATCATCTTCAAAGTACCAAGGGGTTCAGTCTAAGAAGTCTGAAGTTTTTGGTAAGCTTCGTCGTCTTCGACTGGACTTGGACTCACTTTGGTATGAGGTTATGGACGAGGCTGATCGTTTACTCGACATGGACTTTGGCGCTGACATAGATCAGATCCTTAAAGTGATACCAAAGGAGCGGACAACCTATCTCTTCTCCGCGACAATGACTACGAAGGTTGCGAAACTACAAAGAGCTAGCTTATCCGATCCCGTACGAGTGGAGGTCTCATCAAAGTGAGTAAATTACTTGTGTTTCTGCGATGTGCGTCTAATATACGCTGCAGGTATCAGACTGTATCGACCTTGTTGCAATATTACCTCTTTGTTCCATTGATTCAGAAGGACGTTCACTTGATATATCTTGCAAACGAGTTGGCTTCAAATTCGATCATTGTTTTCACCCGGACAGTACATGATGCCCAAAGGTACATAACATTCAGCACAATTTTCGCACATCGCTCAAACTTGCCTTGCCTCCACAGATTATCTATCATACTACGTACTCTTGGGTTCCCGGCCGTTCCCCTTCATGGGCAACTCAGTCAGAGTCAACGCCTAGGTGCGCTCAATAAGTTTAAAACAGGTGGCCGAAAGGTTCTAGTAGCGACAGACGTTGCTAGCCGGTATGTGCCTTGTGCGCCGTAATTTCTTCAACGAGCTGACCATTGGATACAGTGGTCTTGATATATCATCCGTGGATGTAGTGATCAACTTTGACATCCCTACTCATTCAAAAGACTATATCCATCGAGTCGGACGAACCGCTCGCGCAGGACGTGCAGGGAAGTCAATCACGATAGTCACTCAATATGACGTCGAATTACTCCAGCGCATAGAAAAGGTCATCGTGAAGAAACTTGAATTATTTCCAACCAGCAAGGATGAAGTAATGCTCCTGAAAGAACGTGTGGACGAAGCTGGACGGTTGGCCGTGAACGAGTTGAAAGAGGAGGCAAAATCTAATGGGGGAAAAAAGCGGAGGCGGGATGAGGGTGGGGGGCGGGATGACAGAGATCGGGACGATGATGTCGTTGAGGCAGGGATGCCTAGAACAAAAAAAAATAAAGGACGTCGATAGTTGTTCAACTTGGTGTTCCAAACTGTCCCTCAGATCTGAGAACTGGGAAGAAAGTCCTGAAAAGTCATGACCACCTTAATTTACTTTTCCGATCAAGCTGTTTGAACCCGAGTGATATGGGATCAGTAGGCAACGAACCACGTGCCCCATGGCTGAGTTGGTTACAGCGTCCGACTGTTACGCCTGCGACATCGGAAGGTCGTGAGTTCGAGCCTCACTGGGGCAGTAATTTTACACTTTTACATGATACCAGTGAGATATATCATTTTTGTTTCTTCCTGATACACAAACGTACCTTGAATGAGGCTCTAATCGTGATACCGATAGACCAGCGCCAAGATAATCGTTATTTTTGCTCTAATTAATTCTAGATTGATCATTTTTGCGCCGGATGCAAAAGATACTGCCCCAGTGAGGCTCGAACTCACGACCTTCCGATGTCGCAAGCGTAACAGTCGGACGCTGTAACCAACTCAGCCATGGGGCATATACATATGTGCAAATGTTAATATTAGTCAAATTAGACAAGCCTCGGGCTCATAAGTAGTTGCTCAGGAAGCGGCTGAACTGTGGTCCCCACTCCTTGTTTAGTAAAAAGTGTCGATACCGACCATCGCACTGGCACTCAGTCTGTCAGGGCGTATCCTGCCGCTGACACTGCAACACACTTGTTCGACACGACACGCCTACATGACCAATTGCTCCGCACCGCTCCCCACCTCATCAATCGCCCACCTGCCAGTTTAATGAAGAATGACAATACAAGGATAAAAGAACTGCAAATACGTGTAGTATAAAGATCAAAGTGTGGTGGACACTTGGGTGATAATTTCGCGAAAAAGCGTCACCTGAGCGATTCGAACACTCGCGGGCAAAGCCCAACCGCTGTGCTGATAGCAGGCGATCCCGTTAACCACTCCGGCAAAGTGACTTGTTAAATAAAATTAAGTAAGGATAGATAGATTTAGCATCCTCTCGGATTAATACATGCAGTGCTGAGAATAGCGTATAAAAGACGACGTACTTATCAAGAAGCCCTGAAACCATCGCGATACTGAGTGTCAGCGGCGCCAAGCTCTCAAGCACGACTCGGAGGAAAAGAGTCGGAAGAGTGCCGTTTAAGAGCATGGATATTCCTGAAGTTGTACTAACATTCCGTCAAATCTACGTTTGTACTAGTTGGTGGTTTCCCCGTACAAGAGGAACATGGAATGCTGCAATGACCATGAAGGGAACATGTAGAGTGTACCAACCGTGTTTTACTTGGGCCAGCGACAGATCACATCCCTTTATTTCTGGGATATGACTGATAACGTTACTGCGTAGCATTTCTTTCGTGTGATTTTCGTACTCTTTGGTCGGAAGACCTGGGGGCCAAGAGTGTACCATTCCTTTTTCGTTGATCAGAAACTGGTCAAAGACCTCGGCAACCCCGGTCCTAAATGCTAGATGGTTTTCATCAGCGAAAAAGGGGTTTTATTAATAGGTGCGGTATCGGTGCGAACGCCGCACAGGATCCAACCCGGCGCTAATTGGTCGTCGCTTTGAGCAGCGCGGGAGTTTAACCAGCGAAAAAAAAAAGGCTCGGCGACGAGACCCTTTTGAGAGAAGAGGCGACTGAAAATACAATAGTAGTAGTACACGACGGGCGCAACACGACCCAAAAGAGACAACTTATTTTTGTTTTGTTTTGCTTTGCTTAAAAAATAATAAGCAGTTTGTCTATGGCCGTGATGATTCGAGGGGGCAAATCGATGGGGGAATAGCACATAACTGATACAAGGACCTATTCTCTGAATATCGGTCACTGGTATGGTCGTAGTATTCAATCCCGTACTATGTAAGCACACCACCATAAAAACGATGGACCAAAGGTGACCGGCGACAGATCTCGGCCAAATCTCGGCCCTTATAACTTAGTCGAGGTTCTTTTCTTCACAGAAGTGATACTGATGCAACTTCACTTAGTGCCGAGCGGACCAGGCAGTGTTGTGCGGTGTGCCCCACGATATTGGAAGGTTCATTTCGTAGTGCATATAACCCACGGCGTACGTTCGTCCGGTCCTCTGCCAGCGATCCTCCTTTTCATGACCTCAGACCAGTTCTTACATCCTTCGCAATTTTATCCCATCTTTGAAACCACATCTGCTGCCCCGTAAGCAGGAAATTTTCCTTTTCCTTTTTCTTTCTCTTACTCTGAATACTTGGCCGTTGTCGTGTAGCCCACAGCACTACCTGCCGGCGCCAACGCCTCCGAGTCAGGCTCCAAGTGTTTCTTCCACGGTACGCTCGCATTGTTCATTTTGTCTGCCTATGTTTTAATTTTTAGTTGCTACATGCACTGAACCACACGGGCCAGGCGATGGGAGCGCCTCCCTCCGGGTACAGTTCCATCCTATTTATTGTTTCTTTGAGTTCTTACATAAATTTCTAGAGATATTGTAAACAACTATGAATGTAAATGGCTTCTAGGCGAGCTACCGTGTGGCCAAATTTTTGACTCATTTCATGGTTTGGTCTTGCACCTCGGGCATGTGCATGGCGTGCAAGGGTCTGCACAACGGAGATTGATCTGTCGTTGGGGCAACCATAGTAGTCATTGTGGCAATAGCTATCGGAGAGATGCATTCCGGCGTCACATTGCCACTCATGTCAAAGTCTCATTCCCCTGCAATAGCTGTGACAAGTCATACTCTCGGGTTGATTCCCTTCGCTATCATATGAAGAAGAAACACGGATTGCATTGACTTTTTTCATATTATAATTGTATCTTCCCATTGGCAATCTATACACTGTTTTTGTTTTCGACGCGTGTGATGGACCTTCATTCGAGATCCCACCTTGCAATGGGGAATTCACAAATATAATATTTAAATATTGAGATAAGATCATCATGGGGTACCACGTGTTTAAGTACACCTTTTTCTTTTTGTCGGACGTAAACGTACATCGGTCGGAAACCGGTCCGAGCGGAAATGATTAGACTTAAAGAGATCACAAGGTCATAATATCACTATTGATGTACTTACATGCTGCGATCAAAAGTTAAAATACATGTGGCTGGCGCGTTCTTGCAAGGCGTCATCCTTTCGTTTTAGTGACGCCGTGACGTCTGAGTCTTCAGGCTCCCACTGTTCCCCTGAACTTGAACGTGTTTGTAATGGAACCCGGGCCGATGGAACGACCCATTGAGTTCGAAGGACCCTACTTTATTCTACTTATTTAGATCAAGTACATTTCCAATGCACATAATCTTGGTTACTATACTTTGGAATTAGGATCCTGTGGATTTCGCGTCTGTGCAACATCGACTTACACCCTACACATCAAACGAATTCATTCATATACTGAATGAGTCTATCTACTTGCTCCTCCGTTACTGCGTTGTAGAGGGAGACACGGATACCCCCAACGGATCTACAGAGTATTTTGTTCTCATTAGCACTCAACGGCCAGTGTAACGGATCGAAAGTGCTTACCGATGGCCTTTAATCCCTTTCATTCCTATCTGCTCTGCGCCAGACACAAAATATCTCAGCTTATCCTCCCCGCCAACTATGTCAAACACGACGTTCATCTTGCTGCCGGAGCCCTCCAGCACTTTGCGTTTAAAAATCCCTCGAGCTTCACCTGCCTTCAGGGACGCATACACTTTCGAGGCTTTTTGGCTAGTGCACTCCCCATAATATTCGAGCGCTTTTTCCCCGGTCCGTCCGTTTTGCTCTCCCACTTCCAACATCCGCTGAAGCACCAGACCCGTGATGTATATCGATAAGACTGGTGGGGTGTTGTACAAGCTGCGACTGTCAGCCAGAGTCTTGTATGACAAACACAATGGAATGCTGGTGTCCAAAATGTTCGCCCATTCGTCTTTGACGATGACGATCGTCAACCCCGCAGGTCCAATGTTCTTTTGCGCGCCTGCGTAAATGACCGCGTGTTTTTCGATGCATGGGATGGGACGTGACATGAAAGAGGAGGAATAATCTGCAACGAGCGGGGCCCCGTGCGGGAGATTGTCGTACGGGAATGAAGTGGGGCTTTCCAGGTCATCGTTGAACTCGACTCCATCGACGGTCTCGTTAGCACAGTAGTAGATAAGAGCCGGATCTTGTGAGAATTTGTTTTCGTAACTGTCGCGATCAGGAATATGGTTGAAGGTCTTCTTCCCGTCCCCAGAAGTGGTTTGCGCGTTAACGACCACGTTCACGTTCCCTACTCCAAGCCTCTTCGCTTCTTTCATCGCCTTTTCACTCCAGGAACCAGTGATAACATAGTCCAGTGCAGGCTTGTCAGCCGTGCCACCTCGACTTCGGTATCTTGCAAGCATGTTTAGCACCACCGCGGAGAATTGGGCGGTCCCGCCTCCTTGGGTAAAGAGAATTTTGTAGCCATGAGGGAGTTGAAGAAGCGTTTTCATGTTTTGCTCGACCTCTCTCAAGAATCCATCAAATTCTACTGAACGATGCGATATCTCTGCGATGCCGATGCCGGTGTTTTGGAAGTTGAGCAAGCCTTTACAGGCTTCCTTGAGGACATCCTCTGGAAGGGCTGATGGCCCAGCACCAAAGTTAATTACACGATCCGACATGAAGTCTAAGAGAAGGTTGGTTGATGTTTTACGTGAGCGCTGGAATGGGTAGGGCGAATTACTTAGAATACTAATGTACTCAGTCTGCTAGTGGGAAATTCGGCCGCAACGATCCGATCAGAAACTCACGGCACCGACGGTTGAATGGGCGACTCGTCTGGTGACTCATGCATTATTCTCACCGGTTGTCTAGTACATGACTTGACCGTCACCAGACAATCGTAAGTATGTCAAGATGTCATGCCAATACTACAATCGAACAAACGCAAGAACTCATATAGTAGCTCAAGCGGCCGCTTCGTTACCAGAACGGTTCTCGCCCTTTCTCCACATGTTGTTCGCAGAGCCAGGTTCAGGTACACTACCATCACTGAGCTCCATCTGTTCGATATTGTTAGGGTTGCGGAAACGTTGGGCATCCTGTGTCGTCGTGGGCAGAACAGATTCGTCAGACGGTACACGAGGTGGATAGGAGAGATGCGACATGGGGGAGGTGAGAGAAGGGAAATACTGTCGATATGCGAAATATGCAACAAAAAAACCTAAGATAGCACCGGCAGTGACGTCTTCCCAGTGATCTGACGCATATTTATTAACGATGTTCAGTATCGGGAATACGGAAAATGCTTACGCCTATAATCCATCGTACGCGAAATAGCTACCAGGGTCGCGCCAGCTAGTGGGGTTACGGAAATCCAGGCCTTGTACTAGTAAATCATTTCGGGGTAAGTGTTCGCCGCAGTGCCATGTCTGCAACTTACCGTATAGCCCCTAGTATCAAACAAGTGCATTTTACCGGCAAGATAGAAAGAAAGAAAACCCAGACCAGCAAAAGACACTATTAACTATGTTCAGCCTTCGCGATCATTGCATACTTCTCAGACTTACAGCTCGAGTGGCCGCTGGGAAAGCTACGCCATCCATCGTCCATAATCGACCAGTCTATTTGTGTACAAATGGCATCGGTTGACAGTCCGTAGGCTGGATCTTGAGATCCAGACGTCGGAATACAGCGCGAAAGAAGATCTAGAAATCATTTGCAATCTGAATAATCTGCATCAGATGCAACTAATGGGTAGTCAAACCAGGGCGGGGACGACCAACGGTAATCTTGGAAAACTGCGTGAAAGTGCCTGTGATAGCCAACCCAAGGATTACTGGAATAATCCATCATTAATAGGTGTTGCCGTGAACTTAGAAAATAACAAACATCCAAGGGCACTGTGATGATAGTCCCAAAAAGATCGAACAGTGATCAAATTGACAACAAATTGGATCACCAAAGGAGCCACGACGGCAATAAAATATAGTGCAACATCCTAGTAAACAAACTAAGATATCCAGAGATAAAAGACTCGGATATTAGATTAACACTTACCGGGATACGTTCGTGAACTGCATAGCTGTCCGTCAAAAGTGAGCATCGAGACGGATGATACTCTGAAGCAATCTTACGGGAAACGAATCCTAGAAGGAAGCAGTGATAAGATTTATTATTAGGTCGCGTGCTAGTTCGGAGTGACCCACGTCTTATCATCGACGGAAAATTCTCGCCTGAAGCCATGAATCGGGCTTAAAGCAAAGAATATGGCTCTGCAAAAATTTGAGCGCAAAGGAAGTTGTCGGCGGGGAAGAGACCCACGCCAAAACCATTGTTAAAATCCTGAAAACGTTGTGCTCAGTATCATGTCGAGTGCCAATTTATGAGCTCACGCACCAGTCTGGGGCATATGACTTGAGGAGTTCCAGGCGCCTGTTGTTGCTGACCCTGTTCGCCATGATACTGCGTGATCCAAACAACCTAGCCAAGGGCGACATGGTGAACACCTCTGTTTGGATTTGTGCCATCTGAAAGAAGGTTTAAATGGATTTGGCTGGCATGCTGCGCGCCCCCGGTGCGCCAAATCGGACAGGAGCAATCCTATCGTCTTGGAATGGAATTGGCGGTTCTCAGATCGGGAGCATCCGTACGCCAGTTTTTCAATTCGATAGCTCTACGATGATGCATGTGGACGAAGGTCGATCCACTGAACAGCTTGGCAGCTATCTAACCGGTCAAAGAAATGGCACCTGCAGTCCGATCGTAGTACGCGCGTTTTCTCGGACGAGACATGGGGATTGGGCCAATGAACAGTTCGAGCAAGAAAAAAACTGGTGGTCCTCAAAGGCGAGGATAAGCGAACCTTTAAGAGATGAGGTATCAGTATATGTTTATAGGACCCGTCGGACCTGCCAGTGAGGCCAGATACCCACATTCGGTGATAGCCGTTCATAACTTACTATGACATCCACTCCGTACGATCTATCGCAAAGCTTTGAATGGCACCCAGGTATGGTGTAATGGTATACTCCACTGTGCTCCAGGTTCATAGAGCACTGTAGACTATCAGTTGGTCTTGGAGCGTATTGCGTCCACTGATACTCTCGAACCAAAGTGAGGGATCTATCATGCGTCGTGTATCATGTCCTTATTATTTATTCTGACTACCTGGTAGCACGGAATGGCAACTTCTTCGAGAGATGATAAAGTATAAGATGGTTCAGGTGCGTTACAAGCATTCTTGCGTTCCGGATGTTTAGCTCATATGTCCTATAGAACATTGCATTACTCCTTGCCAACGATGCTCAGCCCGCGGAGCCTTTGAAGTCTGCCACAGGCGTTCCAGACAGCTCAGGGAATTTGCGGTTGCCGCCATTCCCTCCTCGCAAGCCCAACCAAATGAACTCTCATGAGACCCCCAAAGCTCGTATGAACCCAGATGAAGCGAAAGAGATGAAGCATCGAATCTTTAAGCAACTCCATGAATTTGAAGAGTATGTCGGAAAGCGTCTCTCTGGTCGTTCCGCTGACAGTTGTGATTCAGCAATCCGCCATTCACTATCCAACGGGTGTGCGAGCTCTGTGTTTATCCAAAGCAACACTACAAATTTGTCGGCAAATATCTCCGTGCAGTAGAAAAAACGCTCCTAGTCACGTCTACTTGGGATGCGTTCACCATAGGATCACCCCAAAATGGGTTCCTGATGAGTGTATTTGCACCTGGTACATCGCAATCCGCACCCACAACCCCGATGTTTTCACCTATTCCATTCTTACATGACGATGCAAGACGTTCAAAGTCACGAAGCCCCCCACCATCACCACTGGCACTTACGACAATAGAAATCGGCGAGGATACGGAGTCCCTCGGTGAACCACGAGCGATTGGTCTCGTTGACGAACTGGACGACCCGAGTCCGGGACATATGAGTGATCATCCTACTGCGATAACCTCTATGACAACTATAGGATCACGTCCATTCTTGGAAACACTGGAGACTAGATTTGTGAGAGGGAGCGGGGACGAGCCCGGAGGAAACGAAGAGCAAAGGATGACAATAGACAAAGCAGACGATAAAGAGAACAAAGTGTGAGGCGTTATGTTCCTAATAAGTTGACTACACCCGGACAGAATCGCCGAGATACAACACAAGATAACGATTACGAACGTTACGAAAAGTCGCGTTTGATCTTCTCGAGTAAAACGTTCATGCGCAGCTTCATATTTGGTTGGCTAGATTCACGTCCCACGGCAACTTTCTGGCTGCTGTCGTTGGGAGAGCGCTCAGGAACTCTTTTGGGACGCGAAGTATGGGAATTTTGAGAGGGGACGTAGGCAAGTTTCCTGAGGTCGCGTAGGGACTGTTTATCGTGCGGTGGTGTAGGCATGGGTGAGCTATGTGGATCCGAAGAAATATGCGACTTGGGCTCTGGATTGGCTTCACCATGAAGATGTCTAGGTATGTTCTCGACAGGATCGCTGGTCTGAGTCGTCAGACCTTGCCTCTTCTTCTGCGCCTTCCACCTGCTTCGTATCTTGTGATCCTGGATCCAGGACTCCTTGAGTCGCTTTGCTGGGTAAAAATCAGCGTCGTCGTGGCGCACTTGGCGAACGATGCCCCACCGCGACTCTTGGGATGATAAGGGAACGTCGGTGGTTTCCTTCTCTTCTTTACTGGAGAGGTTGACATGTAGGATGGATCTGACGTGCTTAGTAATCACAGCAATGGGTTACATAAATTTGTCAGGTGACCAGCTCGTCCGTTTGCCTGCAACTCTCATCGTCTCTTCGCAACACCCCGCCCGACACTACATCTTCTTCAGACCCGTTTACTTTCCATCGTCGCATGAACGTGCAGAACCTGAGCTCTTTCGGTCAGCTTGGAAACAATTGGACCCTCCCATCCCCATTCCTAACACGGCGTCTCCTCTAGATCCTTTTGCTGATGAGGGCGATCCTCTTGGGAGCAACCAGGACGTCGGCTCTACCCAGAATTACCTTCACATCCGCATCCAGCAGAGGAACGGGAGAAAGACTCTGACAACATTGCAAGGCCTCCCCAAGGGTGAGCTGGCAATTACTCTGCGTGGCGATGCAGTGTCTCATCTTCCCACAGAGTACGATCTCAAGAAACTGCTCAAAGAATTCAAGAAGGTTTGTTGTCTACCTTTGTCTCTGTGGATCATTTTAATCAATCTGCGGCAGGAATTCGCTTGCAACGGCAACCTCGTGAAAGATGAGGAAATGGGCCAAGTCATTCAACTCCAAGGTGATCAAAGGGTCAAGATTGCAAACTTCCTCACCGAAGAGGGCATCCCGAAGAACACCATCAAGCTGCATGGGTTCTAAGTGTGGTATCAGTGGATTCGGTTGGACATCATGTTCTTTCTCTTCCTTGCCAGCATCACATTTCTCGATTTTGTTCCATCGTGTAGTTTTGTCTCGCCTGAGTTATCTCTTCTGCCGTTACAGGCAATGTATTAACATCAATGGGCTAGTTGTTGATACGAATGTCCCAGATAGATAAAACATTCAGCGGTTCCGACTCGAAACAGACATGGCGTCGCTATGAAAGCTATGTACCACCAGGCACGAACTAATATGCCCAGGATAAAAACGGCATATGGAGGTAAAGGGCGTTACTTATCTTGAATCCCGATTCTGCGGCCAAAGACTACTTGATCTTATCCAGCGGTCTACAGCATGGCGTGAGTTTACCAAAGACAGAGTGACAGCGAGTAAACCCACCGGTTGAATCCGCCACGTCTATCACGAAATAAGATAAGTCAGACACACGCAGCCGACATTATAATATGGACTGTACCGATTCATGTATTGACGCCACGTTCGCATTTTCTTAATGTTGACCCCACCGTCTTGATTTCCCTCAACATGTTTGCCCTAGGTACGGAATGATTAGTAAATGAAAGGGCGAAAAGCATGCTCATACTTTGGTGGAACCAAAGCCCGCGAGGCCCATCATGGCCACCATGGATTCGTCTTCAGCTGTGGTAATATCCATCTCTTCGCCCTCCTCTACCAGGGTATCTGGTTCTGGAACGGGCTTAGAAACTGATGCGGGAGCATCATCTAACATCCCATTTTAACATCAGTAAATAAACATCGACTGATGGCTCACATTTCGGAGACTGAGTCCAAACCGCGGGCGGGTCATCGGGGCGCGCCTCTTGCTGGCGCTGAAGTTCACCTTGTCGCAAATGTTCTTTGCCACGAACGTCCTTGTCTTTTGGGGTATTTCGCTCTGGAGTGTTATAGTCATGGTTTTCATCCTTCCTCTCAGACTTTCTTTCACTCTTTCTATCCTCCTTTCTATCAGGTCTGCGGTCGTCACGATCCCGGTCGAAATCACGCCTGTCGTCTCTCCGCGAGCCCTTGTAGTCTCTATCCCTATCGTGGTCGCGCCTGTCTTTTCAATGATAAGATACTTTGATCGTTTAGAATTGTCGATCAACACACCTCTCCTGGGACTTCGTGAGCGACTGTCCCGTCGGCGTCCAGAGTCACGGTGTCCACCTGCCCTTGTACTTCTTGAATATCGATTATCCCTGTCCCTGCCCTTATCGCGGTCTCTGTCTCTATCTTCTCGCTCCCAGCTCCGTTCGCGTCTTCGTTGGTCGGTCCTCGAGGACATTGTGGTACGAGGCAGAGATAGTTAGTAAATGATCACATGACTGGCAAAGATGCAAATAATCACTAAGACTTTCGCACTTTCAGCACACTCCATCTTCAAGATGTTCTTCACGAGGGTAGTATGTCGAGTAATGAAGCCAGCGGGAGCAAAAATACTCGGTCGTAAGTTGTCTTGTTTGCAATGCAGAGCAACGAAGCATGCAAATAACAGCTGGGATCAGACGACACATTCAGTTAGAAAATCTACCCCGGACAGCCCTCCCCTCAGACATTGAGAGGGCTCTAAGACACGAAGGACTTGTTGGTGTTGAAAATAGTAGGTATTTTTCCCTTCTGCTGTGCGCGTTCTTACCCCACTCTAGTCCAATTACAGCTCTTCCGTTTTTTGCCAACAGGCAAAGCGTACATTGTGCTTTCACACCCTGACTTCTTGCAAATGAACCTTACCAAGCTAGGGAACGTGATGATAGGAGGGCATATCGTCACTGCCTCCTCATGCACTGAGCCTCCCATCATTGGGAACCTAAGAGGTGTCAAAGGACGCAAGGCAGCTCTAGAGCAAGGGTCCTTTTCCGGCGTAACTTCTTCTGGCACCATGAGTAATGGCAGACAAGTTTGCGCGTGGGGGTTTCCCCCAAAATCCTCGGTGGAATGTATCAAGGACTTTCTTGAACGCAATAAAATCTATATATTGGGGGACAAACCTGAAATCCACCAGGTTCACCTGTGAGTGATTCTATTCATGATCTTACTACATATAATGTTCGCTGTCCAGAAGACAAGCAAACGAGTTTTCCCTTTACTCGAGATACTTGATTCGGACCCCGTCGATATCGGATTCGTATCATATAGTTCGACGCGTTCACCAGACGTTGTTCAAACCCGACACGTTCGGTACGAAATTCCTAGTGCGAGCTTACGTTGTTCGATGATTGCGTACCCTCGAGCACCAATATTATGCATAGTCAACATGACGTCTAGCAAGTCTACACTGTAAGCTATACCGCATAAACTAGAGCATAGAATAAAGGATCCCGTTTCACATTCTCTCAGCTTCTGGGTCGTCGATTCGTGGACGTTGAGCCTGAAATGATGAGTCAGTCCAGGAAAAAGCGAAGGCATCCTACGAACCAATCTTGCACTCTCCCCTTCATCTTCTGGAGAGTGAGCGCGTTTGAGGGTTTGCCTGACTTCAGTCTCTTTCCACTCTCCACCACCACTAGCAACAGCGCCTGGACCATCTTGCGCGTCGGCGTAGCGATCTTCGACCTCTCTTCTCCTGTCTAACTGTGCCTGTGCGCCCCACCCTCCGCGGCCTGGATCGTAGTCTTGCCTGTGCTCATCTCGAACCTGACCACCACTCTTTCCCCGACCGAATTGACGTCCTTCCTTGTAACCGAGGTCGAGGTCGCAACGTATGATACGTTCATCGAGTTTCGTCCCGCTCACATATTTCATAGTCGCCAGAGCTTCAGCATGTGTGTAATATTCTACAAAGCAGAACCCGCAAGGTGTCCTTCATGAATGGGAAAGCATGAGCAAGGAGAGACGGTGGGCAGAGTAAAACCGCACCGGGTATTACGGTCGAGCCCCATAATTATGCGCTTGATTCCGCCACCGTCTTCCGGGCTGGCACACTTACCGAATAACTCATATATCTGTTCCTCTGTCGTGTAAAAACTCAAATTACCGATCTGGAGAGCGCGTGTCAGCACAACGGTATCATTCGAGCGTATGGCATACATATAAGGTGGTCGACTTGGAGAGGAGTTCCTGTTGCTTGGACCTCTCCAGTCTAGTTTGCGAGTCCTTGTAGTTCGAAGGCTGGTCGAGGGGTTGGACAACGTGCGCCATGGTCGTTTTCGCTGTTAACCGCTCGTCCAAGATGGACGGACACCTTCACGATCAAGAATGGCAGGTGTTTCCCATCACGTATCGGTACGAGTCGACGCGTCATTGCACGCATGTCGCTCTCAGCAAAGATATCCACCATGGAGGACGCCGGAAAAGAAATTCAAAAGGAAGTGAGTCCTTACAGTCTACCAGTTTACTATGGATACAAGACGTCTCCTAGGAGCCCACTTTTGAGTCGGTCGTGACCGAAAAGTCTGCCCTTTATAAAGAGCTCCAGGAAGAGGACTTCTACACCAAGTACAAGAAACTCTCTCGCCATCTCGAACTCCTTGATATACAGGAAAACTATATCAAGGACGAGCAGGCTAATCTTAAGCGTGAGCTCATTCGTGCGCAGGAGGAAGTCAAGCGCATCAAGTCCGTGCCCCTTGTCATTGGTCAATTCCTGGAGGCAATTGACCAGCAGACCGGCATCGTGGGCTCGACAACTGGATCAAATTATGTCGTGAGGATCTTGTCGACACTGGACAGGGAGCTGTTGAAGCCTTCGTCATCCGTCGCTCTCCACCGTCACTCCAATGCCCTTGTCGATATCCTCCCACCGGAAGCAGACTCGTCCATTGCTATGCTCACGAAAGAGGAGAAACCGGATGTCACGTATCCAGACGTGGGTGGAATGGACTCGCAGAAGCAAGAAATCAGAGAAGCGGTCGAGTTGCCTTTGACTCACTTTGAGCTCTACAAGAAGATTGGTATCGACCCCCCGCGTGGTGTATTGTTGTATGGCCCGCCAGGTAATCATCGCGTATATGCTAGTCACTTCACCGCACTTATTCTCTTTTCAGGGACGGGGAAGACCATGCTTGTAAAAGCTGTTGCCCACCACACGACTGCTTCGTTCATCCGCGTAGTCGGCAGTGAATTCGTACAGAAGTACCTCGGTGAGGGACCTCGTATGGTCCGTGACGTTTTCCGACTCGCACGCGAAAATGCACCTGCCATCATCTTTATCGATGAGATCGATGCTATTGCTACGAAACGGTTTGATGCGCAAACTGGTGCAGATCGAGAAGTCCAACGTATTTTGCTCGAGCTACTAAATCAAATGGATGGTTTTGACCAAGGTAGTAATGTCAAGGTATGTGATTTATTTTGGACTTTGATTTACCGATTAATGGTGCATCAAGGTAATTATGGCCACGAATCGTGCAGATACCCTTGATCCCGCCCTTCTCCGTCCTGGCCGTCTCGACCGGAAGATTGAATTTCCACTCCCATCACGACGCGAGAAACGATTGATTTTCCAGACTGTTACTAGTAAGATGAATCTTGGACCCGATGTCGACCTCGAAGACTGTCAGTCCCTGCTGAACTCAATTATCCTTCGTGAATTGATAGACATCACTTTAGACGTGTCAAGACCTGATCGATTGTCGTCGGCAGAGATCGCTTCCATTGCACAAGCTGCTGGTCTGCAAGGTATACATGTCGTGTTTTCTTACGAAGATCTGGTTTTTAATTCTTTTTTTTTTAATGCAGCGGTGCGCAAGAACCGTTATGTTATTCTTCCGGTTGATTTTGAAGAGGCGTGGAAAGTGTGTTATTTGTCCCTTGTTTGGTTGCCATGCAGTTGTCTGAATTCACACCTTTTTTCTTTCAACCAGCAAACGGTCAAAAGAGCAGATGACACCCACGAGTTTTGTACGTCCTATCAACCAACTCTGCTGCACTGCTTGCTCATCCACTTGTATCCTTCTCGCAGACCGGTGATTTGCCGTCATGTAAGCCCCTTCGATGACCATACCAAGTCGTGTACTGACACTTTGCCCAGGTTGGCATTGTGTATTACCCTTTGGAAATTATTACTTTCCGCCAACGTCTGAGTGTAAGAAAACTAAGAAAATGCTCTTTCACTTTGACGTCTCACCGCATCATCGTACGGAGTGGCGTCCATTCTTCTGAGCAATATCGAGAATGGTCAATTGACTATCCCTGTCATTATTTTTGCCCCACTTGCTTGCCCTTGTTGGACGCTCCAAAGCACAGTGAGGTTCACATACAGGAAACAGTCATCCTTACTTTTATTTTATTTTTACTTTTTGATTTTTCGATGCTACTTCTGTTCAGTAGGTGAGTGCATATAGGTTCTACTCGGTGGTCCTCAGCTAATATCTAGGGTACAGATCACGGTAATGCCATGCACCATCCAAATATATTATTTTTGATTTCTATTTTCCTTGTTCGCTGTGCGTTGCTCTCCAGCACTCTGGGCGGTGTTGTACAATCCACACAACCGCCCTCATTTTATGGGAGCAAGATAATCATGGCGATGTATTGTTGTCGTCACCCACGACATATGTCGGACCTTGCGATACTTACGACGCAGATTCGAAAGCGAGATGGGACACATGTTTTGGTATTCCTAGTTATTCTTTTTGTTTTGCAATCAAAACTATTGTGCCTATTTTTTTACTGGTTGGCCAAGTTCGCTGGCGCGTTCAGTTGCAATCTGGATTGCTCGAGCAATCGTGGACCGGACCTTGCCATCTTCCATTGCTAAGAGCCCGGCTATAGTGCATCCTCCCGGGGCTACGAGACATGTAAGCATTGACACTGATCCAGTTGGACACAAACACTTGCTTGTCACCGAATCTTTGATCTGAGCAGGATGTGCGCCAGCTTGAAGAGCCATGCGTGCGGCCCCTTGTAAAGCTATCAAGCATTTAATTTTTCTCCCACCTTGCATAAACGGTAACTCACTTTGAGCGGCCAACTCTAGTGCTTCTGCTCTTGGCAAGCCCATCATAACACCGCCGTCTGTCATAGCCTCGAGGAAAATACATGCAAAGGCAGGGCCTGAGCCAGAGAGAGCCGTGCAGGCATCGAAGTGCTTTTCCTCGAGGAACCGACAGCGGCCGATAGATGAGAATATTTTGAGGATGATGGAACGATCAAGCTCCGTCTCTTCACTGTTGGGAAGAATGGGCAGGGGACTGACAACTGTCATGCCCTCTCGAATCTGCGGGCTTCGTTAGATCAAGAGATATTAAACAAGGCTTCACGCACTCGACAGGGTGTATTGGGCATGGCCCTGACGACTTTTGTGGTTGAAGGAACCCATGCAGTCAGCTGAGAAATGGTAACGCCCGCAAGAATGCTGATGAGTAGCTTTCCATGAAGAGCCTCGTTCATTCGATCCTGAGCAAGGATGGTTTGCGCTTGGTGGGGCTTACAGCTGTCCACATAGGCTTTGATCAAAATCAAGAAGGCATGAATAACGTACCACAGGATGACAACGTCGGATCGCTGTACAGCCGCGAGATTTTCACCGACGAAGATCTGGACAGAGGAACCAAGGCCCCCTAGCAAGCCGAACGTATACTGGAGCTTTTTCGCGCTCTCTTGCCTCGCGACTGTGGCGATGAAAAATGATGGCAGGGAGGGATCGGGGGAGTCTGTCGTTGGGGTAGATGTTCCAGGTGTATGGGACTCCCACTTGGGGGAAACATGGCGGTCGTCCTTAGACTGGAGACTGGAGATGACGCCAGATATGATGGCGATGCCCATCGTCCCACATCCTGGAAGATGTAATCAATATATGCATTTTTCTCGTCGGGAAAGACATGCCTAACACACAAAGAGTGTATCCCATGATCAACGCTCTGCCGTGGATGAAAAGGGGCTGGTTGACAACGGGTTTGCATGCGAATCATGTATGTAGCAATGTTTTGATCGAGTCATACTTCGGCGTCGTATGCCGGGTTCAAGCTCAACCGACTTTCACCCAAAATATGATATCAAACGATGCCCCAACAGTCGAACAGAAATGCTCGTCTTCGTCACAGTTGGTTCCACCAAGTTTGATGCGCTCGCACAAGCTACGCTCTCCGAGCCAGTACTCGTGGCCTTGCATGCAAAAGGATACAGGCGCGTAGTGCTGCAACGGGGCAACTCTGATCTCGGTCTGGCTAGTGGTGTGTCCACAGGAGACTCGACGACAACGAGGAAGGCGGGGGTGGATATCAACATCTGGAAGTTCAAGCCGTCTATCCAAGATGAGATCGAACGCGCAGACCTGGTCATCAGCCATGCAGGTAACGATGCTCTTGGGCTCGGACGTGTGTTACGGTGCTCATGTCCGTCAAGGATCAGGTACTATCCTTGATGTCCTGAGGTCTGGAAAACCTTTGATCGTAGTTCCAAACCCGACATTGATGGACAACCACCAAGAAGAACTTGCCTTGGAACTGAATAATCTTGGTCATCTCCGGGCCACGTCAGTGGCGTGAGTCCTCTAAACCATCGGATTACGCCGTTTGTTCTTATCTCTTCCTTTAGCGATCTTCCGGCGACCATCGTGTCCCTTGACCTCGATGCATTAGTACCCTTTCCCCCATTTGATGGGAGCAAATTCCGTAGATTGGTTGATGAGACGATGGGGTTCCCATGTGACTGATTAAGTTTGTTATTCGTTGAGCCTTGTTGTGATCTACACATGTTTTCGGTTTAACCGTCGATCTCAATGAAGAGCGTCACGCCAGCCGCTGTCGCTGGTGACCCACAAACGTACGAGGATCAGCACGTCCATGCGGTCTACGATCGGATAGCCACACATTTCTCATCTACTCGGTACAAGGTATCGTTCCGGTCTTTCAATCCTTGGCAGCCATCAAATTTATCCCTGCAGCCATGGCCTGTGATATCCAAATTCATTTCCGATCTGCCTTCAGGATGGATTGGTCTCGACTCTGGGACAGGCAATGGAAAATATCTTCCTTTGCCCACTGATCGACCCGGAAGTGTCTTGACCGTGGGCCTTGATCATAGCAGGAACCTTTTATTGATCGCTAGGGACGCAGGAAGTGAGCATTCTGTGGCAGCTATTCGGGAGGTCGTCTGGGGAGATGTGTTGGACAATGGGTGGAGAGCTGCAGCATTCGTAAGTGATGGTGCAGACCGCTGACGAGTGTGCTGAAGCGACGATCAAAGGACTACGCCATTTCGATAGCTACGATACATCACCTGGCCTCATATGAAAGGCGCAGACTAGCCGTGGAGGTGCGTCGATCAATACTCATCTAGCATGTACCGATCGCAGCTTTGTAGCGACTTCTTCAGTGCGTCTCACCTGCCCATGGACGTATCTTGATCTACGTCTGGGCCATAGAGCAGGACGAATTATCAAAGCGAGTCATACCAGCAGACTGCAGCGTCGAGGATTTACCTTCACCCTTGGGAAAGGATGTCTTCGTGCCTTGGGTGATGTCCCAACAAGGCGCCACACTGAATCAAAATACAGAACAAGTCATGAAGGGCACGCAGACAAATTCTGGACCAAGTGCGGAGGCTCCCGTATATCTTCGATATTACCACATGTTCGCAAAAGGAGAGCTCTCGAAACTCGTTTGTGAGGCTGCGCAGGGAATAGGTCTGGTTGTTGGGTCGCCGGAAGAAGAGAAGCAGGGTATTGAAATAGTTCAGGATGGCTGGGAAAGATCGAATTACTACGTAGAACTCAGGTGCTGGAAGAAATGACGTTGGTTCTTTGACGTATAACCATATAAAAACGTCAACCTGAAGAACATTTTTTCCAGATTACACGTAGTAATGATATGATACAGCATATGAAAAGAGGATCACTCGCTTGCGGCCATAACTACAGTGCACAGTTAGATAGATATGCCGACAGCAACACATACGAAGAACTCACTGGCATTAATCAAATCGCCTCCGCTTTCCTTCAGTACTCGTACTGCCTTTGCTCGTGAACAATTGACTTGGGCCATTACGAGTTCGATGTCTTTGGGGTCAACACCGGTCTCATCCACTGGGCCATCTTCTTCGACCGCCTCGAGTTCTGGAATGTCGTCCTCCTCCTCGCCATCCGCAGGGACGCCAGAAGACTCCAGATTTCCGAGACCAGCTGCAGCACCGCCAGAAGCAAGCTGTTGTGCGGCGGACAGCTGAGCTTGAGCATTCATGTCCTCGATCTATCACGATGTTGTGTTAGCTGGTCAGGTAAGTCCTACTTAGGGCACAGGGTAGACCACCTTGGCTTCACCGAAGACGATATAGCAATCGCTATTGGGTGACTTGTACACATCTGGAGAGGAGAGGACGAAGAGGACGTTCTTTGGTCTGCGAAGGGTGACACGCGTGATGCTTGGGACTTTTTTCAGGCCGAGACCGAGGAGAGCTTTGCGAGCTTTACGCTCTGAGCGAGATTGGATTTTGTCGAGAGCAGCTTGGGAGGTCGGGTCTTCCTCATGCTCATGGCCAGAGTGGTCGGAATGGACTTCTTCTATGGTGGCAGACATCTGGGGTGCGCGTCAGCGACGTGTCTGACATCGGAAACGCAGGTGGTGAATCCGTCACTGAAGGCCGCGAAAAGGATACGAGGGTGCTGGAATGTGCATGGCGATAGGGTATGATAATGATTCACCTTTTCTTTCAGTTCAGAACTCGAGGGAGACGGTCTTTTCTCGCTGTCGACGATGGCGAGCACCAAGTTCGCGCAGGTCAGTCGGGAATTGCCGGAGAGCGGCCATCCCGCACGTTGGCTACTATGAGACTACCACGGGCCAGTAGACGGTTGGCCAGCAAATACATCAGCTCCGGAAACGCTTTTGCTCGCGGAATCTTGGACAAGACTACACTGCCCACACCGTACTATTAGTACTTTTCGAACCTATTCGCGTGCTCTCCCGCGCATGGGCTCGTATTTTGCTTCCTGGTTCTAAACTGTTGGTCACTGAGAGCGAAGCAACATTTTGTGCATTCCGTCCCAGAATTGATTATGGAAGTAGTAGGATTAACTTGAATACGGATTCTGGCGGGGATCACCGTCGTCACTGTGTGGGGTTCTACTAAAAGGAGTTGACAACGATAGCGTGCTCCGGGTCAAATGTGCTACCCCGTCAGCCATCCACATGTCCATCGCAGCGCTTTCAAACCAGTTGCGACTTGCCCTCGAAGATCCAGCGGACAAGCATTCTCGTGAACAAGTCCTTACCGCAGTCGACGAGTTCGTTGTCGGCTATGCTTCCGTTGAAGAATCTCATACCCAGCTGCTTCGAGTGGAAGAAGAGCTCCAGGCCATCTACAACGATGCCGTAGACCACTCGTCACTTGGACACACAGAGGTCTTCCTCAGCGTACTCCACCACCTCAGTCCGATTCTTCCATCGACTTCCATCATTTCAACTTGGTTTGATCTCGTGCTACGTTCCGCTCTCAGAGAACCAAGGCTGCCGAGCATCTCTGTCACCCATGCCAAGGATCTCATTATCTTCGCTGCTACGAACGAGGATTCAAGGTACCCGGAAAAAGTGCACGAGTTTCGCAGGCGTTTAGTGGATCACTTTGTGGACGCCTATAACGAAGGGTCAGGGGATGATATCCTGGAATGGGCAGGACTTGATCAGAAGCAGCGAGAGAGGAGGAATTTATGGAAGACCAATCTCGAGGATGTACTCATAAAATTCGGGTTAAAACGACCAACGGTATGTCCTTGTGATGGAACCACACATTTGTTAAACGTTATCCAGGTTTTTATGACACAGGCCGAAGCTGCCTTTGCTGTCCCTGCGTCTCGTATCCAGCTCTTGATCTTACTTGACGTCTTCACCTCAGATCTCGAATTCCGGCCACATGCAGCAGACTTTGCAAGACACCCGCTCATGAGCAGTCTCCTGAACTCACTATTACTGGATAATTCTTCAGTCGCATGCTCAATTGGACTCACCATCCTAGTCAAGCTGCTTCCAATATTCGCCGTTAATGCATATGAGGAACTCAAGATCTTGCTACCCCGGTTATTCGTGATCTTAGCTAGGATCATATGCTGGGAGCAGGTTTCTAACTCAGTCTTACCTTGCCCTGTCTTGGAAGACAATGACGACCAACATTTTGGAACTTCGAATCAGGCCGAAGAGTATGGAGGACCAGCTGCACTTGAGCCTCGTCACGACCTAAGTTGGGAAAAGCTACAGCTCCCATTCTCCACGTCGTTTTCCCCACCATCGGATGCGTACTTCTCCTCTCTTTATTATCTTTTTCCATGCAACCTTCTCCGTTTTCTTCGTGGTCCCCCCACATATCTTCGGGACATGGATTGCGAAAGTCCGTATGTTCTCAGTTGGGAAGATGTGCTCGATGAAGTTAAGATACGAAGTAAATCAGAGGTGTGCATGCATCGTTTTTCTCGTCGTTTTTCGCGGTAGCTGGGTACTCAGTCTCATTTCAGCCTCTTCTTCGCGGACGCGTAGTCAATCCACGTGTCATATGGGGCGATTGGCTCAAGGAACTTACAGAACCTGACACTTGGGCCAACTATCGCATTCCCCAAATAGCCAGTGAATGCGTTATGTTGGAGTTGCGCAATATCGGCATTGGATCCCGGAGTTCGTCTGTTGAAGAAACCGAGATGACCTCAGATTTTCAGACTCTAATATCTTCTAACGTCATGACCCCGGAAGACATTTCGGGCATGCCAACACCCCATCCAGGCTACATTAGCCTTCCATTTGTGAAACCCCGGGTATCGCTCCAGGACATGATTACCACATCAGTTGCCTTGAAGTCAAATCTTGATATCGACATCGAGGGCCTGAGTATACCTTGGTCTGCGCTTTTGCTTCAGCCTGGTAATAGCTCACCGACAAAGACGAGAGCTGGAGGCGCTGAACTTCCGGCTGAGCCGGAGGGGAGAAGTGAAGGTACCCAGCTACCATCGCATGTGGCAGAGGCTATTTCGAGCTTGCAGCGTGAGGTGCTTCTGCTAAGGTGCGAACTTAACTTCCAGCTTTGGCTTTCAAGAGAAAATGTGCGTCACATTGGGAGGCTTCATCGGGATCACGTCCTCTCGAAGAACGTAGAGGCTGATCGTCAGGCGCTCGTAAGGGTCATAGCTCACCTGTTTCGTGCGTGATAGCAAACGTTTTTTTCAGCATAACAAACTGCGCCAATATAAGGCACAAGTTCAAAGTCTTGAACAGCAGCTAAAGGAACACAGGGAGCAGTCTTCTTCGGCAAAGAACAAGTATTCGGATTGGAACACCGAATTACAGAAGAAGCTCAAGGAATTTAGAGAGGAGAAGAAAGCTTGGGTTTCGGAAGCGGCAGCATTGCGTACGGCAGAAAAGGAAGCGAGGGTAAGAATTGGTTTAGCATTTTCGTGCCTTATTTATTGAGGCCCCGAAAGGCACTGTTCGCAGCCCAGGGGAAGTTACTCGCGGACGCAGCAAAGTCAGTGTTTGAACTGCAGACCCAGAAGAAGGAGAATCAACACAAAATTGATCGACTTCATGATTACGAACGACAAATCGAGCAGCACGTTCGCATGCAAAAGCTTTGGTAAGATCACTTGGATCTGGTAACGGTGAACAAGGAATTGACGTCCAGCAGGGATGCGGACTTCCAGAAGTTCAATGCCAGGGGTGAGGAAATTGAGTACATCAAAGGTAAATACAAGCAGATGGAGATGCTCCTGGAGAGTCATAGCAAGACACGTGACAAATTGGAGGACGAAGCACGGTAGGATGGGCACAGTCGAGCGTCAGGATTTGTGGTCGAGCTCACGACGGTATACAGGGCGTATCGCCGTCAGAACCAGGCTCTGGATGCGAAGCTCGCGCTAATGCAGAAAAAGTGTGAGGCTTCGCGTCGTATCCCAGAAGCTGATATTGCTGCAATCGTTGCGGAGAAGTCAGAGCTCGCAGCTGTAAACGCAAGGCTTCGGGAAGACAATGCCGAACTGAAGGACGAGATGGATGAGATGCGGGCTGCGCTGGAAGGTCTGAGGGCGCAGCTGAGTGGGCAACGTGGACTGATCTACGAGTCGCGACAGCGGCCTGGTACTACCATACAGTAGTGATTTGGTAGTAATGTCGGTCTTAGTTAGTCGTTGATCCTGAATAGGCAGGTGTGACGGAAAGTTCTAGAAGGGACTGCCGTCCAACGGTTGGTCGAATCTTCTCGAACGAGCAAAAATTCGACACTTAAAGGCAGGCGATCAGACGCGTCCCCCCACTTTACGCGTCTCCCTTCTTCCCCTCACAACTCTCCATCTCCTGCTCATCTCCTTAGACGGTGAGCGCCCCACTCTTCACTCATTCTCGCGTGGTCATCTGACCCCTTATCTAGTTCAAAATGGCAACCGAGAGCTTTGGCTTTCAGGCTGAGATCAGCCAACTCCTCGACTTGATCATCAGTAAGCACCATCTTGGAGACCAATCGCCGCTGTTGGCTAATCCGATCATCAGACACGTTCTACTCCAACAAGGAGATCTTCCTTCGAGAGTTGATTTCTAACGGCTCCGATGCTCTGGACAAAATTCGCTATGCATCCCTCACTGACCCATCTGTTCTCGAAACCGGGAAGGAGCTCTACATCCGGATCACCCCTGATAAGGAGAACAAGATCCTCTCCATCCGCGACACTGGCATTGGCATGACGAAGGCTGATCTAGTCAACAACCTGGGTACCATCGCCAAGTCTGGCACCAAGGTTGGTCAGTTCCTTCTATCTTCATACCAGTGCTGACCTGCTGTTTGATAAAGGGGTTCATGGAGGCCCTCAACTCCGGAGCTGATATTTCCATGATCGGTCAATTCGGTGTCGGTTTCTATTCTGCGTACCTCGTCGCAGAGCGCGTTCAGGTCATTTCCAAACACAACGACGACGAGCAATACATCTGGGAGTCCGCTGCCGGTGGCACCTTCAACATCACTCCCGATACCGTCAACCCTCCTCTCGGCCGTGGCACGGAACTTCGTCTTTACTTGAAGGAAGACCAGACCGAATACCTCGAGGAGAAGAAAATCAAGGACATTGTCAAGAAGCACTCCGAATTCATCTCATACCCCATCCAACTTGCTGTGACAAAGGAAGTGGAGAAGGTTTGTCCTGGTTTGCACCGCTCTTGTTCGACCCTAATCCCCTCTTTCAGGAAGTCGAAGATGAGGAGGAGGAAACAAAGGAAGAGTCCAAGATTGAGGAGATTGAGGACGAGGATGAGGCGCAGAAGGACAAGAAGAAGAAGAAGATCAAGGAAAAGTCCGTCGTTAACGAGGAGCTCAACAAGACGAAGCCTATCTGGACGCGCAACCCTCAGGATATTACAACTGAGGAATACGGCGCGTTCTACAAGTCGCTTACGAACGACTGGGAGGATCACCTTGCTGTGAAGCATTTCTCTGTCGAGGGTCAGCTCGAATTCAAAGCTATCTTGTATGTTCCCAAGCGGTATGTGTCGGTTCTCTGCACGCGCTGGTATTTGCTTCACTCATTTTTTTCCCCAAGCGCTCCCTTCGACCTCTTCGAGTCCAAGAAGAAGCGCAACAACATCAAGCTCTATGTTCGCCGTGTCTTCATCATGGACGATTGCGAAGACCTCATCCCTGAATACCTGAACTTCGTCAAGGGTATTGTCGATTCCGAAGACCTCCCCCTCAACATTTCCCGTGAGACCCTGCAGCAAAACAAGATCCTCAAAGTCATTCGCAAGAATATCGTCAAGAAGTGCATGGACCTGTTTAGCGAGATCGCGGAGGACAAGGACAACTTCAACAAGTTCTACGAATCCTTTGGCAAGAACTTGAAGCTTGGTATCCACGAAGATGCCCAAAACCGCAGCAAGCTCGCAGAGTTCTTGCGTTTCTTCTCCACCAAGTCGAGTGAGGAGCAAACGTCTCTTAAAGGTGCGTTGTTGCATTTCCGTCTTGCTACAATCGGTGCTTAGTTTTGACTGTAGATTACATTACCCGCATGCCGGAGATTCAAAAGTCGATATACTACCTCACTGGTGAATCCCTCGCCTCGGTGAAGGACTCGCCGTTCCTTGAGGTTCTCAAGAAGAAGGGCTTCGAAGTTCTACTCTTGGTTGATCCCATTGACGAGTATGCCATCACTCAACTCAAGGAGTTCGAGGGCAAGAAGCTCATCTGCGTGTCGAAAGAGGGTCTTGAGCTCGAAGAGACTGAAGGGGAAAAGAAGGTGCGCGAGGAGGAGGCTGCTCAGTTCAACGACCTTTGCACGACGATCAAGGAGGCTCTCGGTGATAAGGTTGAAAAGGTTGTCGTGTCTAACCGAATCACTGATTCGCCATGTGTTCTCGTCACTGGCCAATTTGGCTGGTCATCGAATATGGTACGTTGGATAGATGCTGGTACCGGAACAGAACTGATCGATTGATGTGCAGGAGCGTATCATGAAAGCTCAAGCGCTGCGCGACTCGTCGATGTCGTCGTACATGGCGTCGAAGAAGACGTTGGAGCTCAACTCTCACAACGCGATCATCAAGGAACTGAAGCGCAAGGTTGCTGAAGACAAGGCTGACAAGTCAGTTAGGGATCTGACGTTCCTGTTGTTCGAGACAGCGCTGCTTACGTCTGGATTCTCATTGGACGATCCCACGTCGTTTGCCAAGCGTATTCACCGTATGATCAGCTTGGGCCTTGACGTGGATGACGACGAACCAATGGCCGAGGCGCCGAAGGAAGTGCCGGCAGCCGAGGCCGCGTCTACTTCGGCTATGGAGGAAATTGACTAAACGCAAAGGACTGTGGCTGAGTGTCTGTATCACCACCTTGTTGCATTAGCATTGTCGCATATGTAGCTTCGCTCCTTTTCTTCTTCCAGGTTAGCATTAAAATCTAGTTTATGAATACGAGCACATTTTCACGCATGATAAGCGGAGATGACGATGCGAGTGCTTCATGACCAGAATTGACACTAGTTGGTGGGGCACATGATCGAATGGAATCACATTGACTGTATTGGACACGAGCCGACGACTCAATTTCGCAATTGACGCTCTGAAACCGCATTTCTCGCCTATGATGGCAAGAACTGGCGGTGGAGGACAATTGGCCGGTCGCAACGGGATGAAGTAGAGTCAAGTTTCCCAAAGTGGAAAGGGCCACAGTGACGCTTCGCCTTGCGGTATCCGCCCCTTGCACACTTGCAGCATTGTCTTTTGCCCCTCTCGGCTGGTATGCGAGTGGGCCATCCCCCTCTTTAGCACCAGCTGTGTACGATTGTCCACGCTATGGCACCCATCCTCGCACCAGCACCGCGTCTCCCCCCACAGCACTCCCTCCTCATCCCACACACTCCCGCCAACACGCCCCGTCACGCCCCACGCCTCCTCTCCCCCATCAGACTCCACGACCCACCCTACGTCGCCCTCGTGCGTCCACCCCACCCTCCTGCTCCCCCAAGTTGACCTCTTGTCCCACAGAATTCCAAATCGCCCACCCCATGTGCCCCGTCCCACAAGAGACGCCCTCCGTCTCGTCACTTTGCCCGCGCCACAAGGCGCCGCCGCCACTCACACCGTGTCGACTGTCCGCTCGACGCCTTCGGTCGTCCGTCCGTGTTCGACCAACTCCCATGGATCTCCACACTCGACATGCCGAGTCCCCCCGACTGCGATCTGGCTGACCTTTCCCAACTCCCTCTCACTGAGGATTCCGCCGCATCCATACCCGCTTCTGGGCCTGTGCGTCGCAGGAAAACATCCCTCCGCTCAAATCCGCTTGCCACTAGCGCCGAGTTTGCCCCTGGCGAACCACCCTTTAGGAAACAACAACCTCCGATCCACAGGTCCTCCAATGATCGTCCAAAGACACCGCCACCTTGCGTTCCGTTCGATCCTAGCAGAGTCACTTTCCACAAACTCATGCCTGTATTTCCGCGTGGCGTCAACCCCAGCACTCCTTTCTGAGCCCCGTCTTTATCCCCTGTGTCCATCATCCACGCCATCTTATCGACATATAATCTAACGCATCTGACGCAGCTAATCGCGAGCCTCTGCTCACTATCTACGACTCACGCCATCTCAATTCCACGATGTAGTTCTATCGAAATCTGATTTTGCCTGCAAAGAGCAGACTTTTCTTAGCGTTTCATCACGGACCACGCCTTGCTTGGACGAGTGATAGTTGTCCACCCTCTGCATTATTTACATGCCTGCATTCTTGTTCCTTCATGCATTTTTGCACTCATTCACACGAGCCATATTCAAATGCCTATCTATTCACAATCGAGCCTGTTTCACCATGCCATGTCTTTTTGCCTCTGATTACTTTCATGTGTTGTTACACTTGTACTCGCACTTGAGCCAATCGGCAATAACCGGGCTGCACCTGTACAGTTCTGACCTAATCATATCTCACGCATCGAAGTACACAGATCAGCCACTCATCCAATGCAACTTTCGTAGATCTTGCAATGGAAAACGACCAGGTATGTGCTCTCTGCTGTTTCCTTGGATATCTTGCGAGCCATGTGTTAGGGTGTTCTCGTCGATCTCTACGTCCCTCGCAAATGTGCGGCCACTAGTAAGTGTTCTTGCAGCAACGATGGCTCTGGGACGATCCAACCTGCGTGTTGTAGACCGCCTGATTACTTCAAAAGACCATGCGTCTGTTCAAATCAACGTCGTTGACGTGGATGCCAACGGCCGTGCGTTGCCCTCCTGTACCTCGTTCGCCCTTTGTGGGCAGGTCCGCTCACAAGGCGAGAGCGATGATTCTCTCAATCGGCTAGCGACGAAAGCTGGATGTAAGCATTGTTCCATGAGTGTAGAGTGGCATGCTGACGCCTCTGACTTTGTCGTGTGTGTGGACCAGTACTTCGTAATGTGTGGTCGTACCAAAAGTAACAGCATGTTTTGCACTTTTGTTTTTATTGTAATCCCGAGCTGTATAAAGACGTGGGCTGCTGAGGACGCGTGATCAAATAAGCGCCCGTCTGAGCATTGCCACATACGGATGACTGTGCTCCGCTGCGTCAACTCCACCAGTCCGCAGCCCGGTCCATCGTTCACAGCCAGAGCGGCTCGCCCCATGCATGTTGGCGACTTTCACCGCCCTTCTTTATCCGAAAGTTCCCTCTCTGTCGTATCCGTAAGTTCGGATATCCTTTGGGCGTCTGTTCCGGAACGACCTGCCCCTCTCCTACTACAGTCAGGTTCCATGGTCGAAATAATGCGCGTGCCCGATGACAAGAACACCTCGTCTACTTCTGCAGACGACGAAAGCAAGTACAGACTCCTCTACAGCAAGTCCAAAGTCTACGTCAATCCCACCGCCTACGCAAGGGACAACATCGCCGGCTTCGTAGCACTCGTTAAACGTGTACGTCCCCATCGCCTCTGCGAGTGATAGCTCACCATGGTTCGTAGGAGGCAGTCAACCCGACATATCTTTTGGCATGGATCCCGGAGGCTCTCTTGAACGAGAAAGGGACTAAAGAATGGGACAAGTTCGTCAGGACCGAGGAGAAGCCCATCTCTGACGCAGAAGACGAAGGTTGGCACAACGATCTTGTAATCTGGCTTGTCTCATCGCACGCTTTACAGACGCGGTCCTTATCGACTTGCCAACTCAACGACCTGAATCGTATGCGTTTTCTGTCCCTTTGTCATCCATATATTCCCTCATGGTCCATCCACCGACTCTGTCGTCGTGGTGTGAGTACTACAGGCAGTTCTACACGTGCTGGTGGCTGATTTGACATCAGATGGCACTGTCGGCATCAATCTCATCAATGGGTCGACACTCCCGACTTTGCATTTTCATGATGATGAATCAATAACCCTTCCACGCCCAAGCAATCGGCGTTCTTCCTTACATGCATTCCCCCCATCTGTCTCTCGAAGTTCATCGAGTTCTGCTGCACGCGTCCCTGTATCTTGGGGAGGAGAAGATCTCATATCCCGTCTTCGATGCTACGCCCATCTCCTGCGTTCATCTCTTCAGCCAAGCTTGTTCATCGTTGATCCATCAAAAGCGGACATAGAAACACATTCCACCCAAATATTCGATGACGATGCGGTAGATGACATACTCGCACAATCCTCTTACGCAAACTCCCATTCTCCCGTCCCAGCGCATCGCCGTCCTAAACCAATTTCTGCTCCACTTGCACAGTCGATCAATCCTTACTCAAACCGCACTTCAGTATTGCATCGCTCCCTCTACCCACCTTCGGTCTCGACAACGCAGAATACATCCCAGGCACGTCTAGCACTTTTACAGTCTTTCTCCAACATCACCCGTGCCACTCGCCATGCTGCGCAAAACATCCTATCTCATCCGCTTGCAAAGCCCATCGTTCCACATCTCCCCGATCCCGTCAAGTCCCTCGTGAGTGCCAACGGTGAATGGGAATGGGGTAGTTGGGTCGAGAAGGGTGGCGTAGGGGAATTCGAGAGTGCCCGGGTGTACCTCGCCCGATGGGCCAGAATTGTAGCGGAGGAAGGTGACAGGGCAAGGCGAAGAGAGGCACAGGCATTACCTGCTTCGTCCCAGGACTTGGTAGAGGAGGCATCTTCACTTGGGGTGTTTGAGCTCCTCCATTCCGCAGTCAATTTGCCGACACCAAAGACATCAAGGGATCCCCGGAATCCCGTTGATGAGAAGACGTGGCAAAAATGGTTCGCGTCTGATGGTCGACCCAAAGTGAGGATCGAGGAGATGCAACGGGAAGTATTTAGAAGAGGGATATCACCTGCAGGAACGTTGAGGAAGAAGATATGGCCATTCCTTCTCGGAGTTCGTGCCTGGGATGTTGATGCTAAGGAGCGTCAGAAGAAGTGGGATGAAAAGAGGTTTGTACGGTTTTTCAGTGTGCGCGCGGCTGATGCTCATGGATTCGCGCAGGAGACGTTATCAGGAAATCAAGGGTGAATGGTGTGGCGTGCCGGAGGTTTTCGATCGACAAGATATTTTAGAAGAACGACACCGTATAGACGTGGACTGCCGTCGCACAGACCGTACCCACCCACTTTTTTCTTCTAGCTACGATGACACGTCCGGTGACCCCGAGGCGGATCGTGCTCGACGACAGTATTCTGCGATCTCTCCTCAGTTCGCGGATATTGGAGCGCAGTCTCCCAGTAACGAACATATTGATCGCATGGGTGGCATTCTTCTGACGTACAACTTTTATGATAAAGACCTTGGTGAGAGCGCATCGTTTTGACCATACCTGTTTGCTGACACACGGATGAAGGATACGTGCAGGGGATGTCCGATCTATGTGCACCACTGTACGTCGTGATGGATGCGGAAGAAGAGTTAACTTTCTGGTGTTTCGTGGAAGTCATGAACCGTATGGTACGTCTTCATTTAGCAGGGTATTTAATGTCTTACACCCGTTCAGGGTCAGAATTTTCTCCGTGACCAGAGCGGTATGAAGAAGCAGTTGTCTACTCTACAAGAACTCATCAGCGTGATGGATCCCGAATTATATCGGCACTTTGGTTTGAATTTTCCTTGTGCTATCAGCTTCGTTTGGTGAATACTTTTTGACAGAGAAAACCGAAGGACTTAATTTGTTTTTCTGTTTCCGGTGAGCGTTATGACTCTGTCCATTGATTGACTGGTCTGACCTATCTTTTAGCTGGGTGCTGATCGCATTCAAGCGCGAGTTTCCTTTCAGTGACGTGCTGCGACTTTGGGAAGTGCTCTGGACAGATTACTACAGCAACAACTTTGTCCTCTTCGTAGCACTCGCCATTCTCGAATCGCATCGCGATATGATCTTACGCTACCTTGTCGAGGTTTGTTCAAATCATTTTCTTTACTTGCCAGAAAAACCTCACTTTTGATTTTTCAGTTCGATGAGATATTGAAGGTGTGTATCGATCGTTAGGCGTCCGTTCTGAACAAGGCATGAATGATTTTCATGCAGTACTGCAACGAGCTTAGCATGACCATCGAGCTTGACTCTACCCTCGCCCAAGCAGAAGTACTCTTCCTCTCATATGCCCAACTCGTGGCAGACGTAGACCGAAGACGTGCAGAAGAAGGCAATCAGTTTTCGTTGGCAAATACGTTGGTGCACCGCCGGAGTACAGTCAGTAGTGATACGGTCGATGGAAAGAAGATGAATGTCGCACTTCCGACACTCAGCGAGAACGTGAGAGAGCTCCTGAAAGCGGGGAGGTAACTTTCTCGGCACTTATTTAACAAAGGTACAAGTTGTACCCCTAGAGAGTGTACTATACCATCTTCTCCTTCACTTGTCCCACCACATGTCGAACTTGACTGTCTTGCGAGGCTATGCACAAAAGACAAACCCGGAGACATTACCACCGTCTGTCCTGTTCAACTATACTGACACATGTTTGACCGTGTTCGACGCGTTCCCCAAGTCGATCTTTCACTTTTTAGTCTTACCACGCATCAAACCACCGTTGAGCGCGTCTGAGCTCTCAAACATTCGTACCCTACTCCGTGGGGATAAAGCACGCGCGAAACAAGTGCTTGCCGACCTGAACGAAGAGTCCAATCATGTCAAGAAGATGATTCGAGAGGAGATGCAAAACCGGTACGGTTTCCAATGGGAGATTTGGACTGGATTTCATGCCGTCCCGAGCATGGAGTAAGCTTCACGTTTCGTTCTGCCGTGTTCGTTCACATCGCTGGGTGCTTTTTGGCAGACACCTGCACCTGCACGTCTTGTCCGACGATCTATGTTCCGAAAAGATGAAGCACAAGAAACACTACAATTCGTTCCATCCCAAGCTCGGTTTCTTCTTGCATCTACACGACGTCCTCTCGTGGTTCGACGAGGAGCCGTCTCATTTTGACCAGGTATGTGTCATGTCCTTGCCGGAGGGGGACGAGCGAACGGGTCACCCCTGTCCCCATCTAGGCGTCCAAACTCGCAAAGGGCCACTACGAGCGGCTTCTGAAAGAGAACCTCTGCTGCTGGAAATGCGACAAGGAGATGAAAAACATGCCGTCGCTGAAAGCACATTTGCAGGAAGAATGGGACGAAGAGGCGCGCAAGGAAAAGGCGAGGAACGCGAGAAAACGCAAGCGGCATGGTGCGACGTCTGCACCAGATCACGTACTATCGGACGAGTCTGATTCCAAGAGGCCTCGTCCGAGTGATGCCTGAAAACTCGGGGGGTTTCCAGACTGTCGATGCTGAGGACCAGCTGAGATCGGGGGCGGATGAATCAAGCACCAAAAACTGCGATTGTTCCGTACGACGTGCGTCGAACACACGGTACTCCATTGATTGTCCTCCCTCCCCTCCGTTGACTTCTGACGCTGTTCGAATGACCTTGAGATGCGCTGCTCTAGATCTGATGCGCACCACTGTCCCTCAATTTCTATCAATGGCGTACAATAAGGCTTTATTTTATTTTTTCGCCTGTCCCTACGATGAAAGACAATGTTCGAATCAAGTTCCCCTTGGCGTTTTCGTTCGCAACACCCAGAATTTTCACTCGCCGCTCTTGACCGCGACCTGAAGTTCCACGTACCGTTGGTGTTTTTGGTGTAACGATCAAAGCAAATATCTAATGACACCGGGACAATGTGAATGACGTCCGTTGGACTCGTGCCCTCTGATCACGGGGGCTTTTTCTTCATCCATGTGGCCCCCCAAAAATGGCGCCCCGGCCCAAGAGAAAAAAACCGACAGTGGTCCCTGTGGTTGACGGGGACCGGCCTTCGGTATAGTTTTTTCCGCCGGTACGGCGTTGCCGCGGACGATGTCTGCGCTGTGCGAACACCCAGCGAGCGAGCCCCAAAACCCGCGAGCGTCACGGCTGCCAGCGCCGTTGTTGATGGCGATGCAGTCCTTTTACGCCGAACACTGAAACGGTGTTTCCACTTTGCTCTAATCTGTATGCATCACGTCACTGTCATACCGCAACTGCAATACTAACTAAAACCAGGGGATTGTTTCTCAGAGCTCAATCTAATATACATCTATGTTCCTATCCCGCCTGGTAGTGGTTGCACAAAAAGGTACTGGTCAGTTATCGTTCACTCTTCCTCAGCAATGGCTTCCTCGATCCTGGACGCAGAGACCTTGGCGGCAATCACTCTCTGGGCCCGGGAACGTTCGCTGGCTTCACGAATAGCCCAAGTGAGCTCATAGGTGCGGCAGGCATCTAAAATTCTATCAGTAGGGGGAAATGCAAAAAGGCTAAAGGGGTTCACCTTCATAAGAGCTGAGAATCTGAGCAGCATCGGGATCCTCTTCGATGTCCTCGATGACATCGATCCAGTTGGAAACCTAAGTTGCCGGAAATTCATATACAGTACGACAAGCGGAAAAGGACGGTACATGCCTCGGAGAAGAATGGGTCATCATCAGGGAAATGAAGGACTTGTTCATGGTCGTCTCCAGGCTTGCGGATATAGAGGGTAGGCTGGACATACGGATTGACAAGCCTGCGGAGATGTTAGCGATTCATCTCATTTCCGTAGATCCCTGCCGACCTGAGGCAGTACCCGTCAGCGTGGACCTCCAACTCGCAACTGTAGTTGCGACCCTGAAGAGTAGCAACGTGGGTAAAGGAGCCAATGGCACCCGAATCATATTTCCTGTCATTAATGAGGCAGTCAGGACACAATTGCTCGTACGGAGATTGCCAGAACGATACCAGGTGGCGGAGGTGACACGCGGGATCCTGTTCTCGGGGGCAATCTTGCTCTCATCAATGGACATCTTGGAAAGTTGACCGGCGTTTTCGTCCCATTCCAGCGAATGAGCCGTTACGGAAGAGATGTCGACTTCACCGCCAAAGTAACGAGAGAGATCACAAAAGTGAGTGCCTTGTTCAACGATGGGGCCGGCGCTGAAAAGGTTGCTAGATCCGAGAATTTACGGCAATTGGTACCGTACCTCTTGGACTTGTCCCACCAATCTGGCTTAGCGATTGCTTCGTAAGCGCAAGCATAGCGGGCAATCGTGGCCATCACAACGAGGTTGTTTTCCTCAATGATTTGTTTCATCTTCTGGGTGGCCTTGAGGTACCTCAGCATGTACCTGCGCAGAGATTAACGCGGCACTATACAAGCAGGGATAATTGCCTCACCCAACAGATACAATGGCGCCACTATCGGAAATGAACTTGGCGACTTGGAAAGCTTCCTGGATCTCACTTTGATCGCCCGTTGCGACAGGTTTTTCAACGAACATGGCGACCCCGGGAAAGTTTTCCTGAATCTGGGTCTCAACGTCACGGCCTTGCTGGAGAGTGCCGCGGAACATGGGAGGCGAACCGATGACGAAGGCACGGGGACGCTGGTTTGGATTCATGTTTTTGGCGAAATCATCGAGGGTCTTGTAGACGCGGGTATCGCGATAGGCGGATACGACGAACGAGTCGCACTTTTTCTGAAGAACGGAAGTGGCACGCTCGGTTGCGGGGTCGATGATGGCAATGACCTTGAGACGGAGACCAAGCTTGCTGAGAGGGCATGAAGATGAGCAGGGACGGGGACGAAGCGACTCACTGTTCGAAGCGGAAGGAGTGGTTCCACGGACCCTCGTCCGAGCCTGAGAGCGGCGTGAAGGGGAGGTGGGAATGGGGGTGGAGAGATGACGAACCGAACATGATGTTGCCGGCGCCGACGAAGACGACGTTGAAGTCGTCGGTGCCGCCAACATGGGTTACCCTGGGGGAGATCAGCGGGGGGGACGGGTTGGGGGGAGAGACTGAACTTGTCCATGGGGATGAGCCTGGACGGATCGATGGATGGCCTCCTGGAGTTGAATCCGGAGGAGTAGCCGGAGCCTCGCCTGTCGGGGAGCCTGCGCTCTGAGCCCCTGCGGGAGGGGGGCTGTTTGGAGGAGGTCATCTCGAGGGTGGAGGAGAGCCTGCGTGACATGATGGTGGAGAGAGCCAAGGGGCTATTCGGACGAGAAACGTGGGACAAACAGATTTATGGGAAGAGTGAGAGCAGCTCGGACGGTAGGTACAACGGAAAGCGAGCGTGAAGGGTATCGAGAATCTATGTGAAAACGAAAGACGGTATTAAACGGATATCAACCTCTGCCCTGAGATCGAGCTGGACGCCGTCCGCGACCTACGACGCGGCCCGCTGCTGGCGGTGCGCAATTTCCTGGCGGCGCCGTTCCGCTGCCTCGAGCCGCGCGGTCATCGCTCTGAGCTCCTCCTTCAATTTTTCGTGCTCCTGCGTCAGCTTCATCACGTTGCTCGCCCGCTTCTGCACTCGCTCGACGCTGGGTGGACGGTCATGATCGTGCCTGTGCTTGGACGCGGAACGAGCTGGACTTACTGCGGCTCGGACGGGGTGCCCAGGATGCTGTCGAATGTGCGCGCGAGGTCAAAGTCCGTCGCAGGGATCTCGGGCAGTGACGGAGATGGTGTGCGGGAGGCAGGCTGGGGGGGCGATGGCGCCAGCCTGTAAGATGCTGGCAGTGAGCGGGCGTGCTCGGCGAGGTCGACGGTGAGATCGCACTTTGTAGATCGCTGTTCCATGTCTTTCTCCTCGTCGTCGTCGTCGTCGACGTCCACGAGGCGACCCCGAACCTCCCTCCTCACCAATTTCCATTTCTGGTATATTATTCGCACAATTAATTGCGATCGGCCCTTATTATGACAGCCTTCATTCACGAATCCCCATCCTCTCCTCATCCCTCCCCTCCTCCTTCCTCCCCCCTCATGCCCGCCACCGCCCACCACCTCGGCGCCGGCGACCTCATCGACGACGACGACGACATCCTCCATCCCGCACACTCCGATCCCCTCGCCCACGACCAGCACGCCGTGCACGACATCGACATTCATGCCCATCCCTTCTCCGACCCCATCTCTGTATTATCTGTTAACGACTCTTCTGTGTATTATAGCTCATTCTCAGACTGCACCCACTTCCAATCTATGCTTTCTCCGTACTCGTGCATGCCCCAAGACGCCCACATCCACCATCCTGACCTGCACTTTGTCCTCCATAATGACCCCAACCCTACCTTTGCCCACAGCAGCCCACACATCTCTCCGAAGCATTTACATCATCCTCATGACCTTGGCCTTTCCGACGCTCGCTTTCCCCCTTCCCTCCCATATATTTCTTCTACGCACGACCTCCCCCCCTTTGTCATGCCCTCATCGCCCCCCAAACAGCCCCTCGCGCATACCCTCCTCCCCCCCATCATGCTCCCCAATCCCGGTGCCGAGGCGAGTCGTCCTCGTCTTCTTTCCTCTCGCAACTTATCCTCTCCCCAGAACCGTCCCCCGATCAAGCGCACTGTCCCCAGCACCGTCTCCCAAGTGGACCCCTGTGCCGCCGCCTTTCTCCGAGATCAACTCGGCGAAGCGAAATGGAACACATTCTCTGCTCGACTCTTTGAACGACGTCTCGGTCCGATCAAGTCAAAAATTCGCGTCAGAGGCAAAAATTCTAGTGACGACCCTAGTCCCCCTCCTGGTGCGACGGCAATCGACTTTCTCGTAAAGGTCGAAGTCGTCAAAGAAGTCTTGCGAACCTATGTCCCGTGCGTTTTTGTTCATGCCGTCATATTACGCCCCTGAAATCTTGCAGCCATCCGTATAATCCCCTCAAGTCATTGACCCATCAGTACTCACAGTCCCCCTCGGGTTCCGTCACCCTGACACGCTCTACCATCCTCGTGCTCTCCGGTTGGTCGAACACACAGTTTTCCTATTGGGCACGCCGCGCAGAGGGCATCTCCGTTCTCGCTGCGCATGACGACCGTCTTCACGCAGTGGCCATCGCTCTGCAAAGGCGCATCAACGCCGGTGGTGTTCTTTTAGATGGCGCTGACGAAACTGAGACATACTCCACAGAAGGTTCCCCCAACGTTACCGGCAAGGGTTTGGATATTATTATCGAGGAAGTAAAGAAACGCACGGGTCTCAGCCCATTTCTTCGTGGAAAACATTCCAGTCTAGACCCGTTTGGCTCTACAAACAGCGATAAGGACGCTGGTCCAGGCCCTCCCCAAGGCATCGCTACAGCGCCCATTTACATGCCTACTTTCCAAGCAATGGAGTATTCTCATACCCCCGCAATCACCGCCTCCGCTGAATCGCCGATGACCCGTCCCAAGAAAAGGAGGAGGATAAGTGTTGCAGATTCTGTTTCGTCATATGGCAGTTGCAGTGCTCTGAAAATCGATCTTTCTGACGAGCCGACGGATTATCATGGTTTGCTCCTTGCTGACAATCCCCGCTTGACACCGGACCAGGAGAGCGTATCTTCCTCTGACATGCAGCCTATTTCCCCGCCGTCGACGATAAATCTACCGCAGCTCCTCGACCCACCCCGTGTTGACGAAAATGCGCTCAATTTATACGAGCTATCCTCCCACGGATTATACAGTACAGACGATGGCCGCGCCGAATATTTCCCCGTCTCTAATTCACGATCAGATCTCGACACTTCTGACACGGAAATTTTTCCACGGAAAAAGTATTGTGGGTTGACGGAGAAGAGCTTTGAAAAACGCCCCAAGCTGAGTGCCTGAGCTTTGCGTTGTTCTTTCAATTCGTTTTTTTTTTTAACCCTTTGTGCGGGGGTATTTTTTCCCCGTCTTGATTATTTTTCCTCCGCGTTTTTGCTACTCTTGACGCTCTCTGATGTCTCACGGACGATGACCCCACATTTTTTGTACTATTCATGCATTCCATCACTTGTCAAAAGTTGTTGTCAGACCATATGCCCACTGTCTAATTTTTGTAAAACCCCCCACGTTCTTGAACTACGTCGGTCCTCACATTGTGTCACAAGTAATGTAGTATCAGAATTCTGTTTGAATAGCACTGAGTTGCGATGCGGCTGGCAGGCAGGTGTTCCGCCAGAGAGGAGCGATATGAATCGCCAAGAGGGACCGGCAACGTTGGAGGTTGAGCACGTTGCGAGCGGGATTACGACCTCAGGACCTGGGCACGAACCAAGCAACACATGTCGTCCCTAGATGCAGCCAACCTCACCATTGCTCTTACTTTCTTCTTTTTCCTCCTGGCAAGTTATGCCGTCCTCTTTAGCGCGTTCCTCCCACCGTCATCCATCCCTGTACGTGGCCGCACCATCGTCTGTCGCTCGCCTGACGTATCAAAAACAGCTCCTTGACGTCCTGGCTCGGGACACGCACTACAAGTACTTTGTGCTCCTGATCATACCCACCGCGTCCTACTTCGTCATCGCAAATTGGGTCGGCTGGCAGTACTATCAGAACTCTTGAGCACAACGCTGCTGGCACGCCCTACTAGCACAGACCGCTCCTCCATAGATTCTCTGCCGTTTCAATGCAATCCAGTGTTGCCTCGTGCGCTCTTTTGCCGTTTCATGCTCTGTGGCGATCAGTTCGCTACCCAGTCGATCATCTCAAGGGAACGCGCCTATACAGCGCGATTGATCCATGTGGCACCTTCACGGCACACTCATCGGAGTTCCGGACGTTTACTCGGGTCCCATCTCATGCACAGCGTGACAATGTCCAACAAGCCGCTTTACAAAGATTCCGACTACTCGGTCCTTAAATACAACAACTAAGTACTCCAGCACGAATTCGGATTCAGGGACTTAGTGTTCATTCAGCCACATGCCAATGGTAAAAACGACATGTCGGGAAAATTAGGGTGGTGGCTCAGGTGATCGTGACTTGTCAGTGGGTGGCCGAGACCGCATCCGTACCTGTCTCAGTTCTTGCCACAGCCGACTTCGTTCCGGCTCGCTCTGTGTTGGAGCAACAGACCCCGCTGGACTTGGGGCACGATAGGATACTTTTGAACGTGCCGGGCTCGGATTGCGTCGTGTACTGAAGCGTGGTCGCGGAGATGGTGGTGGCTCGTCAGTGACCAGTGCAGACGATTTAGAACGGGCAGGGCTAGGTCCTCGGGTGGACAATTTTGGAAGAGAACGAGCAGCTGGTTCCACACGCGGTCGGCTAGACAGAAGGCTGACAATGCCAGGTTTCACCACCGGCCCATTGGGTCGCCTGCTTGGCCCAGCTTCGGAATCATCAGTCTCGGTATCAGCATGCCTATTCCGCCGGGGGTGTGTACTCCTCGCAGCCTTTAGTGCCAAAGATCCGGTAGGCTTTGGTGTGGCCACAGGTGGGCTATTGGTAATGGTCGGCAGGCGTAAATACCGGGCTCGACTGGGAATGGTTAATGATCGTCTCGGCACGGTGATTCGTCACTCACGCTATCTCCTTAAGGTGACGCTTCGTTTTGTATGCTTGATTCCATTTTTCAAATGCTCGTGCTACCCCAATTCATCAGCGGATAAATACTTCAAATGAAATTCGGACGTACAAAGAACGGCTGCAGTGTAAATTTCACGTGCTTTTTTGGCCTGGAGGGCTTGCGGCATAGCAGATCGCCAGATATCCCAGGCTTTTTTCTTTGTTCGGGACGCACGGAACCGTATCGCTGGCAGAGACTTGGCGAAACGATGTCAGTGGAAGCGTATTTTTGGCCGGGCCCATGGCCACATACCCTTGTCTTTGCGTGCCAGATTCCAAAGGCACGGAAAAGGAGGTTCTTTTGGTTTTGTAGCGCCACTTGGTGGACCTTTAGCGCAAATCAGCCTCGGATCGCCATTGGACAACTGAGAAGCTCACTATGGGGTGCAACTTTTCCTCCATGTACTTCTCTTGCCATCTATCCCACGCAACTTGCACGGCGGCACGATCAAATTCAGCCTCTTTCTCCCGCAAAAGATTACGCTTATGCCGCCGAGCGCGAGCGGCACCCAACCATTTATAGAACATGCGGCGCATGTTCTCTGACGACAAAAAAAGAATGAGTTCAATAGGAATCGGCCCTATGTCTTAAAAAAGAAAGACCTACCCGCCCGCCTGATGTCGAGATGGCTCTCCATAAGGCTTAGGTCTTCAACGTGTCTCAAACATATGCCCTTCCATTTTCCGAAGGTGGCTCTGAGAGAAAGGTTAAAATACAATACACAACAAGAGAAATGCTTTTACTTTAAAACAGTCAGAGAATACTTTTGCCGAACTTCCAATTCTCGAAGTTTAATTTCGATCACACGGTTTGTCCAGCGACTTAGCGCATTAGCCAATATTTGCTGTGGACAAGGTCAGCATTTTGTAGCCTTCCATCCACTGTAAAATTCACCATATTGACTCGAGTGGCGATCTGCTCTTCGGCCATGCGATGCCAACGCCTTCGGTTTGCCTTTGTCTGCCATACTGTACAAAGAAGTTTAAATTTGCCGAGACTTAACCCAGCCACGCGACCTACGTTTCATGTATTCTGAAAGTCTGTGTGCTTCTAGTGCCTTGAGTTTGTTCTGCCGCTTCTTCTCCGCGAGCTTGGCCTTCCATATATTTACTGTTCGCCGTTGCAGGATGAATTTTTCAACGATTTTCGCATGTTTGAGTAGCTTCAGCCGCGCCCGCAGTTGAACTCTCCACCTCAAAAGTGCATCATACTGCATCCGTGCAAGATGGCGCTGAATCGCAAAGCCCCGACGGTTCTGATAGATGGTGTAAACTTGTCGCCAAGTTTCCAAGGCAGATGAGAGTGTAACGGAGTTCGATCGCATACTAAAGGCAAGCGCGCAGTCTAAATACAGTCAGAACCACGAAAACCATGAACATACACCCTACTTCACCTTCCAGTCGGCGCTGCTGGCGCATCCGCTCTCTCCAGACAGCCCAAGAATCTTTGACGAGACGAAACGCCCGGACTCTTTCGAGGAGTTTTCCACGTTCGCGAGCCTTCCACACGCGAGTGACAGCTCGGACAAGCACGTCATCTTGTCTAGCCAGATGCTTATCTGCTCTTCTTTCCATCCCCTGGAGGAATAATCAATCAGGGTTAGGGTGACTGTACAAACCTTGTAGACTCACGCGTATCCGATCACGAGCAGTCTTCCACGATCTGATCGCCCGCTTGATCACATAAACATCATGGAAACCTACGGCTGTATGGCGGTCATAACTGCCCACAGGATTGGCACCAAGACCCTGATAAAGTAATTAAAATAAACGCACGCATATTTCTTCCACACCTGCATCGCTTCACGATTGATTCGCTGACCGATCTTGGTTGTCACCGCCTTTTCTGCATCTCGGATTGCGAGGGCTCTCCTCCAACGTTTCCAAGTCTGCACTACCGCACTGCACATCGTTCTGCGATAGAATTGATCCGCGACTGTTTCCAAGTCAGTGAGTTTAGATAAAATCGATTTCCAACGCAGGAAGAAACGCGAAACGATGCGCTCGTTGTATTGCAGCTCGGAAAGGTGAGAGCGGAAAGATTGTCGCCACTTTGCCCAGGCATCCTTCTGGATCTTTAGGTCACGCTTTTCACGAATAGTCTTCATTTTTGCTCGCATATCGTTTCGCCATGCGATCTGTCTTTTCCCCTTCAACTTTGCCTTCCACACCGTCAATGCGGTACGCAAATAACGAGCGTTAGCAAATCCATCAGCATGTTTCTGCTTCTGCGCAAACGCGGCCGCAGCATCCCGCCACCCCCGAAGGGCTGACCCGAGGATGACATTATCCCGAGCCTCAGCAACCTGTTGATTTGTCGTCTGAAAACATTCATTCATGTATCACTCGATCTGAAAATTTTAAACAAGGGAAATTCCGCACAATCAACCACTGGTAGCCAAGTACCCATATCTCCCAGCAACGTTCCAGAAGCTTGTCGTCACGGAATTTAGCCGCGTCTTCTTCATCACGCGCCATTTTGATTTTCTTCCATGCATCTTCTTCGTTAATGATGCTACCCTTGCGTTCGCGAGAATGAGGTGTCGTTCGTTGAAGGGAAAGTTCTGGCTTGGGTAATTTAATTGGTGAAGGAGGGCGAGGAGTTGGATGATTCCGAAGGTCAGCAACCGCTGACTTAGAAGTGGGAACTGTGCGCGCTATCAATCGATACGAAGGTGGGGTATTCGAAGGGGATAACATCGCGCCATCTGTAACGTCCGAGGTATCCTCCCATGCCGGAACACGTCGAGCTGCTTCTCGATAAGCGCTCTGGGGTCGAGGGGTTGAAGGGTGCGTGAGACTGGGAGGCAAAATGGGGTTGGATACGCGGGAAGCCGTAAGAATCGATGGTCTTGCTTGTGACATGGCCTGAGGCTGGTGAGGTAGAGTGATGCCACGAGGTGCAGTCTCGGCATCACGGTCCGTATCCAAAGAATAGTCTTCCTGATCGTCTTCTGTATGTTCTGTATCGTGTGTTGTCTCACTTTCATTGCGGTCTTGATGAGAATGGAGAGTAAATACGTCGTCGTCGTCGTCCCGTACAGGAACTACAAGATGTGCTGGCGAATGTGTTGGTCTCGGAAATGAGCTTTGTCGCGATTGGGGAGTAGTTTTGGGTTGAGGCACAGTACGGGGGGGCACAATCCCATAGCCATACTGCTTCTTCACCCCATCCCACTTTTCCTGCCAGCTTGGCCCCCTCAATTTGCATATCTCCAGCAGCCTCCCGTAGTGAACCGTCTCAGTCTGACTGTCAAGGCCTCGTTCGTGTAATTCGTCGTTGTAAGCCTTCAAACCCGAGAGAAAAGACGTCGCGTTGGGAGGAATCCTCCCGATAACTGCGTCGAGAAATTCGACCTCGGCGGGAGAGAGGGAAAGTAGATCCGACCTCGAGACTCGGGAGGCATCTGACGGAGCAGTTGGCAACAAGGACTTTGCGGGAGACGAAGTGTGGGTAGGCCTGAAACCACCGAGCATGGGATAAACAGCGCTATGGTACGCGACGCGACCGAACACCTGACGCTTATCTAATTACCACCTCCACCTCCACCCCGCAAACTCGCTATTTCCGCATTCTTGAGCCTGATGCTATCCTCACAGCTGACTTGTAATCAGAATCGCCTCTCTCCATGTTCAACGTCAGCTGCCTCACCGTTTCAATTCTTCTTCTAGTCTTGAAACTTTCGCAGTCAACTCTCGGATGTGCTTTTTCTGGCACTGGTCCCTGTACTCGTATCGCATTTTCTGCCGCTCAACGGTCTGCAACAACTTGGCTTCCCGGACTATGTCGAACGAATCCATGTACTCTTGGAGGGCCTTCACTCTTGCCTTTATTCCGTCCGCATAGTCAAGCACGTTCTCAGCCGCGGTCGGAGAAATACTGGCAAACGTTATTGTGTCTTCTGGAAGTATAGACAGTGGCAGATCGTCTTCGGGTGGTTCCCCACTCTTGTCTATCTGACCTGCGCTGCTTTGGGCAGAACCCTGTGCGGGAGGACACAGTCAGAGTCTAGGGTAGGCAGAATAGATGAGCACCAGCCTGAGCTTGGACCTCTCCTTCCGGCCAGACTTCACGCTCCTTTCCCTTTCTGCTGCGACTCAGAATTGTTTGAGGTGGTGTGAGTGATATTAACTCGCTACCAGGGGGTACTGCATCGACAGAGGGCTGTACCACGGTGTCTCCAGCGAGAGTGGTGTGTTGTTCCTCAGTGAGGGTTGACGGCTGACCGGGACCCTCAACCGCCTCAACTGCAAGGGCAGTCGTGGTCGTTTCGGGGCTGTGATACAACCCAAGAAAACTGTATGTTTTCTTAGGCTTGACCTCAGTTTCATCAACTTCTGTTGGAGCTGGTGAAGGCGGTTGGGTGATTTCTTGACCAGGATTAAATAGTACGGAAGGTCCTGGCTCATTTGGTCTGGGAATCGGGTGACGGACGGGACTGCCGTCTTGATCACGTTGTCTCAGGCCTGTATCAATTCCCTCCAGGCGCTTTCTTCTTTGTGGTGTTTCTAATTGGTTATCTGTTGGGGACGCTGGCTGTGGCCTAGAACTTGGTTTCCGGGTGGACCCTTCAGGTGACTAAGGTACGGGTAAGATTAGTTATGTACTGGGGCACAAACGACGCGTATTTCGCTAACCTTTTGGTCCTGAGACTGAATCTCGTCTGCCCACACTGCCAGATTGGACATGCACTTTGGGCTCGAGTATGTATGCTTGATCGGTGAATGTAATCTTACCAAAAAATTCGCATTTCGTGGAATCTACCACAGATCTCTTGCAACAGTAAAACTCACTAAAATCAACGGATGCTGAACGTCAGCGGAATCTCCTACCTGACTGTCAGGGAAACTTACCGATTCATGAATACGGGATTCTTTGATTTTCGTTTAACTGCCTCCTCCTTATGGCTGCAGTAGACTTTTCCATTTAGTTCAACACTGGAGGACATGATGTAGAAATTTTAGAAGCAATCTCAAGAGTATCTACCACGCTCAACTGAGAGAAGTACCATAGTAAGCTTATCTAACATGAGAAAGATGATAATCAACCCTGGAAGGACTGCTTATATGGTATCTCGTACAAAACCCAATGTACCAAGGGATGAAGCAAGAAGCTCCAAGATCCGCTCGCTCTCTTTTTCTTGTGTTTCCAATAGCCCCTTGAGCTCTGGTAGTAATTCTTCGTTATCTAAGAGAACATCTCCATGCACTCGCAAGAAGACGTTTTGCAGCGCTTGGACGGCTTCGAAATCTCTATGAGACTGTAAGCGATGCTCGAGCGCATGGACGAATTGCCGCATATGATCCAGAGTAACAAGTGACCGCAACTCGATATCAATCGCAGCAGGCGACAGACTCTTGATATAATCAAAAAGTTCGTCATCGGTTGCTAGAAATTTATAATATGAGCATCCAAGAGTAGGCGTGATGATTTTACTCACACTTGCCCTGTGCAAAATTTTCCAGTTTTGTCTGTAGAAGACTCTTCGAGTTGGCCATAGCCTTGTCTAAGCGTGTCTTCTTCTCGGCCTTTTCTTTATTTTTCTCGATATCGATAGCAAATCGATGGGCAAGACCGGGCAGTGTGGGTAGGAAGAATGGAGCCTGTTCAGGCTTTTTGGGTGGTTGTTTTGGCTGATTTCGTTGCTATATCTAATTAAGCTGGTGGCAGAGCCAAAAGAAACTGTTATACGTACTTGGATGACTTCCAGGTTCAACAGTGTTTGCCATCGTGACCGAGGTAACAAAGTCAAAGTAACAAGATCCCCTTCCAATTGAGGAGGCGTGGAGAAGACATCCACAAGTCTATCCTCCGTCGTGAGTGCGACCAATCCTTCCAGTGCTGGGCGAGCGCATAAGGACAGGTGTGACGGGTTTAACCAACAGAGATATAACACACCATCATCCTCAACGTCTCCTTGCATTGAAGGCATCGAAACCTCAGTAATATCCTTATCGGATACCGTTCGAAGAGTGACTTCAGCAAACTGTGCCTTGTTTGCCCACAAAAACACCCCAACGCTGTCCACATGGGCGGTCGCCAAAAAGTCATTTGTTGGTGAAAATGAGATGCTCGTGGCGACGCTTGGCGTACGAAACGCGTCGATCATACCTCCAGTTGGAATATCAAACGTCCGTATAACCGAATCGAGAGATGTTGATACTATCCAGCGAGAGTCTGGCGAGATCGCCTAAAAGTAATTTGTGAGTGATAATCATTCGATCAATTCGGGGATCCGTACAATGTCAAGAATTCGAGTTTGTGAGCCACATGATAACTCTCTGACAATTCGTTTTGTCTCGATATCAACAACACGCACTTTCGCGTCATCACAGATGACAGCCAATAGTCCAGAATTTCGATGAAGAATAGCAGAATGGGCAGATGAGGGCAGCACCAGCGTGTGATCCAACTTAGTCGTGTGGAAATCGAAAAACTACATTCGCCAGATGAACACTTCGCACAAAGGACAAGTTGATATGGCAACTTACATTGATAGTTCCATCCAATGTGCTTGCGATGACAAGACGATTCAATGCGTCGGTGGCTAAACTTGTGATGCAGCGCTCACTAGGTTTCGGTCTAGGAGTAGCATTCAATCGTTCGACGACGGCTTGAGGGCAGGGTCCTACTTTAAATGTTTTCCGTTTCAGACCTGATTGCATGTTCCAAAGATGTATTTCCCCCGTTGACGAGCCTGCGATGCCAAAATTTCCACATGCAGAAACACAGACACACTAAGTGGTCTGCATAAGTCGTGTCCTAGGATAGTTAATATTGCATACCTTCACAACGCCTGATGAAGACTTTCGTTTGGCACCGTCGGCATGACTCCAGGTATGTTTTCCTAGACGTTTATTCAACACCGACCAGGACCGCACGAAAGGTTCATCAGTATGGGCCGTGAGTACATCATCCCAGTCTTTGGATCGCATAGTCGAGTAAGCAATAGATGTGATAGATGGGAACTTCAATGATGCCAGAGATTTGGAAAGTGTTGCCGATTTCTTGACAAGGGAACCTGCCGCGAGGCGACATCAGCGTCTTCGGTCACTTGCAAAAATACAGTTATCTACCTTGGGATATTTCAAACGATCTCGAGTCACGGACAACAGAAGTATATCGTAAGCTACGGTCCGCTGAAGCGGTCAATAACTGTTTTCCGTCTTCCCCGTAGTACCTTATCAGGTGTGGGGGGGCATGGTGTCCCGAGCGAAATTTGTATAATCGTGGGGCAGCCGTGGGCGAGTCAAATAACCATTGCTGGTCTACCGTCATACATGTGCCAAAAAACCAATGAAACAGTACGTACCTTAACACAGTTATCTTCACCAGATGTGATCAAAATTGGCTGGCCTGTTACCCATTGAACGGCGCCGATGGCACCGTCATGGGCACCCTTGATGAGATGCAAAAGGCGACCACCAGAGTTCAGATCCCAGAGAGCTAAATGCCCTGATGAAGATACGGATGCAAGAACCTGGTGTCCATCTTGCGTAGCATTGAATGAGTGGGATGAATGTCAGTCTGCAAAAGCAGCACTGACCACTTCTAAACGATAATCCTCTGATAGTACTACCCTCCATGAACATCCTCATCAACCTCTCGTCAGCACGAATATCATATACGGATATTTCGCCAGACGCGAAGCCAATACCCACGACATCAATCGCGGGAGACTGTGACATTGCTGTGATAGCAGATGTCATACTAGTCAAGCCTTGCGTGGTCAACAGTTTTGCACCCGAGAATTTGTGGATACATGTCCTGAAATATATATACATATCGGCTGAGCAGACCATAACAAAAGGTGCTCACTGGGTTCGTATGTTCCACAATTGCAAGTTACCTTCACTGCTAGCCACCAGTATTTTGTTCAAATAAGTTGCGGGATGTAGTATCATGACTGCCGTGAAGCCTATATCAAACTGGATAGTAGTGGAGAGCAAAAGTTCTCGAGTAAAGTCAGAGTCGAGAGCAAACTCATTTTCAGTCTATCCTTACCATCCCGCGATGTGTCCCATACAAACATCCACCCACCGTCCTCCGTCAGCGCAAGCAAGAGAGATCCGAATATTAACACGGAAGCTAGCAGTTTTCCAAGTGGATTCGTAGCCCGTGTAACCTAGACGAATATGATGACGAAAGTCACGGGCAGTGAACCGAATGCAATACCTCTTTTCCTCGAAGATATTTAATGACATGAGCACCGGATGACACCCAAATCGCATCGCCTTCCATTATTACACAGGAAATTGGATCTGGTTCTTCAGGACCTAGGACCCAAAGACTTTCAGTAAATGCTGCCGGCTTCAGCACGTATGCTCACCAACAAACAACAGAGTCATTTTCCCTCCATCCCAAAGTGCCCATGATCTTCCGAGGCACGTAAGTAGATGTAACCGTGGGCCCTCTGTAGCTCCTTTGTGCGAACGGGTTTGGAGGTAAAATGGTATATGATTTGAAACCAGGCCAAGTGCACGAAAAGGTGCAAATAAGCGTGCGTCGCTAGATGCTTTTTGTGTGTCTTTTGAAGGAAGTGACGTCCGAATTCTTTTATGAGGTCGTTCTCTGACCGTTCCGGGCTCTGACATAAGTTCGACCATCGTTCGATATCTTGTTCCTCCGAGTCGAGAGAAGAGATTGTTATCACGTGACTCGTAGTGAGTCTCAAATTTAATTTAATTTCCTCGCATCATTTTACATGACTAGGGCCCTCGTCCAACATTGTGGTCTATAAAAAAAGCGTACCGGCGCGTCCGAAAGGACGAACCGTTTCATCTAACGATAATCGGCTGACAGGACAAGTATTAAAAACATCGTAAACATACTGTACATGGGATATTCCGGGTCAGTGTGCAGATATTGAATGCGGAGGGTCCTGACTTTATGGAATACTTGAAGTGGTTGATCAGCTGTTATCGACCGAGCCGAGCAACTAACCACGCATGTCTAGTTCAGAAAATTCAAGTAATAGAACGAAAAGAGCACTTCAGAACAGTACTCACAATTGAGAACTGTCTTCCAATTCGGGTTTTTTCTTGGCAGCTGTATGAAACTGCCTCCCTACAGGTTATCTGGAAAGAGTCAAATGAGCAGTAGAACCCGTCGCTTCACGAAACGTATATCGACAGGATGATCGAGAAGCACCTTTCAACGAAATTCGGAAGCAGTCACTTTGCACGTTTGTACGATGCTAAGCTCTAAAGAATGGAAAGGCTAAAGCAGACTTTCCCCGCCAAGGAATGCTCTACGCGGATTAAGAAATGGCTTGCGGATAAAAAACTAGGCATCTTACCTTGCAGCACGTCAAGCAGTGACGCCGGTGGCACCCTGGATGTTTCTTTAGACTGTGGATTTAAGTGACTTGAAAAGAAAGAAAAAACCCCATAGGGACGTGATGATGATTTAGACGAACTGCACTGTTCCTTGAACTGCACGAAAACATGCATTCTCTGCACATGGCTATCTAGACGAGGATTACGAAGGAATGTTCCGGCTCGGTCCGGATAACTTTTACAAGAAAAGAAAAAATCACAAACCAACAATCTTCGTAAAGTGAAACCAGGGTGCGAAAGCGCACACGCTAGTGTTTCTATCTTCCAACTCAACTGTAATTAATGCGTCAGGGACTCGGAGTCAAGCTGTAGCAAACAACGGGAGACCGCCGCAGGACAGTTGAGGGCGAGATCAGTGAAAACATACGTGATCAAGAAGGGCGGAATGCGTAAGACCCGAAAATAGTTTCTCTACTTGAAATGTTGTTCCGATATGACCTTCGGCACTGCAGCAGCGTGGAGGACATGCTGTCAGGGCCTATGATGTCCCAAAAAGCCAAGAAAACACAAAAATTTACTGACACCCACCAAAGGCCCGGATGTTAGAAAACAGCCTACGTCTTAAGCCAGCTTCGAAAGTAAGGCAACGTTGCTCAAACCTGGCTCGTGAGCAAGGAATTAGTAGTCGGTGACCCATGGCCAAATCTGGTAATGGCGCTTAGTGGCACAGAACCTTATCTCAGCGACCTGATTTCTGCTCTTGACTTCAACGTCCCGTTTGCCTCTCTTTCCCTCCCACATAGAACACTTGGTCGTGCAAAATGTCTACAGACCCCGCGATCCCTACCTTCAAGCTTGTTCTGGGTAAGAGTCGACAAGCCTTCTTTTCGCGTCGTGCTTTGTTGATCTTTTTGCGTGCTTGATCGATGCGTGTTACTCGTCGCATTTCATTGTTGCTTTCCCCTCCAACATTACTGTGCACCTCTTCAAAATAATTTAGTCGGTGATGGTGGTACTGGAAAAACCACTTTCGTCAAGGTTCGTGCCACAATAGCAAACCTTGAAACCCGATGTATACTGATCTTCGCGTTCTCACAGCGCCACTTGACTGGTGAATTTGAGAAGAAATACATCGGTGTGCTTCTTTTTTCCACACTGGCTGCGTATGCCTTTCTGATGCAGTTCGTAGCTACGCTCGGTGTCGAAGTTCACCCCTTAAGTTTCTCGACCAACTTTGGCACCATCTGCTTTAACGTCTGGGATACTGCGGGTCAAGAGAAATTCGGTGGTCTCCGTGATGGATACTACATACAAGGCCAGTGTGGTATCATCATGTTCGACGTCACCTCGAGAATCACGTACAAGAACGTACCCAACTGGCACCGTGATCTCGAGCGTGTCTGCGAGAACATTCCGATCGTTCTTTGCGGAAACAAGGTTGATGTCAAGGTGAATCGATAGACAGTTGTTGTTCCGAGATCGGACTGACTCGGTCACTTGTATAGGAACGTAAAGTAAAAACAGGTGCTGTCACGTTCCACCGTAAAAAGAACCTCCAATACTTTGAGATATCGGCCAAGTCGAACTATAACTTTGAGAAGCCTTTCCTGTGGTTGGCGAGGAAGTTGGTTGGGTAAGGCTGGACGCTGCTTCGGCTTCTATTGAACACAGCGTAACTTATTTTTGTCAGCAACCCTGCACTCGACTTTGTTGCTGCACCGGCACTCGCTCCTGCTGAAGTTGCTCTGGATGCCAACTTGATCAAACAATATGAAGAGGAATTGAAGAAGGTGCGTAATTGTATCGTGGTTTAATAGGATATTCCTGATTTGAACCAGGCCGAGGCTGTTCCCTTGCCGGAGGAGGATGACGATCTCTGACGATTACACATACTTACATGTGCTCCATACGACTGTGATCCCGTGCAGTGTCACTCATACAGACCTTTTTTTCCCTTTCACTCATTGTTCAGTTGCGAATTCTACCAATTGCAATAGTTTTTTTTGTTGTGATCATACTCGGCAAGCACGAATCATACATTGAGGAACTGGTACTGGTTATACATGTTTGGATTTTGGGTATGACATTAAGAAAAGTTGGTCGTCCTGTATCAAAAGTTCCCTATTTCCAATGCTCTGACGGCAGACTGATGTAGCGATTTCTGCAACAGAAAATAAGAGCCTAACAATAGAGAGTTCTTTTCAAGGCTTGAAAGCCGCAGTACGTGGTTATTTTGGTCTATGAACCGAGACTGTTCACTTTGGGGCCAGGATAAAAATCCTGCGAGGGTTTCCTTGCTGTTGATGCCCAACTCGACAAAAGCATCGAAATGGTGTTCGAGACTAGGTGACAAAGAGCTAAGAAATTCGCTTATAGAAAGGGCTTGATTGGTCTATGTGGTATTGGAGCGTTCCGTCGTGGGCGAGAAACAAGGACATACCGGTACCGTAGGATCCACGGGATCGGTGGCAGGCTGCAAGGACGGCGAAAATTAGAATGATATGGAGACAAGAATGGAAAGACTGACAGATTTCTGAGAGGCTTGTGCTCTGCGCTTGATTTTTTGCTTCCGCCGGGCATATCTACCGGTCATCAAGTGAGGACGCTTGGTGTCGAGATATCTCTTGAGATAGATACGAGCTGGCCAAGCGTCCTCGAACTTGCTGAGCCATGGAAGGCTGAGCTGGGCCTGATGAAGGCGATTGAACGAGTTGGCGGACTGGTCGTCACGGACGACCTACTTTGGCGATGAGCAGGTCGACACAGCTCGGAGACTGCTCCTCGAGGTATTTGTACGGATGGAGTAGCCTGCGATTGAGTGCCTGTACGGTTCTCTGAGGGATGTGAGGGACAGATGCGGGACCAAGGGGACGAGATTACTTACCTTGAACTGATTGTGCTGCTGAGAGTTGATCTCGATCCCTGCAGCCTCGAGGAACGCGGAAGAGTCGCGGTTCACGTTGCTATAGAGCGCGGTGTCCTGGGTGGACGGACGGGGCACGGACCAGTAATGAGATTGGCATTGTGATGATGGAGTGGGGGAGAGCATTGATATCAACACGTGACTTGTTAGTAGCCTAATGGAGACGCACAGACCCAATAACAATCGCGCTCAGTGACTCGACCGCCATGCCCGTAAAGTCGCTTTCAGACTCTCTCCCTGACTGCGACGTTCCGCCCTCACCGCCGCCCCGACAGCTACGGCCGCTCGAGATCCCCGCCGCACCGCCGCCACGACCTCACTCGCCCCCGCCCCCCCGTGTCCAGAGATCGACAGCACCCACACCCGCACCAGATCCTACCACTGACATCACCCGTCTCCGTGTCCCCGCCCAGCGTCACCACTGTCTCTACCCCGGCGCGACTTTTCAGGGCACACAAAAGAGCGACAGGAACAGCTACGACGTCAATGTCACCATTGTCGTACGTTTTCCCTACATCGTTCTCCCGCTTGCTCTCATCCGCCCAAGGACGTCGACTTTTCTTCCTCCTTCCTCTGCGGCTACCTCCGTATACGCGGCTTGACAAACGACTGGCCGGAGCTTACCACCTATTTCGACGCCGAGATCATCGGCAACCGCTATGGCTTCCTCACCCAAAAATGGGGTGCAAACGAGCAGAAGGACATGGTCCATTGGCAGCGTTTTCCAGCCTTTCGTCACGTCAAGAACGAGCTCAGGAGGCCACACTTGTCCATGCCCGATCGCGATCGTGGCGCCGTCTTCATGAGATGGAAGGAAAGATTCCTTGTCCCTGACCATAGAGTGCAAGACATCAATGGTGCTAGCTTTGCCGGTACGCCCCTTTTCTCCAACTTTGTCTGCAAGATGCTCAGTCTACCTCTTGCCAGGTTTTTACTACGTCTGTGTTGACTTCAACCCTCAGTCACCCGGCACCAATCTACGTTCGGTACCTCAGTCGTTTCCCCTACGTGCAGATGAGTTCGACGAGGCTGACTCGCTAACGTCGCCATCCCTTGGCAAACTCGAGTCCGTTCCCGTTGGTCGTCGTCGTCGAGACTCTAGTGCCCGACGAACCGGACGTGGGTCCTCTGTGGGACCCCGTTCTCCGCCACCAGCAGCTACCATGAGTGGCTTCTACTTCCACCAAAATTCCGAACCGTGCGTTGCATCTCATTTACCCTGCCACTGCGTATTTCTCACACCCCTCGCAGATATCAGCAGCTATCGCTTAGCCATGTTCCTGAACGCTCGAGTTCGTGCTTCGAGTTTCGCTGAGCAGGCTGATTGTATGCGCGAACTCGTCTAGTTCGACTAGTGTTACACCATAGCATCTTATACTACATGTACTCTGTACACTTGTACACGCTCTTTGTCTTTGCACAAAGTTTTTGTTGACACGGTACGGCGTACCAGCATACCCTATCCTATTGTCGCAGCCACCAGTAGGCAGTCGGTCTGAATGAACCAAACTAGGCTTGTGCTCGTGTAGCGCTATGCCATTCCTACGCGGAGGCATGGCCGATCCGCTACCGCAACATCGTCCATAGCAAGGATAGCGTCGACAAGGCGTGGCCACGAGGAGGTTGATTAGCGTAGAAAACTGAAAGTTGTAACGGGGGTGCTAATTTCACGCTCGGTTTCGACCGAAGACTCCTCCACTTGGCCGTGATTTCCTTCTTCAACGCGCAGGCCCACTCAGCCTCGCCAGCGCGAGCTCCGTTCTTCGCCTCCTCCTCAACAATGGCCTCCCATCCCTCCGGAACCAACAACGTCGTCGGCGTTCACTACCGTGTTGGCAAGAAAATCGGCGAAGGCTCCTTCGGCGTCATCTTCGAAGGTACCCACTCCGTCCTCATCATCTCCTTCCTCCTCCTCCCCACCCCCCAACAGGCACCAACCTCCTCAACTCCACCACCGTCGCCATCAAGTTTGTGCGTCACCGCCTCCTTTCCTCGCTCAGCTCGCTCATCTTTTCAAAAGGAACCTCGCAAGGCCGAAGCACCTCAACTGCGCGACGAATGTCGCTCGTATCGCATACTTGCAGGCTGCCGTGCGTCTCCTTATCGCACACATCCTCCTCCCTCACCCTCTTTCCAGCCGGGATCCCGCAGATCTACCACTTTGGTCAGGAGGGTCTACACAATATTCTCGTCATCGACCTCCTCGGTCCCAGTCTGGAAGACCTCTTTGACATGTGTGGTCGCAAGTTCTCCACCAAGACCGTCTGCATGGCCGCAAGGCAGATGGTGTGACCCACTCTGCTCTCCCGTAATGTTTTAACGCCGCCTTAGATTTCCAGAGTGCAAACGATTCATGAAAAAAACCTCATATACCGTGATATCAAGCCCGACAACTTCCTCGTCGGTCGTTCCGGAACCAAGGCTGCAAACGGTATGTCCCCTTACTTACTGTGGCCCTTTCCCTCTTCCAAGTCGACTCCCAGTTATTCATGTCGTCGATTTTGGTATGGCCAAGCAATACCGCGACCCAAAGACGAAGCAGCACATTCCTTACCGTGAACGGAAGAGTCTCAGCGGCACTGCCCGTTATATGAGCATTAATACGCACTTAGGACGGGGTACGTCACACCTAATTCGTAAGGCGTTACCCCATTTTTAAGGCCTTGCCTGGTAGAACAATCGCGAAGGGATGATCTGGAGTCCCTCGGACATGTCTTCATGTACTTCCTTCGTGGCAGCCTACCCTGGCAAGGTCTGAAGGCTGCGACGAACAAACAAAAGTACGAGAAGATTGGTGAAAAGAAGCAAACGACGCCAATTAGAGATCTTTGTGAAGGCTACCCAGGTTGGTCATCGAATCTGGCGGTCAACTTGCATCTGATCAGCCTTAGAGGAATTTGGCATTTATTTGAACTATGTCAGAAAACTCGGCTTCGAAGAAACTCCAGACTATGATTTCTTGCGGGAATTGTTTTCCAAGGTCATGAAAAACAACAGTGATGTGGACGATGGTGTTTTTGATTGGAATCTGTTGAACGGTGCGTACGGACCACCTCTCTTTCTTCTTTGCTCATCCAAGCTGTTAGGTGGGAAAGGCTGGGAAGCATCAGTGGTATGTTATTACGTTTACGCTAGCTAGTTATGAGCTAACGACACGCGTAGGGTCAACAACCGGTGCTTTCACAAGTTCAGAATGCGCCAGCAGCTCAAGATCGTAGGCGGGATGCGGACAGACAACGCGATGCAGAATGGAGAAGAACGTCTCAAGGCAACCCTCAAGTTATTCCGCCCTCCCCTGCACTCGTTCGTCATGGGTCGAAGCAGCGTCGGGTCCCGAATGCACTAACGCCAGCCGGTGGTGGCGCTACCCCTGGCCAAGCGACGCCCTTGTCTGCGGCTGCTCAAGTCGGCGTTCCGGTATCAACACCGCAGAACCGAGCGAGTTACACTGGCGCTGGGCAACATCCATACGCGAATGCTACTCCTGGGGCAGACTACGGCAACGAGGAACCATACACCAACCAGCCCTACGGCCGTGCTTCTCCCATGGTGTCAACTGTCGGCGCTGCACCACCGGCGATCAGTAACGTTCGTGCACGAGGAAATGAAGTAGGCATATCACAAGGCGACGACTATCATGACCAAAACGGCGATGTCCAAGAACCCAAGCCAAGCTTTTGGAGAATGATCACGTGTCGATGTGGTTGAGAGACTCACCCTCAGCTTGCCCTTGCTCTCTTGCTCTTCTTTGTTACCACGAACGTGCCGCCCATCACTCCTTCGCCGTTGAATTTTGTTATATACCCTCCTTCATTAGTCGCACCTTAATATCCGCTTCACTTGGTCATATGGTCTTTTTACCAGGACGTGGTAAAGCTAACGTTCTCAGACTCCGAAACCCTTTTTGCTATCACGGAACCCGAGGAACTATCCTTTTTACGATCTGATTAGTGCTTTGTGAGTTAGTAACAAATATATGTTCGGGAACTCGAGCAAGAGTGAACTTCCTTCCTTTTGGATGTTACAGCATGGCGTAGTAAAAATACATACTACACACTCGGATGCGAATACATGAAGAGCGAATACAATTCGGGAGGCAAAGCACTGCGTGTAGAACTCCGATACAGCAAAAAAAGGGATATTCGTGACCAAGCGTCATTGGTCTTCGTCATGGTAGTATTCATGGTAGTCTTCATCAGGGTAGTCTTCAGGGACCTGTAACCAATACCTCGGCGGGGTCCGAGGCCCAGGCCCAAAACAACTAAGAAGCCCAGGACCTGGATTTCCCGTCCGTCTTCCATTAGGTCCCGAAGAGCGTGAGCCCCGAAACCAGGGTCGTCGCTTCCTTCCACGATGATGATGATGATTGTTGTTGTTGAACTCGGGAGAATGATCCCGTTCCTGATCCCGTCGTCGACCGTACTGCCGTCGGTACCCATAATAGGGCTTTACATGATGGTTCCGACCATCTCCACGTGCCTTCATCCTGCGTGGCTCCGTGGGTGTCCGACGTGATGGGGACGCAGAAACAGTCTGCGAAGAAGAAGACGGCGCAGGAAGAGTCGCGATGGGGGGATAATCTGGTTCCTCGACGGGGGCATCGTCAATAACAGCGTCCTCCGTTCGCCATTTCTGGTGGGTGGAAACTTCTGGATGAAGATTCGGGCCAAAGGCGGAAGAAGATGGGCCATTCGAGGATTGGTGAAGATAAAAATGGTGAGGTCCGGAAGCCTCGTACTGCATCTTGATTTCATCCAGGCCGTCGCGCAATTTCTCGCACTCCTCTTTATATTTCTCCACTTGAGCCTGCAACTCACGTTTCTCTGCATCCAATCTCATGATACAACTTCCGAACGGGTCAGAGGTTTCGTTGGTAGTAGTACGTCGAGCGAAATTGAGGTCCTTTTGTACACCCAAATCCCTATATTGCGGTTGCGCGGGAGGGTTGATGTCAGGGCTAATCGCGTCAGGAAAGAGAGTTGTAGTAGGAACATCTGCAGATTCTGCACTAGTGGTATTTAATCGAAATGTCTGGTTCAGTGCATTGGCAATATTATCAGACGAAGGTGGATTTGGGTTACTGAAGGGGGAATGGCTGCATTTGGCAGACCGCGGCAGCCTTTCAAGTCGTGTAGCATGAGGTTGTACTTCTCGCTCCAGTGAGTGGGTCAGGCTCACCGAGCAGGACTTCGTCCTCGTCCTCGCCCTCGCCCTCGCATACTCATACGTTTCCTTTTCGTCAACGGCCATTTAGGTGTCTCTGGTGTCGCCATCTGCAAGGTATCAAAGTCGGACGGTCCAGCAATGTCTGACCATAAAGGACCAGTAGTTCGTTTGCGCTTTGATCGGATTTCGACACAATCAAAGACAAACTTTGGACCCGGCTTTGTCTCAAGCATGTGTAAAGGAACGGCTGGGGTCGGTAAAGGAAGGAAAGGCTCCATTGAAGGTGGCTGATTCAATGGTTCCGTAATCGGGAGGGCGACAAGCGACTTGAGTAGTGGAGAATCGCTGAGTTCAGTCAATTCGCTAAGAGCATCGTCGTCCCCGTCAAGCCACATAGATTGGCTCGCAGCCACGGAAGAGCAAAGAGTTGAAAGGGGGCTGTATATCGCAGTATCGTGTTCCGTTTGAATGCTTGTGCCGACCCCTAGTTGCAACGTACCCGATGAGGGCTTAGTGAAGATTTCATCAACGATGATCGACCGAGAGTCAGGATTGTCCAACGAGTCAGACTGGCGAGGCGGCTGGACTTCATCGATGCCTCCCAGTTGAGCGGGAGGTGAGACACAGAGGGTGCTCTCAGAACCAGTCACTTGAGGGCCACTGCTTTGTACCGCTGGTTCTGTGCTATTTGAAGGAGAGCCCGGAGTGTGAGTATCATCCGGATCGTCATCGCCGAAATTCTCTAACGCCGTTGCAGAACTGTTCTCGATCTACCAGTGAGGGTTGATACAACAAATAGAATGGGATTCTATATGACGACTCACCGGAATCGAGGACGTTAGTGCGAAGCGATCGTACCAACCATGCTTGGTGACCTCGGGCGCTATGGCCCTACAGGTCGTGTAGGTTTTGGCCAAATAGGCAAGCTTGTGCGATGTATTCGGGGAAGAACCACTTTCTTCGTCTTCGACAACACGCCCTCGTACAACGTGATACTGCTGTGAGCTATTGCGATGAGATTGATGCCAATTTGCGTCACCATCATGGAGATCGGAGAGCAATATGGCATCCACCGAATGGATGGAATCCATCTCTAGCAAGTGGGTATAACATTTAGAAGTGTGGCATGATTTGCAATATATAGCTGCGGGGCCAGGCACTTGGTGCGACCGACTGCGGCAGCTCCTCATTACCTGCAGAGGTCAGATACCAACTATCACAATGCGGGGAAGAGATATACCTTTCTATCGATTTGACGTTTATGGAACAATTTACAAGCAGCCTCGAATGTATTTACGTCTCCTGCAGAAAGTAGCTGACTTTTGTTTTGCGTGAGCTAAAGGTCGCGTATAACATACAAAACTCACAGGGGCTGCTCGGATAAGTATCCGCGCACGTTGGCAAAGCCGCTGCCGACGTGCTGAATTGCTCTAACCGCCCGATCCCTGATTTCTAGAAGGCTGCTAAAGGGCCGACACTGAACCGGTTCCATGTTTTCGCAGAGGCATGTCCTGCCTTCCACATAACACATGGGACAGAGGATAAGCCCATCGCCGACTAGTAGAACTTCTGAAGTGTTCATAGTGGGGGTGCACGAGTCACATTCAAAGAAACTTTGAAATATGTCGGCCCCACAAAAGTCGCAGTGAAGGTCGTCCGCGAAAGTGCCTTCCGGCGAAACATGAGGCATCGAATCCCGAGTGAGTGAGAACTCGCCAATCAGGATGTCATCGAAAAGACCAATGAGCTGTTTCAGGTTATCCGTGGGATAGAATGTACCAGTACCATGCTCCAACAGCTTTTCTGTGAGTTCGGTGAAATGTTGCAAAGCATGAAATATGTTGGATTTGACTTTGTATACTTCCTGCCTGCAGACTCTGCACAACGATATATGATTGGTTACCATGACACTCTAGGACTCTTACCTGTGGTAAATGGGAAGCTCATGCCAGAGCGCTGTCTGTAGACCACTGAGGCACATTCGTGACCACGATGTTTTAATCGTGATTCCACCCCTGTTGACCACTTGATGACAGCTTCTCGGAGGAACCAGAACCAAGTCTCCCACATGCTGTTCGGCAATATACACATCAAAGGGGGCCTTCTCAAGTTCCTCAATGGTCACCACATGTGTTTCCAGATCAACCTCATGACCTAATTTGTGAAAATAGGCGGCAACCTGAGGAGCGGCTGAAGATTTAGTCATGAACCAAAACGCCGATCCGCCGTGCTCTGAGAAACACATGAGGTTTTGACCAGACGATGCGCAGAGGTCTTTATGGAATGGAGTGAAAGTATCCCCAATTCCCATGTAGCACATGAGAGTTTGAACCTTGGCCTGACACGGTTAGAAGGTCACGAAGGGGTGCATAGCTGGCAGAAAAACCTTTTCAGGAAGAAATTTGAGGAAATCGTTCGAGCCATGGAATAAAAAGTCTTCTGGGATAGCGCCCGAGTGTAAAAGCCACTCTGTCCATTCTTTCGGACATTCACCGTCTTTTCCGTAAAGTCGTTCCTGCTCTAGAAGAGAGACTACATTATCCACCGAGTAGGAGCTACGACTGTTTAGGCTCACCATCCGGAGTAGCATACGCGGAGCTTTCGCGCAGTCTTTTAACGAAGTCGTCGATAGTAATCTTGGAATCAGTCCAATTGTGTACATTTCGGACGGTCGGATCTCGGATTGGAGTCAGGTATAAATCTCAGGGAGAACGCCACAACTTACTTTGGTCTCCATGCTTTCTTAACCAGTCGATATGAAACAAAGATTTTGGCCACCGAGGATGCCTATTCCAACCGTGGATTATCAAAGGGTTTCCATCCCTTTCAAATTCGGCTATGGAAATCTCAGCCTTGGCGTTGGGTGCAGTGCAATGGACGCGCTTGACAGGATGGAAGTTAGGAGACCTTGCAATGATCGAGTTTACGTCCCAGCCGTAAGTAGAAATAAGTGGGCGATGATAGGTGGACTGGGGCCCCATCTGCTGATGTTGTGGTGAAATTTTTTGCGAAGAAACTGGAAAAGTGGCGAAATCGGCTGAAACCATGTCATCAGGCGCCTGGGAAGATACGCCGGTATTCGACGAATCGGTACCAGAATCTTGAGAGGCTTCCATCGCTGGAAATATTCCCTGCGAGGATGAGATTTAAAGGCTCTGGTCCACCAATCTCGAGGACGATGTGGTTGATGAGGAACCTTTGCCCGGCGCTTCCTGCATGAAGGGACTACCGTCACGTGATCAGTCGCGTGTATCGCGTCGGTCACTCCTTAGGCCTTAGCCGCCGACGATGACTGGCTCGGCGACAAACGAACAGCCTGCAGCCAGACAGGATCCTGATTTTGATTTCTGGGACTTTGTTAGCTGTGCGGTCTGTCACCTTCCTTTCTCTCCATCCGACAGGGGTCCTCCCCCTGTGCCGTTCTGGATCACCGAATGTGGACATGTCTTGTGCAACTCCCATCTCAGTCAGTGCATGACCGCTCCTATGCTTGAAATCGCTCATTTATGTTCGCTAGACCCTGATCAGAGCTGCACGAAATGCGGTGATCAAGGCATACAACTCATGCCTCTCCAGCGCAATGTATGCACTCCGTCTTATCTATCCCATCCTTCGAACACTTCTACTCTGCTAGATTGAGCCGCCCATGTCAGATTGGTTTCGTTTCCTACCACATGCAATCGACGGCGTGGCCAACGCTGTAAAGGTACGGTGCATTGACAAACCTCACGTTTCCGCACGTGACTCCTCGCAAGTGCAGTTTCAGCAAGAGACGCTTGCTGCTCTCGTACAACATTATCGAAATCAGTGCCTACAGCTTTCTTCGACTTGCGATCGACTACGAAACGAACGCAGGTCACTCAGAAAGTTGGTATTTTGTCTGGTTAACTTGTTCGCGATGAAACTTGTCTTCAGGGATGTCGACGCACTACGGAGGGAACTTCTTATATGCCGGAGCAGAGGGTTTGTGACAGATCAGGGACAGGAACCATCTACGCATCCGAACCACAATGGGAAGCGACCAATGGGTGAAATACGAGGGTAAGATGCCATCATCCTTATGTAAATCAGCACCAAGGAAAATGGCGTAGCCAAAACAGTAGCGTCAAGACACACTCGAGTCCAAGATCCATCCCGACACCTGTGGGTCCGTTGCGTCTTACTCTTCCGCCTGGGGAACATCCAGGTTTTAGTCGACAAGAGCCGTCTCGGCAAGGATTTATAAATGGGATCGACAGACCTGGTAGCAGCCGGTTCGCAGAGTAAGTTTCTCTGCTTCTCTCCTGTATCTCCTTAACTTTTCTCTAGGCAATATGCGTATCGTGGAGAGGACAACGCTCGAGCGAGACAGCCTATGCTTACAAATGAACAACAAACGTCTTCCGGACAGCCAAGGTTGCTCAATATGAATCATGGCGTTACACATTTGCCTCCACCGACTGAGGGAAAACGCTTCAAGCCGGCTGCTGGCCAATCGTATTTGCACACTGACCAGAGGATGGAAATCTCGACGTCAGGGCTACAGCGAGCGACGAAAAATTCCGAGAACATGGGACCACCGCCAACCCCTCAGCGACCTTTTTCCGTGGCTCTGCGAACACCGCGACGAGAACTGACACATAACACAATGCTTCAGTCGTCCTCGACCAATCGCTTTATACCAAGCTCTTCTCATGGCCGAGTGCTCACACCGGCAGCGATGCCTACCGCAATGACAGCCGCAGGCAATATTGGCAGGGTCTTTGGTGGAAATCGCGTGCCTTTTACGCCGCAAGACTCGAATGGGTTTGGATGATATGTAACACACTTATAATGTTATTCTTATCATACTACGCCCGGGCCGAACTGTACTGAAACCTTAGCTTACCTAAGATTTAGTGTCGGTTTTTTTTACAGCACGTTCCTGGTTACCGTAATAAATATGAATTAAGTACCACACGGCTGTGTGCGGTTCCTCCTTGCCAAGATCAATTCACAACTCACCGCAGCAGCCATCGATTCATCCTTGTCCTCTCCTCTGATCTACCATGGCATACAGGGACCCTTACACTGACCATAATTACGGGCGCTATGACCAACCGTATACCGACACACCTGGTTTCAGCTCCTACAACACTCAGCAACCTCACCAAGCGTACGACCAGGGAGGTTATGATTCCTACGCAGCAGCAGTAAATCCGGAAGACGCAAATTATGGAAAACCCGCGAATTCTGCGTCTGCCCCTGCCCACCATAAATCAGAGAGCATGGGCGGACAAGGAGCCTTTGCACGGCCAGTTACGGGAAAGTGCGTGTCTTGAGCGAGACACCGTGAAGCATAGTGCTGAGACCATTCCTGCTCACAGTCGGCTCCGCGATCTGAGACATTGGCGTCACGACTATCATGGAGCCTTGTGGACCAAAGTAAGCTTCACAGCCGCTTCACCAACGAAACAGGTATAATTATTGCACCTAGGGTTCTCGCGTGGGCTGCATTGGGCGATTCTGTTGCTGTACTCTTATGATCCTCGTCTTCCTCATCGTTAGCATTCTATTGCCACTTTTACTGGTGTGTGAATTTATTCCAAGGTGATATCACTCACAAACTTTGGTGAATAAGTGGACCCGTCCTCCCAACATTTTATTTGGAGACGTACAACTTTCATCGAACGGGAGCGACGTAATTGGGTTTTGTTACTATTCTTGCCAGCGACTAACACTTTTGTACATAGATTCAAGTATTGAACGACGGTGTTCAGATCAACCTCGGGTTCCCTATTGCGTACGTTCTGGTCTTGTACGTATTTTAACAAGTACTTATCGAGAGGATAGTGTCAACAATCCCAATTTTTTTTCCGTGTCATTTTCCTCGATAAAGGCGAACGTACGTATCTCTCTTGAATTTTATCTATATCTTGTTAACTATCTTCTTAGATTTACTATCCAATCAACAATACATTCATTGGACAAGGACAAGAAAATGATATAACATTCCATTCACATACCAACACTAGTTTCACTTTCCCTTTCTCGATTGAATACACAACCAACATGACGTCGAGCACCGCAATCATCACAGATTTGGCGTCAAAATGTGGCTACGGAGGTGGCACAGTGTCCAACATAATTGTGGATTATGACTTAACGGTAAGTTTTTCAGTGCGCATGGGCTTGCAGGGTCTAAACACATCTTCGTTTACTAGCTGAATTTGCGTGTCGTCTTTTTCACGGTCTCACCGACGATAAGCAGCTCTGCTAGTTTCAAGTGCCCTTTGACAGAATCCGACCTCGAGGTGTGTAAGATGTCCTTTGAGAAAATAATATTTTACGTCTTTTTTAGGGTCTTGTTTCGTCAATTTTGGGAGGCATACTCTAATAAAGTGCCTAGTTTCAGCCCAATTTCGTTAGTTACGTTCGGACACTGATCAATATGATCGTGTATACATTACATGAACTATAGTACAGAAATTTGATGTTACTTACGCGTCATTGACATGTTGGGTATTGAGGATTTCGTACTGACACGTTATCCTTCCTCGACTTGAAATGCCATCAGAGGGAGAAACATTCTTGCCCAGGATACACTCTGTGTTCTACGCAATATTCGATGTCAAAACTGGGCCAAAAATTGTTTTCCAAGTTCCCGAGGGCCTCATAGCACCGGTCGCGCCAGCCACCAGCCTGTCGGTGACTTCTTCGCCAAAACCCCCCAGCGCGACCTTGGCTGACGGCGAGGAACAAAAGTTATCCCGTCGATCTAGCTCTTCCTTGGTCTCAGCAGGTGGTCAGCAACGCCCAAGTTCTTTGCGTCACTTGCCTTCCCCACAACACCGTTCCTCCTCTGCCAGCAGGGTCCTCTTCAACTTTAATGACATTTCAAAGTATGTTATTCCCCCCAACCCTCTCTGCGGTCGCCTTGTCATATGCGCGACGGGTAATTATCGCATCATCGGACTTCCTGTATCCCTCGCTGGAAAGTACGAGCGAAATTTCTTCCAGTTCAACCTCTGTTTCGTTTTCGAACGCTCCGCAAATCTGAGTTGCTACGAACCTATCGTCCGGAAAGTGAGCAGGGTTTTGACGGCTTGCGAGGTTTGCTTTACCAGTCTTCTTCGGCAGCAAGCTGCGCTCATATCTTTGCCTTGTAGGAAGAATCCATGTTTCTTTCGAATCCCCAAACATCGATAGCAATGTATGCTATCATCGAGCAATTATACGAAGACTTGAATTCATATTCGGAGACGTCTATACCGATCGACGATTTCAACTCTATCGAACTGAAGATTCTACCATTCTATCCTAATCCACCCACTGTAAGAGATTGGCATGTGCCTCTCGCGCTTATAAATCTGTCGAAACGTATGGAAGATAACTGGGATCTTACGATGAGAAAGGTAAGCGCATCGTCTCTAAATTGAAAGTCATTTTATAGCTACTTCAGGTCTGCCAATACATCAATGGCGTGAATCATGTCAGTCGCATTGCGCAGCTGGCAGACTGCGACCTCGAGCTGACTCGCCAAGCAATCTCCCATCTCTTGTATGTATCAATATTTATCCTACCGTCTGGACACTCAGCACAATACAAGGTACTACCAGGTCGTAATGACGATCGATATATTCCAGTATTCAAACATGTACACGTTAAGAAAGAATGTCCAGTGGCTTGCAGACGAACCTCATGTCAAGGATGAGTGTGGTCCCTACGTGACCAAGCTAGGTGACTCGTAAACTTGATCTCCATATATCTGAGTGTTGAACAAAGATTAGGAAAGCCAGTCCCCGACTGGCCAAAGCTATTGCATCTCTATTCCCGGCTGAAGCCAGGAAGGACTGTATTCGAATGGATGGAGAGCCACGAAGTACACGAGCACGGGATTGATGTTCGAAGGTTTGCGAGCTTTGGCGTGATAAAGGTACGGCTATGAAATGTGTTCCGCTACTTGACATGAACATGCGTCGCTTGTTAGGGTTTTCTGCGTAGAGTCCACCGCTATCCGATTTTGATCCCAGACTCTCCGTTACAATCAAGTCGTCGGCGCCGGCAGAGTTTCTCGTCCTATGCTGCCCAGCCAGGAGTACAACGCTCCAGCCATTTGCCGAATTCTTCTGGGCTCTCCAGTCACGTTAGAGGAGGGATTAGCGATCCTTTTCCTGTTCCAGTTAACTCGGAAGCTCTCGCCAGTTCGTTGGCTAGAGAAGCCAACCTGACGAAGAATGCGCCTCAAAGAACCAGTGCGGCGGAAAAAGTGTTGGAGCAGCTACGCTCCAAAACACTTCAGAGAAGTGGTTCAAGCATGACGATTCAAACACCCTCGACATCCCAAGAGGAAGCAAACATCACTCGCGAACAATCCATCGGACGATCCAGAGTGTACTCGGAGGGTCGTCGTCAACCAATGTATCAGCAAGAAGTCTCGAGCAAGGACGGTCGGTCATTGGGTTATGCATCATCTGTTGGATCCATATCTACTGGGCGTCCACGACTATCGGGTTCGCCATCGGCGCCAACGGTCCCACAGATTCATACGTCGTTCTCCCAGGGACCGAGTTCGTTACTTAGCGTGCCGCCCCCACCTGAATTGATCTCCTTGCTCGACGGTGAGCATCACACGGATGAGTTATCAACAAGATTTGAGGCAGGGTGGCCATTACTCCAGCAGTGGCTTGCCGTCATTGGGGGCGGTAGAGGGGATGGAAATTTTGGCAAAGTATCAATCATATATCGTTGAATGACACTGGACCGAAGTAGTTTGATCATTTCTGCAAGACTATCGTACATTCTAAGCAAGCGTCCGATTGACGTTGACATAGCCAATTCCATAACACGAGTAGAACGACTCCTTGCAACTTGGGTTAGATGGATTTGCAGATACAATTTTGAATGATGTTCCAAAGAAAGTTTTGATATCTCGAAGAAACTGAACCCTGAAAATAAAGGTGGTCAAAAGTGGCTCCGAATGAAGTGCCCACTCACGTCCGGGGAGACGCTTCGCCCATCCGACATCGCCCGACATCTTCACTGCCCAATACCATCATTAAAAGAACGAGACTTTGATGTTTCCGATCGATGCAACCTCCGCGCCGTATTTCAGACAAGAGGGCCCGGCTAGCCAACGTTGCCACATCCTCTGGAGTGCCACCAGGTTTGGCAACAGCTTCAGCACAATGTATAGCAGATGTTGTGGACTCTGCTAGCAGCGTCAATGCATACCCAGGGGATCTACACGACATTCAGTCAAGAAAAGACTAGATCTTGAAAGACTAACTTTCCACTTTCGTCACCCTTGTACACATCGGAGTAAAGGTATATGTCAGGTATGTAACGGTTGAGGATCGACCGACAAGAGTCGATCATACGATTCGAGAACTGAGGGCTGACTCGAACACAGTGACTATATGCGTATACATTCGTAAACGATGGTTCTGAACAGGTCGGGTACCACGTACGCAATCCCTCTTATTCGTTTGATTTTGCCTGGCTCTACGAAATTGAGTGTCTTCGACTGTTTGACAATGGGACATAGGAAATGGACTTCTCCACCGCCCTCTGGGGGAGCACCACGCTTTTTTATCTGGAAACCTTCAGTCTAGTCCGCGAGTAAGTCGATGCAAAAGGAGACGCACCCGAAGTTCAACACCATCGGAGATCCCGAAGAGCTGAAGATGGGGAAGGGTTACCGTCCGAATGAGATCAACCTTGGGGGATGTTTAGCGTAACCGAGCTGGTCATTTAGACATAGAACGAACAGAAAGGTCTACATCATCCGACGTTATTCCTCGCAAGATACAGTGAAGTGGTTTCTTCGAAAAAGGCGCCAGCATGACCAAGGGTTCCAGGAAATACCCCACTGCACGCGAGAGGGGACATTCGTGGGTCACCTGTCCGCCAGAGATGATCCCTGGTTTGAGGAGAACGGCAGTACCTGACATATTTTGTCAAGCAAATACACAAGGTGTTTACTTGAGACATACCAGTGACGGAGATTTCGATGATAGTGCCATTGGTCGCCTTTTCCAATAGGTGGATGAGGCTTATTTCGTAGTCTGGATTGAAAGTTGTTACGAGGACATGGCAGACCATGCGGTGAGCACACCTTGCAGACCGGGATTTTTCTCCTCGGACCTGATCTTGTCAATATGGATTGGTTTGCCGCTCAGAATCGACAATACTAGACGTTGTCGAAGGTACTGGTGGCCACTGAAGGTCAACGCCTGAGCCATGACTGAAAGGAAATACAACTGCTTACATAACAAACATGCCCTCGATCACGCTGAGGGGTCAAGTAGAACGACCAACTCACAGGTTACTTTAGCTCCATTCTAGACTCTCCTTGAGCTTTTCTTTAGCGTATTGATGGCAGCCAATTCGCTTCACATCAACGGATCAGCAACCTCGAGCGACTGGCAGGATCGCTACCTGCACATTGACCAAATCCTAGATCGTCCAGGTCCAAGAACGGATCCCTCTTTTTTGGCCGGCGATGAGGTGTGCCACTATGGAACCTCGCACGTTGGTTCTTACCTTTTCTCAGGTCAAGAATTTTCTTAGAAACAAGTGCAAAATCTTGGTCATCGGCGCTGGCGGGTTGGGTTGCGAGATCCTAGCCAACCTCGCGCTGACTGGGTTCAAGGATATCCATGTCATCGACATGGACACTATTGATATTAGCAATCTCAATCGCCAATTTCTCTTCCGGTACGCATACATGGATATTTGAACAACGACGCTGCATGCTCAACACAGCGAGTAGACAGGCTGACGTCGGCAAACCAAAAGCCATCGTGGCGGCAGAGTTTGTCATGAAGCGAGTTCCAGGCGTCAAGGTTACTCCGTGAGTAATCGATTTGTGGTCGAAATGGTTCTTGCTGCACGTTTGACGCAGTTACTTTGGAAAGATTCAAGACAAGGATGATGATTATTATATGCAATTCAACCTTGTCATCTGTGGCCTCGACTCAGTAGAGGCGCGTCGGTGGATCAATGCGACGCTTGTTAATCTAGTCGATTCGGAAAACCCAGAGAGCTTGAAGCCTCTGATTGACGGTGGCACAGAGGGTCAGTCATGATCAACTTTCCAAGTGCCACGGTTTAACTTGTTATTACAGGTTTCAAGGGTCAAGCCCGTGTCATTCTTCCTACCGTGTCGTCCTGCTACGAGTGCTCCCTTGATATGCTGAGCAAGCCTACGACATTCCCTATCTGCACGATCGCCAATACGCCACGTCTTCCAGAACATTGCATCGAGTGGGCGTCTGTACTCGAATGGCCCAGAGTTCATGGAGGTCAGGTTACTTAGCGATGGCTGTTTTTTCTGTCTGACCTTTCTCAGAGAAGAAAAAGCTTGACACGGATGATCCAGAGCATATCGGATGGTTATACACTATTGCGTCTGCACGAGCTAAGGAATTCAAGATCGAAGGGGTTACCTGGTCACTCACACAAGGGGTTGTTAAAAACGTGATACCTGCCATTGCCTCGACAAATGCCATCATCGCAGGTACGTCCATCCACCGGGATTGTCATTGCTTTTTCCAAGCATATTTCAGCTTCGTGTTGTAACGAAGCATTCAAAATCGCAACCAGTTCTGCAGCATATCTCAATAATTACTTTATGTTAATCGGTACGGAGGGGGTATACTCGTATACGTTCGAGCATGAGCGACGCAAACACTGTCCGGTTTGTGGTGGGGAGGCATTGGAGATGTCGATAAGTCGAGACTCGACCGTCGAACAGTTGATCGAGATGCTGACGGAGAAGCAAACAATGTAAGGGTTTTTTCCATTCTGCCCGTATGTGCTAACGTAGCTGGTGTACAGTCAGATCAAGAAGCCTTCTCTGTCGACGCCGAAGAAACCGATCTACTTCCAGGCTCCACCGCAGCTGGAGGCGGTGACTCGTCCGAATCTAGAGAAGAAGGTATCGGAGCTGGTGGAGGAAGGCGGAGAGGTCGTGGTGACCGCATCCACATTGCCGTTTGACTTGACTTTGATCATCACATACGTGTAGACTTTGCAGACAGGGGTTAATTAGTCAGCGAATATATCCCTTCCAAATTTGACTCATCGCTTTACCAACCATTTTATTGAAAAACCATGCCGAAGGCTGATCTTAACAAGGCAGGATGGGAGCAGAGCGAGTTCCCAATTCTCTGCGAGACATGTACGGTGTCCAGTTCCATAGCTGCGTCGAGTTCGTGCTGACAGCGAAACAGGTCTGGGTGCCAACCCGTTTATCAGAATGGTGCGCGTTTGTTCCCTGCATGTCACTCCGATATTCATACGACCTTGTCAGTCGAAACAAGAATTTGGTCGATCGTGTGGCACCTGCGCACGTCCGTTCACTGTTTTCCGCTGGAACCCCGGTTCAGGCGCTCGTTACAAAGCGACGGTTATCTGCCAGACGTGTGCCAAGGTAAAGAACGTCTGTCAGACGTGTCTATTAGACCTCGAGTACGGCCTTCCGACGCAAGTGCGTGACACGGCGTTGGCTGTTCAAAGCGAAGCACCCACGAGCGACATCAACCGCGAGTACTATGCACAAAACATGGAAAACAAGGTGCGGACAACGTCATTTTGGTTCAAGCATGGTCTCAAGCGTGTTTATTGGGTAGATGACAGACGGTACTACGTCGACGACGCAAGTGGGTGGGAAGACGAGTTCGGCAGGCAAGGAAATGCTCAAGGAACTAGCTCGGACGAACCCGTATTACAAACGCAACCGACCTCACGTATGTTCATTCTTTGTCAAAGGAGAGTGTAAACGGGGAGACGAGTGCCCGTATAGGTGTGTGGGATTGCTGTGTGAAGGAACTTTTTGACCGACCAAAGCAGACACGAAAAACCAGCGGATGAGGAACTCGCACACCAGAGCATCAAAGCCCGGTACCATGGGCAGAACGACCCGGTTGCACGAAGAATCATGGCAAACCATGCGGTTGTGCAGGGACTGAAACCTCCAGAAGACGAGTCCATCGTACGTGCCTGCTTTGGATGCACTGGTCGGAATGCTGACGATGTTAGATGTCGTTGTTCCTCTCGTCACTTCCTGCTTCTGCCACGGAAGCGGAAATACGGACGGTTGTGGTTGACTCGCTGCCGCAAGTGGCATCATCAGAACTGAAGTCTGTAGTTCATGTGGCAAAGTCGAGGTGCGCAACTGCCTTTAGTTTTGAATCGGTCGGCTGAGCGCCGGGAAAGGTGTGCGTTTGTCAACTTCAAGGATCGAGCATCGGCGGAGCGGGCAGGAGAAGCGTGGGCACACGGACTGGACATGGATGGGGAAAGAATAACGGTAAGATGGGGGCGAGGCAAGAAGGGAGGAAATGCGGTTGCCAGCACGCCACACAGCCAGAGTGAATGAGCGGGTCACGGAGCACGGAAGCACACGTTTGTTGATGACAGCGGGCGGTAATTAATTTGAGTAGGATGTATCAAGAGCCCCGAGGATCTCGCAAGAATCGTCTGAGACGAGGCGACAACGCTCGTCATCGAGTCGGAACCGATTCGAATTATGTTGGACACTCTACTTGTCATGCGTAGGCCGACCCACAAGTCCTCCGACCAACCACGACCCTCCAACGATACCGAGAAGCACGTACAGCCCTTTTCTTTCCTCGTTCGTCAGCGGCCTCGAGCGGGTTTGTGATTCGCCCCTTTCTGCCTGCGTAGTTGCTTTGGACAGCGCATCACGGGCACTGAACGATCTTGGGAGCCCCATACTCTCCCAAAAGTCGGCCCAGAATCCGACCTCGGTGCGAGCGAGAGAGGCGTGTTCGACAGCCGTGGATGGCGCACCGACCTCTCGGTGTTGTTCGAGGTTGTGCAGCGGACCTCCGTCGTAGTGAGTGGCCGAGCCACCGACGACGTGCAGCTTGGGGAGCACGGGCTCCAAGGGAGCGACAGACTTTGGTCGAGCAGAGTCCCAAAAGTCGGGCACGTACGGCTGTGATCTGAGTGAGGATGGTAAACTAGACATATGGGGGATGAAACTGACGACTTGCACGGGCGTGTGATCCTGAGGCCGTGCCTGGGATGGCGTGGGCAGCTTGACCGCTAGAAAGCCAGGCTGAGCGGGCGGTCGGGTGGTGAGCGGGATGCCGGGCGAGGCAGCCTGTAGGGTGCTGTAGAGACGGCGGTACATTGTGGTGGGAGAGAAAGATGCACGTGCTGATTAACGAGCATCGAGCTCATCATCGTGGACGGCGACGACGAACTCGGATTTTTAAGGCGTGGGTTGGATTTGCCTCGTGTTGCTGACATCTTGGGCGGTATCAAAAAAAAAAGAGACAGGCTGTCCATCGCCCGCCAACCTTGCACCCGTTCGACATGCTCCTCAGCCCCGCGTACGTGCCCCGCCTCATCGTCCCCATCCGCCGCTCATCCAGCACAGATCGACCAGCGCAAGCCTCCCCTCGCAGTCTTTCTGGAACAAGTTCAAGAACAAGAAGAGCGACAAGGAGAGCGACTATCGCGAAAGGCAATCCCAGATGGCACTCGCAAGGCAGCGTCTCCTCACACTAGCCTACGGCGACATGGAGACCGTCAGAGTAGTCCGTCTGTCCTTTTCCCATCCTGCCACCACCCCGCTGATCATCCCCCAGCTGCCCCAATCATTTCCTGTAGGCGCCCCCCTCCCCCCTCCCTCCGCCCCGCCCTCACCATCCGCTTCCTAGGAACTCGAGGCCGTCGCCAGAGACTGGACAAAGCCCCCGCCAGATGCCATCTTCAGCTTGCGAGTTCCGACCGAGTTCGCCTCTCTTCATGCATCTGTTCGTCCCTCCATCTCTTGCCCCGTCCTCTTCCGCTCAGATCATATCTATCTAGCGTCTCGTATCCGGACCTTATATTTACGTGCGTCATTTACGATCCTTCTGACGCAATGCCGGTTGCTCATCTTATCCCTCGACCGCGTGGTCTAACCCATGCAGTTGACTGGCGAAGATTCATACCAGATCGCCATCATGGGCGTTCAGGGTCTTCGCGTAGAAATTGTCAGCGATGCTCCTCCGCCACCCGAAGAACCACCGTGCGTCTTCCCTTCTCCTTCCAATTCCTCGCTGATCCTTGTCTAGCTCACCCCCGTAAGTACTCCTACCTGAAACGCACCCGCTTCCCGTAACCAATCTTCCCTTGTTCAGTCCACCCCCCGTTACAGAAATGCCCGCCGTCTTCAATCTCGAATTCATTCCGGGACAGCATATCGCACTCGAAACAACCGTCTCCTCCGCCGATGATGTAGACATGGCACGCATGGAAGATGGCACCGTCGTCGATGGCTTGTTCTGGGGAAAACTCAACATCGTACACTCTAACGATACCCACACCGTCGATTTCACCGGCACAAAAATGAAAGACCCCGACATCACCCCGGACTTTCTCTTTGATGCTCGCGTCATGTCAAAGCTGACTTCCGCTTCCCGCCCTTGCTCCGCAAAGTGTCATCTCAGTATCCTCGCCCCTGCTCAGCAGTACTGCGACGTCATATTGACAGTAAACCCCCTCTGGTCCCTCGCCTTGACCTGGCCACCAGCCGAGAACGTAGGAGAGCAGAAACATAAATATTTCCTGCGGGTGCACCCTGGTGGTGCGCTTGAACATTTTGAAAGCGAAATGGTCGTAACCTCCTTGTACTACGAAGCTATGTAAGTGGTCGTCTTCACGGGCGTTTCACCGGCATCGACACCGATTTTTTCTACTAGTCCCGACCCGGCCATGGTTGATCCGAACGATTTTATCGCACCACGAAATGGCTTTGCAATGTCCTTTCGCGACTTCATAACTCATCTCATGAACGTGCTCGACCAACTCGGAATGTCTCTGCATGCACGAACTAACTTTATCAAGTATGTTTTCTCTTCGTGTCTTTTTTCACGTACTTAGCATGTTCGTCTCAGTAACAACCTACATACCTTCTCTGCGCATAAGAATATTGCATATCGTTTCCTTTCCCCTACCAAGATCGCCAACGCCATTGATATCTCCATCACGGCCGACCCTTGCGTCTTTACCCGATTATTCCTCATCTTCCGCGGCATATCCGACGACGATCTTGGGTTGTTTGCCGGTGCCGGCGAAAAGGAAGCCAACTCCATGAACTGGAGAGAGACAGTCGGGTGGTCGGAAAACTCCAAAGACACGGCCCTATTCCGTGTCCTGGAGACATCCGTCTGGGAGATCGGCTAGGGTATATGAAAATTTTGGCCTCGAGCGATCGAGCTGCTGGCAGCTGTTTCTTTTTTTTTTTTTTTTCTGTTGTCAATCTCGTCTCAGCGACACTGCTTCATTCACCTCGGGTCCTAGTGGCCACCGACAATTTAGAGTTCCAGCTTTACCCCCCCCTGTCGCTGTTCTTGCTAACTTCATCATTAATTCGAGCGTCCTGCACGGCATTGTTTTTCTTTGTCTCCCAACAAGGTGTTCTTTTATCCTCTACCGAGTGTATCCACAGCTATTTCGCTTCGCCTCTCTTTTCCTATGATCATGCAAAGTTTTCGTAGTCGGTGCCATGTGGTGTCCCTCCAGCCTTCCTGTAACAACGCTTTGTAGAACTAGTTGTCAATCCTTGGATTCCTTGTTGATACATTTACTGTACTACTACAGTAAACGATGTATGTACGTGTGGGAATATGGTATATTATGAACATGGGGACAGATGATCTACAGATGAAGGATAATAACCCACTGTATGTCTATGTACATGCTAAAAACGAGTGGAAGAGCAAAAAAAAAAAAAAGAGTTAACACGATGAGCAGCATCCTGTGAGAAATCCGAACGTGAAACGTGTTCGACCGGCATCTAAGAAGTGCGAGGTCCGTCCGGAATGACCGATGACGTATGTAATGGATACCTGGCGTGTCCAAGGCGTGTGCGTCCGGGCAAAGCACGCTCCTGCAGACCGGAAAAGGATTCGCGCATGACCGTCTCCAACGAGGGCCAGACGGTGTCCGAGTCCCCATACAGGTCCATAAGACGCGTGAAATACGCTCTTGAAGCGTAATAATAGAGCAGAGGCGAGGCCTGGTCATAATAGTGTTCGAGTCGACGAGCAAACGTTTCCTGAAGAAAGGAATAAAAACGATAGCGTGGATGGGCTAGAGGATGGGGACGCACCGGGTCATCGTCCGCGCGCCTCGTCAGGGGTTCACCCGTCACGTCGTCCAATCCCTTGACTTTGGGAGGGTTGTAGGACAAGCTGTAACTACGTCCGGACGGGAGGTGCACCCATCGATCCGAGATCCATCGAAACAGCAGATCGTCCGAGACGTTGACGTTGACGACCAGATTCAGCGGTATGTCGTGTTTCCTGTGACGAGCGCCAAATCAGGGTATACCAACGATAACGAGAGCCGCGCGACGCACGCAAGGACGTCGTCCAATAACCTTGCTTGTCGTTGCGTACGTGGAAATCCGTCTAGGATCCAGTTCTGATCAAACGCACGTGAATCCCATCATGCGCGAACAAAAAGGATAAACGCACGTGTTCGCGGAGGGTATCGAGTTGGGTGGTAATCAAGTCGAGCATCATCTCGTCCGGCAAGAGTCCGCCTGCAGCAACGATCTCTTCAGCTTGTCTCCCGATGTCCGTCCTACAAAAACGTCCGATCAGACCATAGTCCGATTTGCCGAAGAAAGAACGGACCTCTGGGAAATGTGTTGTCGAACGAGGTCGCCGGTGGATATCGCCAAAATGTTGTACTTTTTCGAGAGACGGGCGGCGAGGGTGCCCTTTCCAGAGCACGGCTTTCCGAACAGGAGCATTCGCAAAACAGGCTTTTTCTGGGTGGCATTCTTGTTGGGTGTGATGTAGGGTGGCAGATCTTTGCTGTACGGTACGATGCTGTAGAGGGATCGGGCGGCGTTGCGCAGAGGGAGACGGGAAAGAGACATGGCTCAGAGCGAGGAGGAGGAGGAGGAGACAGAGAGATGCATGCCTTGAAGGGCGGCGTCGGCAAAGGAGGTTGACCGCGAAAAGGAGGCTGTGTGCCGATTCAACCCTAGCCAGTGGCAGTTCACCCTCACACCCACATTTTTGGCTCGTCGCGCCGTCCACGCCCACAGCTTGGCAATCAATCAGTTACCCATTTATCATCGTCAATTATAATGTTACATCCAACGAGGCCGACGGCCCTCAGTTAATTACTCCACACCGCAGCACGACTCCGCCGAGGATGATCTGTCAACACAAACGGATTGCTCAGACTTTGCCGTCCTCGACGCGGCGGCAAACGTTCCCGCAAACCAGGGAACGACGACAAAACGACCGCCTCCAGTTTCGGCCAAATTTCGTCAGACGACTCGCCCTGCAACGAGACGAGACGAGTAGACGTGCGATTCGAGGTATAGTACGACAAGAGGGGGGACGTAGAGGCATAAAAGCGCTGCAAACGACGCGAAAATACCTCCTGCATGACGTGTGAATGTCGGGCGTGCTCGTGTGAGCAACTAGCGACGTACTGGATGATCATCTGGCCTTTTGGTCAGAGGTTCGCCTGTCTCGTCGTCAAAGCCATCCACCCTGGGACGCTTGTACGACATGTTGTACACGCGCCCAGATGGTAGGTGCACCCAACGGTCGGATATCCGGCCAAGAATCACTTGGTCGGCGACATCAAGGTTGACGACCAACGTCAGAGGTGTCTTGTGGTTCCTATAGAAGCGTTCAGGGGGGAAATACACACGGAATAGGATCCTGACACGCACTCCAAATGGGTATCAAGAAGTTTACCCTGACTCAAGGTGCGCGGGAAACCATCCAAGATCCAGTGCTAGGTACCGCGTCAATAATTACTGCGGCGGCGACTGTTAGCGTCCGACGAACCCTGTCATGAAGCGCGTCAAGCTTGCTGGTGACAATCTTGAGCATCAGGTCGTCAGGGACAAGTCCTCCTTGTGCCACAATCTCTCTAGCTTGGCGGCCGACTTGGGTTCTACAACAATATGTATGAGCGGCGTTACGGTATTCGAGGTGGACACTAACTCCTCGGCGATGTGCTGACGCAAGAGGTCGCCGGTGGAAATGGACAGGATGTCGTACTTGTTGACGAGTCGCGAGGAGAGGGTGCCCTTGCCTGCACCTGGTTTGCCAAACATGAGCATGCGCAGTACTTTTCCATCGTTGCGGTCGTCTACACCACGGAGGCCATGGAGAGAAAAGGACAGGGGCTTGCCCGAGGCAGCGGCCGAGTTTGCGATTGCGCGTGTGCCAGGAAGAGGGGCGGCGCGGATTGCAGACTTTGCCAAGGTGGAAGGGGGTAGTAGCATGGGTGAGAGGAACCCCAGAGGTTAAGCGCGCCGGGCTTATATATCACCAACCCGCCAGATCAGACGATACACAGCGGTGTAATTCGGCAACGAACTCGGTTCCTAGAAGTGGGCGGCCAGACTTTGCACGTCGAGCTCGCTGGGAAAGCCGGGGGAGTCAAGACGGCCAGGAGGAGCACATTCATTGGTGTGGGGCAAGCGCACTATAGCCGATCTGTCCAACGCTAAGGCAAGACTACTAGTAAAAAAGTTTCACTATTTCCATCCGTTCGTTTCTCCGTGACAGTTTCGGTGCGGAGCGCCCGAGGCACTGAAGATAGGAACATTTCGTAGAACTCAACCTTGGAAATGTTTCACGACTCGGCCCCTTTCACGAGTCGCCGTCCTCTGTGGGTCCCGTCGGAATCTCTAGCTGCTGCTTTTTGTTTCGCGGCATAGCGTCTTAATTACAATTAATCACCGATGCAGTTTCACGACTACACTGCGTCCAGATCGGTCAAAGTGTAAAATTACCTGTGCGTTGGCAAGAAAACATTAACTGGCGTCTAGCATATCCAAATTCAAATTGAAAAAGGGTCGATGGCTCGTGTGATGCGGCACGTGTGCACCCCGCGGCCGCGCCAGCTTGGGGATGATCGGACTCCACAGATCCTCAGATGGAAAATCCGTCGACACCATCCACGATTTCGCACTGGTTCGCGAGCTGGTAGCGATGGCAAAGGATCAGATCACATACCCACGTCGCAGATAAGTAGGTCCCGTGCAGAGAAGCAGCGCTACATCGGAAACTATCGCAAGACCGAAATAACCTTTACAAACCAAACACGAGTCATATGACCCCCATCCGATCTTCCTGCGAGGAAGCCATGTCACCTCATGCACGTACCGGGCGCGATTCTTCACCCTTTCTGGACCAACCGATGAGTTCCCTCATCTCTCTTACACCGACGACACCCCTGACGTCCTTTCCAGGGTCCAGTGCTGTGCAAACAGCTTCTGCAACGTGCTCAACGTGAATGGGTGGAATTGACAGCGCGTTTGCGACCGAACAGAGGGGGGAGGAGAGCGGCGAGTTCCGAGAAGCTGGCAAGGCACCACCTACGGCTCGGAGCAAGGAGGACAGTGTTGGCACGCCCTTGGGAATGCTCGCGTGTATGCTGGCTGACACGTCGATCAGCGCGGCAAGAGGGGACGTCAGGGGTCTGTGATGCGCGTGATACACGAGGCCTTGTTACACTACTTGTAAGAGGATAGATTGAACAGAGGGAATGGAAGCTTACTCGGACGAATGAATACCGCACGATGGTTCGGTTGGTCGCGAAGGAGCCGGTTTATGGTTTGCTCCGCTTCACGTTTAGTTTCAATATACCTCGAGGGTATCAACGGTCGAAATATATCTTCGGCCGAGATATAGATAAATGGCCGAACATGCACGACCCCAGGGTCTGGTTTACTCGATTTGAACGTTTCACAGACTCGAATGGCTGGGTTGGATGGACCAAATTGAATCGTTGGGGCGGCGTGTATGTCAAGGAAGAACCAAGGAATAGCGCACCAGAATCTCGGTTTATCGTTTCGTATGCGCTCCGTGGTGCTCCTCTGTCGAGTGGGTTGCCGCTTCCAGCCGCAATAGCCTGAAGCACGCCAACAAGATCGCCGCGTGCGAGCGCGGACTTGTATCTGCCGTCCTCTAGGAGAGTCCCGAGAGTGTGCACGACAGCGTCAACCTTCGGAAGGACATCCGAGTAGGTTTGGGGAAGAAAAGCGTCCGCCTTGCGCCATTCCACCTGGGAGCGTGTCAGGATATGGAAGTGATTGGTGGCGGTACAGACCTTGGAGACCCACGCCGGGGAGTGTCCCCTTGGTGTCTTGTAAGGTCTTCCTGAGGAGCTGCATATGGCGTTAGGGACGCAAGGTGGAGGTGGCGTCCGAGAGCGTACCTGATACTGGTGACCTGAATACCTCGTGCTAGGGCAGCCTTGCACACGGCGGAGCCTGTGGGTGGTGAGCACGAGTGTGAGCTTGGGTCGTGATACTAGACTCGCCAATGAAGCCGTTGCCCCCGACGACGAGGATTTTGCGTGACATGCCAGCGAAGAGGAGCTGCGGAAGTGTCAGTGGCGGTGTGTCAAGTCTCTTCTTCACCACAACCAACGATGAGTATGTCCTCCTCCTCCTCCTCCCCGCCCCCGCGCTCACGATCCCCCAGCCGACTTCAACCAAAACCCGTTCGCCTCATCCCACTCGCTCGACGCCAACCCCTTCGACGACCCCGGCCCAAAAGACGACCATCACTCCCAGGAACTAAACCGACGGGAGCGCGACCTCGAACGGCGCGAGCAAGAGCTCGACCAGCGCGCTGAGCACATCAGAAAACACGGCCGCAACAACTGGCCCCCCTGTCAGTCGCCCTTTGTCCTCCCCTTTTTCCCGTCCTCATGTCCCCTAGTTTACCCCCTCATCTACCACTCCATTTCCGAAGAGATCCCTGACTCTTCCCGCCCCCTCATCTCCCGTCTCTACCAGTTATGGCTCGTCCTTCTCGCAACCCTCCTTATCAACATGGTCGCCTGCATCTCCATCCTCGTGGCCGGTGCGAGTGACGGTGGAAAAGACCTCGGTGGCAGCATTGGGTACGTCAGCCCATTTCCGTCCGATCATTATTAATGCTCATCCCCGAAAGTTACCTGTTTGTGATCCCGCTCCTCTCCTTCTTGTTGTGGTATAGGTGAGCTCCCTTCTCGAGAGTCCGTCCTCCTCTGATCCCCCCAGACCGGTTTACAACGGCTACATGAAGGTGTGCCTTTTCTCCTCTCCTACGAACTGTCTTAACGCTCCTTTAGGAACAAGCTTTATATTATTGTCCGTCCCCTTTCCATCACCCGCTCCGTGTTCTTGACTGTTGCCAGATTTGTACTTCCTCTTCGGTGGTTTCCATCTTCTCTTCAGTGTCTACATGTGAGTCCTCGCCACGTGCGCTCTCACCTTCTTATTCTCTACAGGATCATCGGCATACCCAGCACTGGTTCTGCTGGTCTGATCCAAACGATCTCCATGTTCTCTTCTGGCCACTGGGCAGCGGGTGCTCTTGGGACGATCGCTACCGTTGGCTGGGTTGTGCAAGGCCTCGGCAATGCCTTCTATTACCGTCAGGTCTGCCGCATTTTCCGCAGCCATAGAACCGATCATTAACCAATCTCTAGATCTGGTTCCATCACAATGCCGCTGGTCATACCGTGGACAAGGCAAGTAACTCAAGTAGCCGCACACGAGTTCTGCTTACGTCTTGATAGGCAAAGGCGGAATTCGCAACCCATGGCGCAAAGGCATACTTTACTCGGGGTTGACCCTGCTTTACTAACATGTACTGCATGTACTCGTAATGCACCAAATAGGACTCGTAGACACAATGTCGCATATATCTCCTTTAGTCATGAATGTCTTCCGTCTACGCCAGCATGCATCGCACACTTGTGAAACTGTCACCAACATTATGAACTCTCTGGTATTGTCAATCCTCACTCGTGTTTACACATGAAGCAAGATACCTACGAATTGCAAAGACACATTAACAACCCAGATGATACACAGATCGGCGAGGTATGATAAAGGTTATGTTACTTTTTCAAAGCATGTACAACGTCCCAAGAAAGAAACAGGAGATCATGCCTTCTTGAAGGCTTGAACGATGTGCAGGCGCGTGGAGGGGCGGACGAGAGGATAATAAAGGTCTTGATGAGCTTCTTCGATGAGTTTCTTGGCTTCCCAGTCTCGCATACCCGAAGACATGAAGAGTGGTTTGAGGGCGGGCAACATGATATCGTAATTCATCCACGCGAGCTGCCCGATGCTCAGCGCGACGGGGTCTATGCGCACTCGGTTCATCGTCCGCACGTCAAAGTGGCACGCGACTTACCCTTGGGCCAAAAGCCGATGGGAACGTTGCCGACTTGTGACACGATCTTGTCAAATGCGTCCGTCGACGCAACCAGGTTCGGAAGCTCAGAAGGAACGTTGACGTCGACGCCCTTGTCGCGGAGGCACTTTCGGTAGGCCTCCCACAGTGCGAACCATCCACGCATCCCTGAGGGCTGTCCAGAACGAGTCAGTTCGGTCGCGCTTTTCCCATCCGCGATAGGTTCACTGTCGGGCTCAATTAAAATAACGAGTCCGCCCGGACGTAGCATGCGTGCGATTTCGTGAAGGAAACGGGTGTAATCCTCAATCTAGAAATTGTGTCAGGACAAGATTTTTTTTTTTGATACTTGAGAAGACAAAAAGAAGAATGGTATACATACTCCGGTGTGCATAAACCTCGCGTGCACCACATCAAAGTGTTCACTGGGGTACGGCAAGTACCATTGGTCGAGGTCGCAAAGTTCGAAACTTTAAAAAAAAAAAAAAAAGTTCATTAAATAATAAGGGTCTGGAATACCCAAACATGACGCACGTGCAATTTTCTGGCACCTCGCTGAGAATAGGCGTGTCAGCTGATGAGAATAGAAGCGAGGGTATCTGGTTACCGGGGTTGGATGGGTGCGAGATCTACACCAACCACCTCCGCGTCAGGGAACTCGTCTGCCAAGTCGATGGCCCTGTGATTTTGGGGTTCAGGAGGAATAAAATTATAGTTTTTCCGTAAACGTACCAAAAGCCACCGCCTGTGCCCAGGTCGAGGATGCGGCATCGTTCTTGTCCCTCTCTGGGTACCAACACTTCTTTGAGGGGGCCAACGTAATTCTTCCCGCCAAACAGAAACTGGAGCATTCGGTGTTGAAGCTCTGAGCGCTAGGAGGGCGTCAGAGGGGATCGTCGAGGGCGGTGAGGTGGCGGGGGCTCACGCGGATCTCCTCCGCGTCCGCGGGGAGCATGTAGCGCTGACTGAGCGCATTGAAACGTCTGCCGTGGAGCTCCGTGAAGAACTGGGAGTCGTCCTCGCCGACGTAGGTGATTTGGTTGAGGGGAAATACTACAGGATAGTTAAGACGGATTGGCGACATGGGGGAGATGACATGGTCAATGGCAAGAAAGGATTCCCAGACTTATATTCTCTATTGGGAGGGATGACGAGAAGCACATAGTTGACAAGCGTGGACTGTGTGCGGCTATACCGCGGGACCTGAATTGACCATCAACCGGATTTCAAATCAGTCAAGTGTAACCTTATGCCCATGAAGTGAGCCGTGTCGTAACAACCTTATACATTCGCCTTGATGTCGTGTACAAACACCGTTCTGGTCGACTCCCCATGCCACCCACGGTTGCTACTAGCACTCACAAGGAAGCGCGCACCCGGATCTACGACTGCGAATAGCAACCGAGTCAGTTGACCTGGTCCGCCCCGGTTTGCTCCACATACCCATTTGTGACACATAGCCTCCGTGGTGGCCCGGTATGATTTTGAACTGCAACCCTCCCCGGCTCTTCACACTTCCCTCGCTTTCCCCAGCCTCTGCCGCATTCCACAATCTAATGTTGTCGATGGAAGCGCTAAAAGTTACCCGGTCACTTTCACGTACCCTCTTGCTCACAAGACCATAAACACGCACCACGCGATGTGGCGCCCATCAGGAAAAGGCACGACACACGACACAACCCCCGAGCTTGCGGGATTCCGTAGACTCTTAAGCAGCCGGGGCGTGCACCTCGGCCCACTGCGCCCCAACAGCCGAACATCCCAGACGTCCACTGTTCCGTTTCGTCGGCCGACGTAGATGTGCGATCCGTCCGTCGACCAGCACGCCTGTGAAAGGGTTCGCCAGTCTGCCGATCGATTGCCACCAACTTCGAGTACGTACAGAAACACACCAAGGCGGTGTCTTCTCACTTAACCACAGTCTTCCTACCCCCTTTCCTGGAGTATTCACTCGCTTGTCCCACAGCATGATCTGCCCATCAATGGCAGATATCATTAGAATATCCGGAGAGAACGTGGTACTGTTCTCCACATTGAGTAACGGTGGCGCATTCTTGGGTGGTGCGACAGAGATTTGCGATAATCGCGTACCATGGACCTGCGATTGTTCAGAAGCTCCCACATCGGGGACCGCAAGGCCCATATGGCCGCCAGAAGCAGCGCCCTCGTTGTGGGAAATCATGGCCTGCTCCGCACCGCTGTCCGGAACTGAAGGGCTGTCGCCATCCCCATCAGGGTCTGGTTCGTCGTCGAAGAGTGGATCAAAAGACGTGTCAGATTTAGCATCAAATTCTTGAGTAGGCATGTTGGAAATGGCATTTTGACTCGCAGAAGCACTCGAAGCTTCTAGTTGATGCCCATGTGCCTTACCCGCAGTAGAAGGAAATGTTTCCACGTTCGAGTTCGTGGGGATTCCACTGGACTTTTTATGAGATATCACGGCGGGCGTGTCAGGATGACCCTCCAATCCCCCCCCTGCTCTCACAGAGGATACGGGGCTGGATCGCCAGAACGATGTACTCAGTGGTCTTACTGCGACACCGACGAGCTGTGCGCCGTGTGTAATGAATTTTCGGACAACTTGCCCAGTGTTCAAATCCCATTGCTATTTGAAGGACCATAAGTGGGTAAGGGCTGGAGACATTGCCGAACGTGATTCTTACGATCGCTTCTCCATCCCAACTTGCGCTGAAAAGACCCTTTTCGTCATGGTCGATTGAAAGCCCCGAAACCGGCCCACGGTGACCTTGTAACACATGCACCAATCGACCTGGATCGTGTCGAACTGTGAATAAATTGATGTGACCGCGCTGCGAACGGCATTCGTAAAAAACCTTCTGACGGCGAGGGTAGAGTGCACGTACGCTAGTTCCACCGAGTGCCCAGAGTGCATCAGAATGCATGGCCATGCTGTAAACCGGCGACACTGTGGTCTCGCTTTGGGAATGGCCATTTTGCAAGTTCGCAAGATCGGGGTTCTCCCACCAGCATCGTATTTGACCGGATTTCATGTTCCCTTCAACGACATTACAGTGATGGCGTTGAGGAGCAGTCAGGGTAACTTTGCCATTGACGGCTGTGAAAATATCATAATCGCGTATAAAGCCATCATCTGAGCCGGTCAGTAGGTGTGACATGCAGAACGACGAGGCTAGCGCATGAGTGGGCACTGGATGAGGAATGGCACAGACAGCTTCGACCGTGAATGATCGAGGTATACGCGTCCCATGGGTGTATGGAAAGGCCAGAGTGCGTTTACGGACTTCGGCTGGCGAAGGCGATCTTGGCCTCACCTGCGGGATCACTGGTGCAACGGAGATGAGCTACACGGTGTCGACAGAGAACAACAGTACCTCTGGGTGATTCTGGCGAAGGCGATCGTGGTGCTGATGTGACCGCTGGTATAGGGGGTGAAGGGGGCTCCGGACCTGTCGTGTCGATCGTCTGCCCCACGGATGGGGATGGGTCGGACTCGTCGTCGTCGTCCTCCTCGTCCGAGTCCTCTGAATGCGACTCCTTGGAGAAGCATTAGCCGCGCACAAAGAAAAAAGAACAGGTTACAGTACGCACATCGTCCACTTCGGTGACGTCGTCGACGCCAGCTTCGAGGGCACCGAGCAACGCCTCGTCGATCTCGTTTTCGTTGTCCTCGTCGCCCTCTGCATCTGTGGAGCCATCGAATTCGAGGTCGTCGATGGTCTCACCGCCAGAGTCGCTGTGCGCCATAACAAAGTGCTGAAAGGTCGGAGTGTTCGCACGGTGGTCTCACTTAGCGATGGTTCTCGCAGATTTGGGACGGAAACTCAATGCAGCCCTCTCATCCCTCGGCAGGGCCCCGGTCGTGGACGAGAAGGTACGTCGACGAGACATGCATCCCGATTACCGTCTCGTACATGTATACAGGTGCTAGATGCGACACTCAAAGAGATCACTGCTGCTCTCCTCGAGTCCGATGTCAACGTCAAGCTTGTCGCTACCCTGAGGCAGAAGGTCAAGGTAAAAGTCAAGGCCGCCTTGGATAGTCCCGACAAGTCCAAGGACATCAATAGAAAGCATCTCATACAAAAGGTACGCCCCTCCTCGCGTGATTTAACATGCTCATTTATTCTCTCGCTCGCAAGGCTGTTTTTGATGAGCTCGTTCACCTAGTGGATCCCGGCGTCGAGCCGTACAAGCCCAAGAAAGGCCAGCCGAACGTAATCATGGCGGTTGGCCTTCAGGTGTGTTCAACACGGCCCGCGTCCGCGAGACTGTCACATTCATCGTATTCAAGGGTAACGGAAAGACGACGACGTGCACAAAGCTTGCAGTGTATTATCAGAAGAGGGGATTCAAGTCTTCCATTGTTTGCGCCGACACATTCCGTGCTGGCGCTTTTGATCAAACTCGACAGTCGGCGACGAAAGCCAAAGTGGCTTACTTTGGTTCGTACACGGAAACCGACCCAGTCGTAATTGCAGCGCAGGGCGTTGCTAAATTCAAGAAGGAGCGTTTCGAGGTCATCATCGTGGACACCTCCGGTCGACACAAGCAAGAGTCGGAACTGTTCGAAGAAATGGTCCAGATCAGCGAAGCCGTCAAGCCAAATATGACGGTCCTCATCCTTGACGCTAGTATAGGTGCGTGTTCACACCTCAATTTCTGTCTCGCGCTTAGGTCTCGCAGGGCAGGCTGCTGAGGCGCAGAGTCGCGCGTTCAAGGAGAGTGCTGATTTCGGTGCAATTATTGTTACCAAGATGGACGGCCATGCCAAGGGTGGGGGTGCCATCTCCGCGTATGTGTCCCTTTCCTCTTCCTCTCTGCTGGATATTGATCATGACAAGTGTTGCCGCGACCAAAACGCCGATCATCTTCCTTGGCGTGGGGGAACACCTGTATGACCTTGATCGATTCTCGCCACAGCCGTTCATATCGAAGTTACTGGGATTGGGTGATATGCAGGGCCTTATGGAACATATGCAAGACTTGGCTGCCCAAAACCCAGACAAGCAAAAAGAAATGGCCAAGAAACTCGAAGAAGGCAAGCTCAGCATCAGAGACTGGAAAGAACAAATTCAAAATGTCATGAACATGTTTGTTCCGTTTCAAATCCATCATACATGATCATATCGCTAAAATTCGCTTTCGCTTCGTTCGTTAGGGGTCCTATAAGCAAGATCGCATCAATGATTCCCGGCCTCCCACAGGAGGTACTTGCCGGTTCGGATGAAGAAGGCTCGTTGCGCATGAAACGCATGATTTATATCACCGACAGCATGTCCGCCGCGGAACTCGATTCGGACGGGTCCATGTTTATGGAAATGGGCAAAGATGCCAAACCAGTCGGTTTGACATGGAGGGTCACACGAGTAGCGAAAGGAAGTGGAACGACCGTGCGAGAAGTCGAAGAGCTGTTGTGCCAATATCGCATGATGGCTAATATGGCTAAACAAGCGGGCGGAAAGAACGGATGGTGTGTCGTGATGTGGTGTTTTCGGATGCTGAAGCTGACTGTCCAAACTCCATTTTCAGGCTCCAAGCGATTCAGAAAATGCAAAATGCGGCTGGTGGCCGTGGCCGCGGTGTGAACGGCATGCCAACCCCTGCGCAGATACAAGCGATGCAGGTCCGCCATATTTGTGCTCGATATGGTGTTATTTTATTTACGCGGATATTTAGCGTTCGATGCCCCCGGGTATGTTGCAGCAAATGCAGCGGCAGCTACGAAGTAGTGGTGGCATGCAGGAGATGATGAAGGCCATGATGCAGGGTCAGGGAGGTGATCAACTCGATATGGAAGAGATGCAAAGTATTATTGATCACCTTTGTTGCCGATGTTATTCTCATTGATTTTACCAACAGGGATGATGAGCCAGATGGGTAACGGGCTAGGTGGATTAGGTGGACTTCCGGGGATGGGCGGAGGGATGCCCAATCTCGGTGACATGTTCAAGATGATGGGTATGGGTAACGGCGCGGGCCGCTAACGAATTTCACGGTGCAAAAATGTCCGATGATTATACTTCGACCCCTGTGCACATGACATTGCCTGTAAGTGTAGAATCCAAAATAGTAAATACGGTTTCGTGGCATTGAGACAAGGTTAGGTTCAGAAGATAGTACTTGTGGAATCGAGCAGCATGGGGATGATCCGGGTGCCATAATATGAAATTCTTAGTCGGAGTGGTCCCTTTTCCATGACCTCTTTTTGACAGAGGCTGCGCTTTTGTTGGTAAATATAAACGAAGACGTGTGTTTGTCTGCGCCTGTGGTGATGGAGATTGCCGGCGGGCCTGAAAAGACAAGCTTCGAGAAATAAAAAATCATTTCATTGAACTCTGAGCGGTCAAGGTTTGGGCGCATCGTACATACCAACCACAAGCCGAATAATCCCACGATACCAGAGGTCAGGAACACAGCTGTGGTTAGCGTCCCGACGGACCGATTGTTATAGGAAAAAAAGGTCATTGCGAGGGACGCGGCTGTGATTGGTCTCAAAAGTGGATGATAATTAGGATCCGTCTTGGGTTGGAGACCGGTTGGCCATTCATTTGGCATCTGAAGGAAGGTGTTTGCAACGTTGTCTCGACCGCGAATCTATAGAAACGCACCAGTGCAACGATGGTGATGGCTAGGATGCCCAGGGCGATGCCAAGAATAAGTGCAAGATATTTTTCAAGTGCTGTTAGAGCTGTGCGCCCTCCTGGCGGTTCTGCTAAGAAAAGCAAGAAACGAGGGAAAACTAGTAGACATGTGGAGAACAGTGCGAGGCTGCGGTGTTACTGGGGGTCAGCAGGGGCGGCACGGGAGGTCTGGAGACGCACACCAAAGCTGAGGACCATGACCAAACCGACACACGTTGGCCCGTCCCTGCGCCAGGCTCTGGATGAGGATCGGCCGAAGTTGAAGTGGCCCGCAAGTCTCGCATCTCGATGTTGTCTGACATGTAGTAGTGAACCGGTTCACGTTCCGTGGGAGCCCCAAGTTGTTGAGCGGGGCCCGTCATCATGTATCATCTGCCTCTCCAATTTATCTTTGCATCAACTGCTCTTAACGACTACCGAAACTTTGCGATCGTTTCCCCGTACCACGATGCGCCCAGCATTCCCGGACTGTCTCAAATCCTGCCTAATGACTGCACCGTGAACCAAGTCGTCATGGTGAGCACGTTGCTCTTTGTCCTGACAATTCCCGTGACCGCTGCCAAGGTTGCACCGACACGGATCTCGTGGTCCCTCATTTGAGGAAACGTTCATTCGCGGACTTGTCGAATCCCTTGACAGCGCCCGCGATCTGATCCAAAACACCCATCTTCCGCACAGCCTCGAGTTTCTCCACCTAGGGTACCAGTACCAGCTCGTCCCTGAGGAACTGACCGTCGTCGGCCGTCAGGAGCTCTTCGAACATGGCGCTCAGTATGCGCTCCGTCCCAATATCAAACTTGCATCTCTGACGTGTAATCCCCCAGATTCGCTCTTCGCTACCCCTCTCTGTCGACAGATTTTGTGCTATCTAGCCCCGTTCAGAGAGTCGTCGATTCTTCCCACTTCTTTGCGCAGGGGTTCTTCGGCCGCGAGGCAGAAAACATCACCTTTCGCACCGTTGAAGATCTGGATGACCCCGTTTCCTGGATTATTCCTTGGAGGTTTTGTCCAAGCTGGTCCGAGCAGAATCCCCATCAGGTAGATTCGATTGTCTGTATATGTCATTATTCACACAGCATATATGCAGGTAGCTTCGCAATGGGCAGTCGAATATGCGCGGCCCATTGCACAGAGGTTGGAAAAGCTTATCCCTGGAATTAATATATCTGTTGAGGATGCTCGAGGTGCTTTGTATGCGTGCCCATTCGATCTCGCAGCCCATAACGAGTCCCCATGGTGCGGTGTGTTCTCCGTGCGCGAATTACAAAGTTTGGAGTAAGTTTACTCTCTCGTAATGTGGTGTCAGATGCCTTGACGTGTTTCTTTAGATACGAGTACGATTTACTCATGGATGGCGTCAGTGGCCATGCGTCCAGAGGAGATCCCGGCCCCCTCCTTGGTACCTTTTACATCCAAAAACTCATCGAACGGTGAGTGTTTGGGCTACGCATTTTGACCGGGACATATCAGAACGATGTTTGTGATAGTCTCACAAACGCAACTGGCGACTCCAAACCTCTGTATTTGGAATTTGGTCACGATACTAGCATACTCTTGCCTCTTTCCACGATGGGCTTGAATAAGTGAGTAGCTAACTCACACGTAATAAAATCACTGATGATGAATGGCTGCAGGGATACTTTGCCTCTCAGCCCGCGTCACACGCCTGCACATCGTAAATTCAGGACCTCTCGGCAAGCGCCTTTTGCAGCGAGCATGGTGTGGGAGAAATTTACCTGCGAAGAATCGTGAGTAGAGAGCCGTTGGATCACATGTATATCTTTTTCCTCATGCGGAGTAGTTTCAAGGGACCGCAAGTCCGGCTTGTGTTGAACGGAGCAACATTTCCACTGTCTATTTGTGAGAAATCGTCAATGGATGGAAAATACGGAACATGTTCGCTGGATGAATTTGTGAAAGCAAATGCGTATAGCACAAGCATCCAATACAAGGGCGAAAGTTGGAACACTACATGTGAGAGATAGCTAGTATAACGTCTGCGTTTGGGCCGGTTTTCCTTCCTGAATTTAAATCCGATGCTTGCTCTGCCATCAGAAGCCAAGGCCGACGGTATTTCCATTACATCCCCCAGAATCGAATATCATGCCAGTAGGCGTGATCATGTGTTTCACGATTCTAAGATGATACAAAATACTTTAAAAGAGTAATATGCATTCAACGACAAAGAGCAAGGAAAACAAACGTGAAATCCATCTGTAAAAGCTACCAACCACCTGATCCCCAGCCGTTGGAATTTTGAATCATAGCAGCGCGTTGTGGATTCATTCCAGGAGGAACGTGGGCAGGAGGTTGAGCTATTGGAGGCCGTGAAAATGCCGAGGGCGTCTGATAACCAGGGGGTGGCTGAGATGGCGGTGCGGCATAACTGGTCGTCGGCACGTTTCCAGCAAGCCCGGCCGCCGGTGTCTGCCCACCATAAGGGTTCGGTGTACGACCACTGATTTGACGAACGGATAAATGTCCAGGTGTGGTGTGTCCTGGAGTGCGGGCTGGTGTGCGAGCACCCGCACCGTACGGTGTCTTCCCTCCTGCGCCACCCAAGTTTTGTGACTGATGCAGGTGCCTGATTATGGTGTAAGAGGCGAGAACGTTCCCGTACGTCACTGGTCCTTACCTGACTTTGAATGCGTCGCACAGTTCCGGTACTCCGGCGACAGCTGCTTCGAAGAGACAATACGATTCCGGCGTCACACGAACAGGCTATTGCACAATAAACGTCAGTATTAGCTCATTACAATGTTCAGAATAATTACCCAAGTCTGAACGGTGGAATTCTTATTCGCCAAGAAGCAAAGATTGAAATGCCCGGGTTTCTTGCGGTTCAACGTGAATCCATAGATACTTTTGGCCGGATTGGCCGCAACAAAATTCTTCAAAGACAGGTCTTCAGAGTAACGTAAGTATCAATAAACATGAAAAACTGGACAAAATTACTCACGAAGCTCATCTTCAGATCCTTGCTTGAACTTTTCATGCGCCATCAGTTCCTCGACCTTCCGAGCGGTGGCTTGGACATGGTTGACGATCAGTTCATCGAGATCAGCATACTGGTGTTTATCATCGACAAACAGCACAGTACCCTGGCCCGTGTTCATCTCGGTGACATCTAAGTGGTAATCAACCCTCTAGTGGAAATGAACGAGTGGCGATAATCCTGCGTACCTATGTGCTGGTATAGCTTGTCATCCACTTTCCACGTCACAGCAAGGTGATCGACTCCCTTGGATGATGGTCTGATCACTACATCTCCACGTTGTTGCTTATCCAGATGGTTCTCTGCTTGTGATGCATTGAAATTGTGGAAGTTGGGATGCTTGATGACACGTCTCGTCCGATCCGTTTCGGCTCTTTTTTTCCTCGCTTGCATCTCCAAATCACGTTCGTATTGCTGAGTATTCCAGTACTCATCACGTTTGACGCGACGGAAAAGCCCATCTCCCGGACCCAGGTCTGACGGACGAATCGACAACTCCACATAAAACTGATCGGCAGGAAGATCAAGTTTAACGTCTACAATGACACCTTGTATTGCTTGACCTTTTTTGACAATGTTCTGAGGGTTCACGTTGCCCACATCCGACATGTATTCCATGTTGATGATTCCTTCGATGCCAGAATCGAGGCGTACCGTCACCGAATTCGAAATCTTGTCGAGACGCAAGATAAGGACGGAGATGATGAGCCCCATGCGAAGAGTTCGAGGCGTCTCCCCACTAAGCATCGTCAATACATCCCACGGTTGCATGGGAGGGAATGGGGAACGCCGCTCTGCAAACGGTTTAAGCAATTCTTCGCGAATGACATTGAGGGTGTGCCGCTTTTGGTCTTCGTTAGCCTCGTACATGCTGACGGCGAACTCGTCGAGGTTAAGCTCGTTCAGCTTTCTCTCGTTGTCGTTATCCTGCATGATGAGGGAAACAACATGTGATGGGTGTTCGTCGTGAACATCTTCCTCGTCGAGCTCGAGGGCATCAGTCGCCATCTTTCGCGCAAGTTCGTAATCCTCGGGATGAATCCGAGTGTCATCTAGCGGATCTTGCACGTCATCGTCTGCAATACGATTTTTGGTTGGCTTTGATTCCGCGTCATGAGAGATACGGAGGAAACCAGCTGCATTGAGGAAGATCTTTGTGGTCAACAATCCTGACTTGATGAACTGGTCGCGATTGATGAGGTTCCCCCCCTAATCAGAGGGATAAGTTAGCAGCTACAAGGCAATAACTACAAAAGCTTACAATAGACGCAATTTTTCTGGCCAAGGCCTGAGCTTTGCGTGGGCCAAGGCCACAAATGAATGGCAGCAGATGCTGGTAATATGAATCTGTCACCGCACGATTTATGTCGACCCCAACCTTGTTGGTCACGTCAACCAGGGCCCTTTCGAGTGCAGACAATAGCTTCTCTTTCGGAATCTAAATTATCATCAGCTAGTGGGAGGCAGTCGAACAAACAGAAACTCACGAGATGCTGGTCTTCGTCCTCGAGTGAGATTGCAACCATGTCAGGGCCCAATGCTGCATACTCGTTCAGAGGGCTTTGGGCATAACGGGCCAAACCAACACAGTATTTCGCAATGGGTGAAAGCGTGCTAAATTCCTCGGTTGCTCGTTTACTGTGCTGATAGATTCGCGCGACTTCGTCGTTGAGGTAAATTACAGGGATATTGAAGGCCTGCTCATTACTCGGTTCTGCTCCCCAGCCTGGAACATTGCCTTCGGCGTCTACGGTGGGGGTCTTGCCGTTGACGATCTCCTTCACTCGAGAGGATAACTTGGTTGTTGCCATTGTGAAGCCACCTACGACTATAACGTCAGGGCGTCGCCGCTTGAGCAGGTCGACGAATTCGTCATGATAGTCGCGATCAACCAAGTTATCAAGTTTGACGTGTTCGCGCAATCTACCCATTTCATCCAAAAGAACGAGGGTGATGGCATCCTTTTGTGGATCTCCCTTTCCCCAAGAGACGGAAAGGACAGATGGGGTATATCCAGGTTGTGCATCACCGGTGATAAACGGGGCGACGTCGACACGCTGAGGCTATGTCAGCTAAGGTACAGAAAAAGGCGGTACCTTACCTCTTTCAGCTTGTTACTACAATGGATGGCTAAAGCATCCTCGACCTCTTCCCTCAGCCACTCTCTCGCCCATTTGGTGCCAATTGGGATGAGATGGTGTTCGAGCGCCTCTTGAACAACCCGAGACCGTTCTTCATTCCACGACCTCGCGATGTCGCTGTAACTGTCTGAAGCGAACGCGTCGTTGAGCTGGCGCTCGAACTTGGCCTTGGCTTCACTCGTCAGGTAAATCGAGACGGTCACCAATAGCTCAGCCTCGGCAGCCAGGATATGCAGAAACTGTGCACTGTCCAGCATCTGATTCATGGGCTTGTGATGAAGGTATTTGAAGTTCTAAAGCCAAAATACAGTTAGAATGACGTCAGAGAAATTTTTCGATCATCACGAACGAAGTACGGATGATGTTCGTCGATTTTGTTGACACCCCGATCCGTTGGCTGAACAGATAACTGTGCCTCGGCTTTGAATAAGTCCCGCATGGATTGACGAAGTAACGGATCCTTGCCCAGCTCGGTGGCAAGGATCATCCTAGCGCGCCGTAGCAACTCTTCAGGTGTTTGAGACACAGTTGACTCAGGATTCGTGAACTGCTCGGCGAAGGCAATCGGATTCAGTTCTTGATCGTCGACAAAATTGGGACGGTCACTGGCTACGAAATTTTGCACCACTTCATGGGGTCGGATGCCAAAACCCTGGCACAAGGACATCAATAAAACGAGAACGAACCATAAAAAAAGACCAACATCAGCCAATTTCGAGACAATACTCTTTTTTGCGACTTCGTAAGCAGAGATCCGACTCGGGGTTTTACGCTTGCGGTCGAGCTCTTCGTCATCATGGAATTGAATGTCGAACGAATCTCGTTTGTTTGCTTTGTATTTCATGGCTAGCCATTCAGTCGCATCCGCCACCATTTCAACGCATTCGATTCGAGGCCTGATCGACTGTGTGAAATATTCGTCCTCTAGGCCGAGCCGAGTATAAGACGCAACAAGAGCATTTCGCCGATCGAGTAGAGAGCGATATCTCTGGCCGAGAGCATAAATCCTCCACAACTCGGATAAGCTAATAAGCTCGATTCTGGTTCGCATCTCTTGGGGATTGAAATACGAGATATAATCTCGTTTATGCGTCCAGATATACGGAACTTCAAACTCGTGGACGAAGAGGAAGCGCAGCGCATACGAAACGGCCAGCACAAGGGCATTGGAGTACGAAGTGTACGGCCCGTCCGGAGAGAAAAAGTCCCTGGTCTTACGACTGGACAAGCGTGAAGTCACCCAAGTGGCTGCGTCGTCAATGTCCGCTTCGGTAAGATTCTGATGGAGGGATAGAGTGGCGTTGGGTGAGAGCGAGGATGTGGCGAGTTGCATGCGCTCTGGTATATCTTGTGCCCGAATAAGATCGTCGTCTTCGGTAAGCATACGCGTACGTATCTCTGATGGCTCGAAGACCTAAAGGACTGTGAGTATTGATCCTAGCCAGAGCAACATAAAACAAACGTCTTGGTATTTCATTTCAGGTTTAATACGCTCCTCGTACTCCGCTTCATCGTCGCCTTCCAACGCCCAATCATATTCATGACCATCGCCAAACACATCGTGGATCTCGTCCCAAGCGCTATATAGACCATTAATAGAATGAAATACGTGAGTTAGACCTAGGGACTTACTTGGCATCAATACCAGCAAGCTCGGGGCGAGCACGCAACGCTTTCCTCCGTTGACGTTCCAACCTTTTTCTTTCTTTCCGTCTCTCTTCACGTTCTTGCTCATCCATGCCCCCAGTACCTTCTTCCTCGTCCTCGTAGTCGATGAAGTCGTCCATATCTTCTTCATCTTCCCTACCACCTCCTGCGCGTTCGTCATCCCATATGCGTTGGATGTCTTGTACTTGTGGCAAATCGTCGTCGTTATCAAGATCATCCTCGGAGGATTCGACTACTTGTTTCCGTCGCGAGGATGTAGCGGGTGGAGAACCATCTTCACGACCACGGCGAAGGCGTGTCAGACGGTTTCTGAACGAAGTACCTGTATTCTCCTCCAAGAGCTCCAGGTCGTCCTCTTCCAACGCTTCCTCCTCCTCCTCTGCCCGAGAATAAATATGAGAGGGACATAACATGGAGAACGGGGGCCTACCGCGTCTCCGATGGCGTCTCTTCCGCCGCTTCTTTCTCCTCCACTTCTCCTCCTCGTCTTCGTCCTCGTCTTCGCCATCTTCCTCGTCGACAATGAAGCCCTCTCTTATGCGTCTTTCCTCCTCTTCGTCGTCTTCGACTTCTTCTGAGCTATCGTCCGACGCTCCATTTTCATCCGCCATTGTCGCGTCAGCGTCGTCTTCCTCGCGCTGGGGATTCCCCATAATCTCGTCGTCGTCCATGGAGAGCATCCCTGAATTGGACGGTTTGAAGACAACGCCTGCAAATCTGACTGAGCGAGTTTAGACGTGCCGCTAGTCGACGGACGTTTAAACGGAGTTATAATTTGCAGCCACCTCGATTCCTTTAGTACTAGTAGTACTGTTGGTAGTAGATGTCATCATCTATGGCCAGCCAGCCAAGCACTGTCAACGAACAAGATCACTTGATTTTCATGCGAAAAGCATTGGACGAAGCCCTTTCAGATAACTGCGTGCCCGTACAAACAGCATTTTGTGTCGGATGCGTTCTGGTAGTGCGAGTACCGGGCGTGGATCCAGTCATCTTGGCCACTGGTTACTCGAGAGAACTACCTGGGAACACACACGCAGAAGCCAATGCCTTGACAAAGGCATCTAATCTCTCGAAACCGCACCTGGCAGCTCTCTTTCCGTCAGTATCTCCAACCCCGTCCATCGAGGACCTTTTACACTACACCGATGTCTATACCACACTCGAACCCTGCTCTGTCAGAACATCGGGCCTTCCACCGTGTGCAGATGCACTTGTTAAAGCAGGGATAAAACGATGCATTATTGGAGTAGGCGAGCCGGACGACTTTGTCACGTGTGAAGGAGCACGAAAGTTGAAGAATGCTGGCATCGTCGTCACCTGGCTGAGCGGAATGGAGAGGGAATGTCTTGATGCTGCTCGGAAGGGACATTCGACAAATGAATGAATGAAGCTGTTTGTTAAAGTGGAAAGGTGCGCTCCAACTTTAAGAATCTTCTCAAACCTTTGACAAACAAGAAAATAACAGCATTAGTGCCAACCAAATGTTATCCTACGTACAGAAACCTGAAAAAGGTGTAGGTCGCCGACGCAGAGAAATCAATCATTCTCATACCGGCTCGGATCAGAGTAATTCATCTCTCGTCCTTCTTGTCTTCGTCTACCCTGCACGGCAATCGTGGCTAGATCGGATCGTGACGCAAGTGGCTTTCGTGTTAATGCAGCCCAAGTCATGCCATGTCGCACTACTAGGTGGATATCGGCGACATCGGCGGTTGGTGGAGCGTGTCGTGTCAAGCGCACACGGCGAGCAGCATATACTAATGGTGGGTTGCCCCCAGCCAATCTGGTGGTGGTGCGTGGAACTCGGAGTATGACGTATCTTCCAGACTTTGGAACCGGAGGATCAACTAAATCTAATAATGCAATTCTCCACGTTGTCATTCAATATTGAATGGTCCCACCTCTTCGCAATGTGTTCGTATCATCGTAATTCACCAATTGACAGATTGTAAAAAATATCTCGATAACAAGGACAGATAGCATAGACAAAGCATGTGTTGGCTTACAGTAGTGACATGCGACAGACAATAGCGTGTTCTGTGTATTATTGCATCCTGGAATTCTAACTTGGGTTACACCACACGTTTCCCCACCTGTCTTGGCCCACGCCGGTAAGGCCCATGCCCATCTCGCCGGGGTTCCCGCTGTCGATGAAGCCGACGCCATAACTCGCTCCCGCATTGAACTTGGGCATGGGGCATTTGATGCCCAAAAAATAGGGACACGCGCGGTCGACGGCGTTGCACGTCTCGAGACAGGGCAATAGGGCCGAATAATCGTAGCTCGCGTTGGGAAAGAACGGGTTTCTCGACGGCGATCCGCTTGGCTGAGGTTGGAGCGCCGAAAGCGGCACCTGGGCCACAGTCGACGTGGCGGGACTGGCTTCGGAACACCGAGGAAACGAGACGCTGCAGAGCCAAGCGCGGTAATAGGCTTGGCAGTCGGCGCAGGTTTGGAGAGGCGAGTAAAGGTCGCGACCGCATCCAAAGGTGGAGAGCATAGCGGTAAAGTTGGACATGTATTGGAGCAGCGGCGAGGTGATATTGTCAGGGAGTGAAGACGCATTGTAACCAAACGCTGAGGTTGGTACTGGGGGCAATGGCACGGCGTATGCGGTGGACGGGCAGTAGGGGATGGAATAGACGAACGGGCAGGGAAAGCCGGCTAAAGGCATCATCAGAGGAAAGAGAAAAATGAACGAGGGATGACTTGCAAGACTTTGTTGTAAAGTAGACGGGACCGCTAAGTTTGAGCGCGTCTTGAATGACGTAGGCGGTGTAGTTTGTGCTCGGCAAGAGACCGTCGAGGAGCCATCGTAATCGCCAGCCGTCGGATTCTCGCAGCCAAGGAGAGGTGTCGACGATCGAGCCGGTCGTTGAGGGCGCGTTGGTCAGAAAACAGGCAGTCTGTGCAAGGGACGAAAGCTGCGAGGTCGGTGCGACGACGAGGGTCAGGTTGGGGATCGAGGAGGGGACGTCGGGCGGAGAGAGGACGGGCGGGGGCAAGGTGTAATTCGGAAAGCTCGGTTGCGTGGTCGGCGGTGGGGGTAGAAACGGATGGGAAAAGATGATCGCCTGGTCGGATGTGGTGTCAGCGAGCAGAGGTAGCTGATCGAGCATTTCAAACGCGGTGCCTGGGCATCGAAAAGGTCGGGAGCAGGTAACGCCGAGACGATGTTTGGAATACCATTGTCAGAGACCACGATTTGAAAGGAGCCCTGGTCAAAGTCCTGGATGGAAAGCAGACCGCCGTCTGGTGCTGGGCCAGACCATTGGCCGAGTCCGCCGTGGAGGGAGATCTCGACGAGGTTTGGGTCGCCGCCGGTAGTGGAGAGGAAGAAGCGGGCCGAGTCGGAGCAGAGGACGACAGAGACGGTCAGACTGGACGCGGAGGGGAATGCGAGGAGCGACGTCGGCGGCGCGAACGAGCCGAACGAGCCGAGCTGCAAAAGGACAGGCTGAGCATTCGCCAGGAGGGAGTGGAAGAGCATCAAGTGCGAAAAGAGTACAAAATTCCCACGCATACCTCCCTCTCACCATGCGTATTGAAAAGTGTTACTTTTGCTCGACGAGTGTCTACCCGGGGCACGGTATGCAAACATTCAGCCTCACTTCCAAAAAAATGTTGCTTGATCTGCATCAGGAACGGCGTTTGTGCGCAATGACGCCAAAGTATTTCGATTTTGCACCTCCAAGTGAGCACTTCGTTCTTTCAGGCCACCGTTTTATTTATCCGGCCATAGATGCCATAAGAACTTCAAGTCAGTGCAAATTCCACCCTTTATTTTGCTATTTTGATGTTTCAGCGGTCAGGATGAAACGAAACCCTCGAAAGGTACGGTGGACGAAGGCTTTCCGGAAAGCAGCCGGTAAGGAGATGACCATCGTGAGTGGGACCGTATCATGCATCCCATTTGTATCTTGACTGTAGAATCAGGATGCCACAATCGATTTCGAGAAGCGCAGAAACGTCCCGATACGCTATGATCGCGAGCTGGTCCAGACTACGCTCATGGCAATGAAACGGATCGGAGAAATCAAACAACGCCGGGAACATGCATTCTGGAAGCAAAGGTAGACGTCAACTATTTCTCGGCTACCAGTTACTTACGGCGATTGCCTGACAGGATGGCCGTCGCTCGGGAAAAGAAACTCGCTCACCGAGCCAAAAAGTTGGCAGCCAAGTCGGTATCTGTAAAACTTGTGGAACCCATGGCAATCGAATCTCCGTCTACCGAGAAGGAGTTAGAAAAAATAAAAGTGTTAAGCAAAGGCCGGAGTGCTCTGGTCAAGGGGGAAGGCCAGTCCATGGGAATGGATATCGATTAGCACTTGTTGTAGTTCAAGAGGGGTTGATAAACAGGGGCTATTGTCCATATTTGTATTGGCATGACCTACTTACTTTGTGTGTGTCTTGTCCCGCACCAACTTAGTCTGACCAAGGGTATGTTTACCTGCCGTGCTTGAACTCGACAGTTACCATGTCTTCGTGGTACTCCTCCTGGTTTTCTGGGTTTCCTACATTTGATTTCGTAGTCCCGTCCGTTATTCAGCGACGCTTCTTTTCGTTTCTCTTGAAGAGGACTCTGGGCCACTTTCTCAAACCAGGTCAACTTGATCTCCATCAAATCGATTCTCAGCTCGGTTCTGGGTTTGTCCAAGTAAAGGACTTGGAATTAGATGGGCAGGTGAGTTTGTTGATCCTGTTTAGCCGGTGTTTGACTGACAGCGTCTCTCAAGGCGATAAATCAATTACTCGCAGGGCTTCCACTTTCCTTGGATGATGGTTTCATATCTGGCGTCACCGCTCGTATTCCGTTTCCAAATCCGCTCTCCTCTACTGTTGGTCTTCATGTCCAGTCTCTCAAGCTCACATTTCACATATCGTCGGAGTCACCCACATCACTTACGCCCTCCTTCGATAACAAACCCAACCTTTCCGATTCAGTCGTTTCTGTCGCCGAGACATTCATTTACGACGAGCTTACGCCACGAGAGGAAGCTACTTTACGACAAACCCTCAAACCTTCCACTGTTTTGCCACCCTCTGAAGAGGTAAACGAAAGCGTACCTGGAGGTTTTAACCCATCTTCACATAATTCATATCCTGAAGAAGCGCACAATGATCTTCGTGGAGACAAGGATCCTGCCGGCGTGTCGATTTTTGCCACCCTTATAGAGCGACTCCTCGCAAAATTCGAATTTTCAGCGGCAGATACCAAGATCACTATCGTCTATCCTGGTCGCGCTAGCTTTACGCTATCCGTTTCTGAGATAGCGTACCATACGCAGTCCAGACGTGTTCCGGAAGCAAATGATGGAGCTCATTCTACCTCCGAAGGTAACAATTGTGGACAAATCCGCACAGTGTCAATCTCAGGGTTTAAAGTGACTTCACAAGACTTATGCACCATGGCGCTCTCTCCGATCACTCCAAGCACATTGTCCTCGGTTCCTTCTTCACTACCTCACGACGATTCTTCTGTGGATCGGTTATCACGCAATTCGTCGTCATCTTCTCTGGACGAAGACACTCAGCTTGTGATGTCACAGTCGATTGCTATGTTGCCTCAGAGTTCCTTATATATTCCTTCTGCTTCAAGTAGCATGTATCAGAGTGCCGTTTCCACGACGCATCCCCACTCCACCAAAGCGGATGTTTCTTTGGCGTCGTTCTTGGCTCCACAAACCACTGGCAACATGGGTCTTCATGAGCAAGTTCGACCTCGGGTATCGGTGCCATGTCACAACTTTGCCGAGGATATTATACTTTCATTCTGTTCACAGCCCATTGTATTTTCGTTGCAAACTCCTTGTCGTCCGCAGGCTTCTGAGCCAATCCCCCAATCGAGCAGCGAACAGCCCAGCAACGTTGAAGCCTCTGCTCAGGATAGGCAAGAGACGTTCCGCTTGTCTATTACGGTTGGAACGCTAGCTTGCGCATTCCATTCGGGCCATTTACGTACGTTGCTGGATGTCGTGGATGCATGTATAGCTAGGCTGCCTATGCGCTTACCCGTCTCACGCAAAGAGGTGTCGTCAGAGCAATCTCGTGCTGCGCTCTGCTTGGAGGGGACCGCCGTTGTTCGTGGAATTGTCATAGTCGCACTTCCGACAGACGAACTATCTTCTCTCAACGCTTTCTATGAACGGCCCCTTGTACCACCAAGGCTACACTGCACCTACCTGCGACTATTCGTCGATGCTCTTTCTATTTCCTTCCGACTTTCTACACCATCGTCACAATCAACAACGTCCAGTACCCAACGAACTTCCTCGTCCGTCCCTGTGGACCAGTCGACGTATGCAAAAATGGTCATCTCGGACGTATCATTGTTCACCTTCCACGCTCTCTCCTCCGTGGATGACTCGCATGCTGCTGCGCCAATTTTAATAACTGACCATTATTTGCCCACGTTACAAACTGCTCATCATTATCGCCCCTCGTTTACATCAAAGGGACCGTCGGACGTCAAGCTTCCTAAGCTTGAAGTAGTTGATTGGACACTAGCCAGGCTCAAAGGCGGATCAGCGAAGCTATCGACATGGCGTTCAAGAGGCCGCAAAGCTGACAAGTCACGCACTCCGGCTCAGAGGCCCAGTGACCTACCTGGCTCTCCAAACCCATTCATTACCAGTCCGTTATCTGAAGCGGACGACAAACTCCCGGCATCACCTGCCATCGAAGCTTTTAGTCAACTGGCATCCTCACCATCCACAGGAATTTCACAGACTTTAGATGTCAAGATTGCGCCGCTTCATTTGTTCTTCGACCTCCACACGATTCTCAAAGAAGATTTGTTCATGCAATTTGTCGAAGATATTACGTCAGCCGCGATCTTCAGGCCGAAGGCAACGGACTTGGTGAAAAATCCCGATTTCCGTCAACAAACTCTCTATGAATCGAGCGAGGAAGAAGAGGAGAGTGATGTAAAGATTCGTCAGAGGCCACTGCGTGAGAGGGAGAGAGAAAGAGAGAAAGAGAGAAAACGACTGGAGGCACTCGTTTTGGAAGACCTTAATTTGGACATAAATTATCACCGCGCTGCGACGTCACATCCGAAGTCTCCCCGGCGATCTAAGCGGAAGGTTAGTGTTTTGATCGATCTTCTGCTCTCTTACTTAAAGACATTCTAGAAGACAGTATCGACTAAACGTGGCCTGCGTCTTCGCCTGACACTCCCAATGATTCGGATTGAAGTGCGCTGTCCCCCTCCCCCACCTCATCTACCACGTTCTGGTTCCGTGTTGTTTGACCTCCGCGGCCTGACAATTTCCAACGATTTGCCCTCTACCAAATCATCTCTCAGGTTCTCAGAGGGGGTGAACCGGCCGTCCCTGCGCTCAAGTGATGACGTTTCAAATGTAATCCTGAGCATACACCTGCAAGAGATACTCGTTGCTTATTCCTTGGTTGGTGATCATGTGGCCCACGCCATTTTGACACTCGGTTTCCTACCATATAAGGAGGTTGGGCCTGAGACAAGTGTACTTTTGTCCACTGAAACGGAACCAGATACACTGCCCCTTTCTGTCGTTGTGGGAAGACCTCACAGTGCGAAAGACTCATTAAGCAACCAATCGAGCAAATTGGCAGTGACTATTGACGTACCTTTGGTAAACCTTGTCATGGATAAAGCAATATTCGACGGACTTCAGTGTTGGGCAGATGACGTAGCTCAGCTGTTTGAGCGGACCTTTGCAGCTCAAGACAGCACAACAGAAACCCTCTTGAGTCGCAATCCAAGCTTGATCGGAAGCCGATACTTCGCGCAGCCACGACGCAGTGGAACTGGTAGCACTGATCAGAGCATTGTGGCAAAGTCTAACCACAAAAGCTCCAGTGAAACCGTGGTCAGGGTCACTGTGACGGAAGGTAAGTTTATTCGTTCCAGTCGGAAAGGAGAAATAGTACTTATATTGTTTCCGCAGCACTACTCAGAATTTCTGTACCTCGCAACGAAGAAACTCGTGAACGACCGTTAGATATATCAGCTTTGGACGTGGACGCACTGATTGAGTTGAAACCGCAGGGAAAGGTAACATAACATGTGATCTTGATATCTTCTTTGTTCTGACCTAGGTGTCTTAGGAAGAGAATGTGATCACCGCGGGGATCATGGATCTCCGCATTGCGGACACGTCCAACGAAGGAGACTATATGTTCCTAGTCCACAGCCCAGACCGAAGTCTTGTGAGTTTTAAGTTCCGTCTTTGCATATTTTCTAAGGCGATTATGCCACAGTCGTCAGAAACTAGACCCTCAGTGAAAGCCCGGATAACGTCCCTCGTAATTCCAGAAACAACCGCCAAAGAATCACGGATCAAGCTATCCTTTTGGGGCTTCACAGTATATCCGCCACTTGATAGTAATCTTGCGAATGATTTGGCTGCATTTGCCAAGGCGCCGCCCGGGGTATGTCAATCGAATTCATCTTTCCGTCCTATATAACATGCCACTTTAGGTATTCGAGTCTGTGGTGCCGTCTGAGTGCACTCGACTCACGGTCGGTGTCGCAGATATATCAGTTCACTTACGTGCCGCTGAGCATCCCGGAGCTGCTGTATTACACCTTGGCGAGGTCGAATTCTCGACTGAACTAGTGGGAAATTCAAGGGAATCTGCGTTTAAATTGGGCATTTCTTCGTCGCACATTTTTTTGGTAGATTCGGTCCAAGACGCACTCGTATCAGCTGGGACAACAACTCGTGATCCAGATCCTCTCGGTCATGGCATCGACTATTGGAAGGTTAGTCGTGTACTCCTGGTTGACGTTTGCCTGCTGACTTGTAGGTTTAGAATTCTGGTTACGCGTTGATCGCCGACATTTCCAACTCGCAACTCGCCTTTCGAGCAGACAATGCCACTGTGCCGCCAAACATTAGTGTTTGTGGATACTTTGGGCCATGGAAGCCTTACTGATAACATGTCCACAGATTGTTATCGAACGTGTCGGCCTCCGAATACGCCTTTGCGCAGACACTATTGGCGCCCTCACAGGCTTGATAACCAGCCTGACGCGTGCTCCGAAGGATGATGAAAACGCCAGGTACATCGGTTCAAATTGAAAATAAGCCAAATATTAACTATTTGCCCAAGTCCTACCGCAGTACCGAGAACGTCAGGCACTATTGTCGATGGCCACGGGAACTATATGACTGGTAGCAGCGCTTCGCTTTAACCGCTTCTTAGTAGCTAAATCTCAGCGTATAGCTTCTTTAGACGAGCATGCGTTCAAGCTTGTCCCCGAAGTTGGGAACACAGCGGACATGATATTTGATGACCTACCTGTTAATCAAGACTATCTCGATGCGTCTTTTGGAGCTGCTGCGGGCCTTCGAGAGCTCAGGGACGATGACCTTGAAGAGTTTGACATCGAAGAACAAACCGGTCGTGACACTCCTGTGACAGGTCAACTCGGTGTTGTATCAAACGTTGGCGGCGAGACGGTCCGCATTTTGAGACCTCTCTCGTTCGTCGAACACTATTTCGACACTATTTCCCCGGAGACCACCCGGGACCCAGATGGGTAAGAAAATAATGTCTAAATCCGTGTTCTCGGACTGACTTTCTTGTGGACGTAGCGATACCACACTACGGATACAGATTCATAACTCGGACATAGTGCTCTTTTTACATGATGGGTTCGATTGGCCTCGCACTCGTAAGATCGTCGAAAAGGAGGTCAAGGACATGCGCAAGAAGCTTGCACGTATACGTCAATTGGTTGCCACTGGGCAAACACAACAGCCTATAGACGAAGCAACCAGCGCAACTCTTTTCAACTCGTTTCATATCGGACTCGAACGAGATTTGGATTCTATGGATCCAGACACTCTCATCGCAGCCATCGACGACGAACTTGACGATTCCTCTGAAGCTGGGATTGAGGGTTCTTGGCAATCCCTCCACCCCGCCTCTCCGGGCCGACCACGAGTTGTCTCAACGCGTGTCAATGTAAAGCGGCTCACCCGTTCCAAAACGCCTTCGATCGAGATTCGATTGGAGGGTCTGAACGCAGAGATTGACAACTATCGCCCCGGTGGAACGTTGGTGTCGCGTACGCTCATTTTGGTTAGGGATCTCAATATTCTTGATCGAATCAAGACGTCAACATGGAGGAAATTCCTCACCGACATGCGATCAGATTCGCGAGGAAATGTCAGGGAGACTGAATCCAATATGGCACGAGTGGAGTTGTTGAGTGTGCGTCCTTCCCCATCACACGCCGCACAAGAGGCACGACTTCGGGTACGCTTTTGGTATTCATCCAGAACCTGATAATAAAGTGATCGATTTCATCACCCTAGGCAAAAATTTTACCTCTACGACTACATGTCGATCAAGATGCCCTCGACTTCTTCAAGAAATTCTTCGCCTTTCAAGATCCAGACAACCCTTCAGCGCCAGAGGATGGAGAAAAGAAGGAAGAGATGTACTTCCGTAAGTTGTTTCCTGCATCTGTATCATTTCCGCTCACGAGTCTTGGATATAGAACATGCGGAAGTTTTTCCTGTGGACATCAAGCTGGATTATAAGCCTCGCCGCGTTGACTACAAAGCTTTGCGAGACGGCAGAACGATAGAGCTGATGAACTTTTTCCATTTCGATGGAGCGGAGATGACATTACGACATTTAACTCTGAACGGCGTGCGTTTGTCCTTGTGCAAAGACGACAGCTAGCTAACGTCCCACTAGATTACAGGATGGCCGCGTCTATTTGACACACTGAACGACCTCTGGACTCCTGACGTTAAGGCTACGCAACTTGTCGATGTCATCTCGGGGGTCGCTCCTATTCGATCTGTGGTCAACGTCGGCTCGGGAGTTGCAGACCTCGTTCTACTTCCCATCGCACAATACAAGAAAGATGGACGGATAGTCCGCGGGGTACAGAAAGGTACCAAGGCATTCGTTCAGTCCACTGCCATGGAGGCGATCAAACTGGGTGCTCGTCTGGCTACCGGTACACAGGTAATCCTGGAACGAGCTGAGAATGTATTAGGCGGTCAGTTCAACGATTCCATCACCGCTGAGGCCCTCCAAATACCGTACGAGACCGAGGATACAGAAGACTCAGATGTTGACCTGATTAGTCGTTATGCCGCTCAACCCGCTGGCCTCAAAGAAGGAGTTCAGTCGGCTTACCGCAGTTTGCAAAAAAATCTGCACTCTGCGGCTCAGACCATTCTCGCGGTGCCCATGGAAATATACGAGAGGTCCGGAGACGAGGTTAGTTGCAGAAAATGTTCTCAATGTTCAAATTTGTATTGATTTAATCGCCTCTTGCAGGGGGCAGTGAGGGCTGTCGTACGCGCAGTTCCAATCGCCGTTTTGAAACCCATGATCGGTGCTTCTGAGGCCGTCAGTAAGACTCTTATGGGACTTCACAATACCCTAGATCCCAATGTTCGACTCGAGAATGAAGCCAAATACAAGCACCGTTAATTACTGTTCACACAATTGTACACCTTAGCATATGTCCATCCCGTACTTAAACATTATCATGCTGCATTAACATTGTGTTCGTCGAAGAATTCTTTGCTGTAGTGAAGACAATCAACCCGGGCCACATGTTCATATCAATTACGAAGGCAGATTTGTATTATAGGACATCCTCCAAATGCCTTGGTGTAACAATCACATAGCCATTATCAAGTGGGCTTGTAATGTAGGCTTCTGACAATAGTTCTTCAAAGGCAACACTGAGGGCCTTACTCAATTTCTTTGCAAGACATAAGTGAAACAAAACCTACTCAAACTCAGATGTTGTGCATCCATATAAATCCTGTATGGCTTGTGACAAAGTTGTGACCAATATATGATCTTTGCCATGCATGTATTTCATGATGGCCCTTTGGAGTGATGTCAGATCATCATATGGTTCATGCCTCTGGGGTGAAAACACATTGGGAAGAATGTCAGCAGACTCAGCACAGTGAAAGCCTGCCAAAAAAGTATTCATGGCAGGACCCTCATTAGAGCTGTGTGGCTGATTCAAGAGCCTGAGTATGAGTTGTGCACATTCCTTCACTAAAAAGGCCCACCTGGAAGGAAGTACTAGTATCCATGGCATGATCCTTATTGGAGCTTAGTGCCTGCTAATTCAAGGGTGTGAGTTTTGCATCTTCTTCCACCAAGAAAAGCTCACCTGGTTCTGCTCCAAGGATGTAGTAGTATCCATGAGATGATCTTCACTTGAGCTTTGTGGCTAATTAAAGAGTATAAGTTGTGCACATTCTTTCACCAAGAAAAGCCCACCATCATAGCACTGCAAACAGCACCAAAAACATGATACACAACTTGGTGATAGTCTTGAATTGGCTGAATAAACTTGATCCTGATCTTAGGCAAGTAGGTTTTGTACTTGTGTACATCACCCATAACCTTAACATAAGTATGTTCCCTTTAGAAATGTAAGAATGATCAAATACTAGTATGCAAAATGAATGAACTTACAAAGCCTCACAGCTTGATCTTTCTTCTTCATCCACCTCTGAAGACATGACATGAGGATCTTGGCTTCTAAAAAAATATTCAGCTTGTATTCTTCCTGTTCCATCCTCAAGCATGTAGACTGCTCTTCCATCCTTGATGTCTACTTTTGCCACATGGGCAACGAGGTTTATCTATACCATGTGATCCAGAGATTAACTTCAATAATTAGTGACTGTTATGTATACTCACAGTAGATATTTTTTTGCCCCCAACCAGTAAAAAGTTGTCTCCAAAGGTAGGTGAATGTTCTGCTTGAAGCAGTTGAAAAATAGTAACAGGGATGCAGATGACTGAGTCCTGCTTGGGTGAAACCCAGGGAACCAAAAAAATAGGCTCAACATGTTGACTAGACATTTTGGATCAATGAAAATGGATGGGGACTTGAAAAAAAAAACTAGTGCTTTGGCCAGTTTGTGTTCATGTTATGTAATCACAAGTAGCTACACAGGCAAACTGCCAGATGCTCCATGGCTTGTACACAATCTCATGTATGCCTCAGCATGCAATGTAGTGAGAATCGTCTGCGCCAGTATACACTTTTCCTTTTTCAGTCAGTTTGTCAAGAGCATCACTAGATAGATGTTAGGTATGCGAATAAATCCGAATAATGCAGTGACCACATACCTTATCGCCATAGCACTTCCTCCCACCTTACGGGCAATTGCACTACAATGAACACCTTCTGGAGTCATTGGCTGAGATTTGATGAAGTTGTATATGGAGCGCTCTAGTTCTGATAGCTCCGAAAGATCATCGCCAGAAAAGCCTGTCGACGGGGCCGAGTACGCGTTGCTTGAGCTTACTCCATCTTGGATTTGTCCAGGTTTTGGAGGCTGAAAAAAAAGTCAATGCTGCAGTAATGGCAAACAAATCTTAACCTACAGGACCGTGCTCCCATATCATGGTGACAGTCATCACTTCGAAAAGGTGGAAGTAGATCTCCGCGGGCGATACAACCGACCGTATAACATTGGTGTTAATGTATTTTTTATTCCCAAACATCTTGAGACTCCCCAGGACACGGACGTACGTTCCCTCGCTACATGAGTAAGCAATCGTAGAGGTAAAGCAGCGAATAAAAACGACTCACGCAATGCCACTAACCTCCGATTCATCCTCGATAGAGGAATTCGTCCAGTGACGAGCTTCGATGCGACCTGAACCGTCGTCGAGCATATATTGACTATTTGTTGCTTGTACTTGTAGTGAGACAACGTGAGCGACGATGGCGACCTAAATAACACGGTCAGTAAGTTGCACATTCAGGCATGTCAAACGTTGACTTGTCCAATCTCATGGTCATCGAGGACCCAGTCAGCGTCCGTGTGTGCTTGATGGGCTTGAAGGAGTTGGTAGATCGTCACGGGGCGCAGTGAGTGAGCAGCTTCATTTTTCTGAATATGCAGAGGAATCAACACAGACTAAAAAAGCGAGTAAGACCAACATACACGAGCAAAACCCCCAGGGCTACCACCCGCGCCGCCATACGGTGAACCAGTTGTCATGTAACCGCCGCCTGATCCTCCACCATAGTAGTGATTGTCATTTACTGTATGAATCAAGTAAGTACCACACTTTCAGTTACTACGTTGACCTACATTGACTCATCATGGTGTACGATGATGGAAGTTGTGAGATGAGTTGCTGACGCGAATTGTAATTGTAACGGTCGCGTCACGTACACGCGCCACGGTGCCAATAATAGCACGCGTCACAGTAAGTGTAACTAGTTAGAGGATGTTGTGTGTACAAAAATGAGTGGGGCTATCAGATGATAATGCAACGGTACTAAACGATTCTTATGATGACCCATGTGTAGCATTGAGCTTTGCCATTCCCTTTCCAACCCCTTCAAGCACCCTCTTCCGCGATTCTGTCACGCTTTTGGCAACATTCAAAACAAAGTCGTGTGCGGTCTGAGGTAACGTAAAATACCAGAGTACCTCTTGAAGAAAAAAAGAACAAACCTGTTCAGTTGTCACACTCGCGCAAGCTTGCACGAACGCTCGACGGTATTCAGAGGAGCCTTCCACTTCTCCGCGCTTGATCAATGCTGAGGACATTTCCTTCAAGACGCAACTAGCTTTCGATCGAACATCTTTGAACTGCGCGACAAGCTATCGCGTATCTGTCAGTTAGTAGATACAACCAACAGATTTTGGTGTTATAACTGACGTTACCAAGTTTGTGAATTTTGACCACAGCGGGAGGTTTGAAGCGCATCGTCTCGATCGTGAAGAGGATAAATGCCTGGAGAACATGATGAGTCATGAAGTAAAGATCGTAACTCAGTAACTCGTTACCTCTTGCGTGATTGTGGCAACATGCAACAACTCCGATGGCGAACAATTCGACTCCAGCAAATTCCTAAAGCGAGAGAGCATGGAATCGAAGAATACAGTAAGAAGGCCTGGAGCTTCCTTCACAGGAGGTACTTCCTCATCCTTCTTGGGGTTGACATTCGCATCACCATTTTGAAGTTGGGGGTTCACACCACGCAGTGGGAACCCGGTCCTTAGTTCTGTTTGTCTGGAGGCCTCTGCTAATACGACTGCCGGTGGCGGGCGAACATAGTTATGATGAGGCTCAAGCCAGTCACCAAGTGCCGTGGCCCAGTCAAGAAGTTGGTTTTCCTCAGAGGTCAGCTGAAGACAATATCAGGCGTTGACATGAAGATTCAGATTTATGCAGAGGCTCCCACCTCTGCAATTTCTTCTGCTCGTCTCAAAGCAAGTCGCTCTTTCAGAGGTAGCTGCACCTCGGGATCTGAACTTTTCTTCGGCCGATCGCCCACAAGTAACTTCTCCTCAACAATGTCGTCCAAATCACTAGCATGCTGAAATGCACGGATATAGATCTTCAAGAAACACCATAACCACCCTTGCTAAATAACGAAAGGTTACTCAGAAATTGGTTGCCACATAAACATTTTGATACTCACTCCCGTGGACGTTGCAAACAACAGACTCTGATCATTAAAAGTCGGTTTAAAATGAGGTTGATAGTTTGGGATGATGACGAAATCGCGATTGTCGTGGTGAGCTAAATACCAAATTTGTTAGAAACGGCCATGACAACGTAGGAAACGTACCGCGATCAAACATGAATTTGAGCTCGATGAGTTCCATATCTATGATGTCCGTGTTCAATAATTCATGCGTCAAACGCATGCGAACATGTTCTAATTTCACGACGTCCCTCTGGAGGGAGTTTTCTAGTCTGTCTTCGAAATCGATGAAATCCGGAATTTGACTATATTTCTCGGCAGTAAACGAACGGACGATGAAGTCCGAGGTCTAGAATGGCTAAGAGAAGACAATTCCAGCATAATGGTGAAACAAACCTCTTGGGAGCTTGCCAAATATATCTGACTTGACTCTAAGCATTCCGAGGGGTATGTCAAATCGCCAGTAGCAGCAAGCGAAAATGTCGAAGCACGAGTAAGAATAAGATGGGATAGTGTATCGTTCTGAACTTGCTTTACATTCATCTGCCGGTAATGTTCCAAAGCAAGTGATGGTGCACCTTATTTCGGAGCGTTAGTAACTTTACCAGCAGAAGCCAAGTATACGCACCCAAAATGCGATATATCCGAACAAGCATTATGCGCATCTGGAATGACATGCGGCTCTTGGTTAATCCATACTCTAAGACCGTGACCGCCTGGTAAAGTGCCTCTTCCGAACGACCGAGCGTCCAGGCCATCATAAAAGCGTTTGCAGCCAGGAGAGCCAAGTCGTCCGCAGGCTGTAGCTCGGTGATGGGAAGATCTGTACCAAGTGAAAGACCGTTCAGGTATTCTTTGAGATACTTCACTCCACGAGCAATCTCAGATTCAACGGTGATTTCCAAGTCCAGGAGCATATGGCGCTCGAGTTTCCGAACATTGATCAGTCGCTGAAGGTCACCCACGGACGCCTGAATTGGGGATGGGAATCGTCACCGCATAGTTACGAATATTGCTTACAAAAGATGACTGGTGGCGCGAAAGGAATGCTTTCCACCGATCGAGCAAGGTAGCCTCCAAGTCAAGGAAGCTGATTAAATCCTCGAAGCAGCACGATTTGTCACCGAACTGAGTGAAGTAGTTCTCCATCAAGTCGACAACCACGACGTCATCTGGAGCCGAATTTAGCGTATGCAGGTCGGTGGAAGCCTTAAGAAGAGAAAACTAACCAGACAAGCCAAGTTTGTAGGCGCGATGTTCCAGTTCAAGAAGAGCCAGAGTGGCAGCCCGGTTCTTCATGCCATCCCTCTCTGTAATCTCTGCAAGGAATGCACGAGCCTTGGAGGCATTTTCCAAACATTCATCCTTGCTTTTTTCCGTGGTTTCGCCTTCTGCCTTAGACGAGATTGGGGCGAAAACCGCGTCAAGAATGGACAAGAATTCCAACCAGTTACGGTCTCTAGAGGAGCAGTCAACTTCGAAACACCGCTATAGCCATTACAATGAGAGTTTGACAGACCCAGTCGATATTTTTTGCTGTGCACGTTCTGCCTCTTCACCAAAGAGACCCCTACCTCGCCAAATATCCCGGCGTATCTGATCACACGCAAGGCTGGTTGAGCAAATGGTCTTGCCGACATCGCTCTCTAGTAATGTGTTTGCTTCATCGTACAGCTCCAATTCCTTCAAGATACCGATATGCATGTGAAAGCGGTCGGCAGTGAGGTAAGATGGGGATGGTGATGAAGTGACCAGCCTATGCGCAAGCTTATAAAGTAACGACTTCATGCCTGGGGCTGTTGATGGATTACAAGCCTGGGGATGGGTGTGTAAGTTTGCGACAGGGTGACAGACGTAACAGACCTGAAGGATGGCACCCATTACGCTCCAGTACAAGTACCGGTCTTCCTGGAATTGCTTGTGCATCCTTGTGGAGACCTAGGATGTGTTAGATGGGCATGGGCAAGGCTGGGTGGATATACCTGTTGCGCAGACTTCCAATTCGCGGTGCGTACATGAGCAAAAAATGTCTGAGCGCCGTACTCTTCGTTGAGAGGTTGCTGTTTGTAGGCCTCTTCGAACATGTTTACCATGTCGGTGACTAAAATTAAAATAAACGAAGGATATTAGACCCTGAAATGGACAAAGGATCGGAAACATACCCCTTCCGAGACCTTTTAGGACGTGCATCATGGCAGAAATTGTTGCGTCATCGTGAGTTTTGGTGGCGAGTACCTCATCACATAAAGCTAGGGATTCCTCTACTTTTTGGGAGCGTACGAGAGCGAGTGCCTTGAGAGACTATTCACAGAAAGGTCAGAGTATTGGCGTCGGGACGGCAGGAGATGACCAACCTTGACAAGCAGGTTGTTGGGATACTTCTTGAGCAGCTTGTTGCATGAAACGATTGCCGATTTGTTCGAGTTTGTGTCGAGAGCCTCTGCGGAGGAAATAACGGGTTGGAGGGTAGGAGGGAAGGGAAAGGGAAGTACGAACCGTAGATGGGACGGATTTGGCGGTCGAGGGTGACTGAGGCGGACATTTGGAGGGACTAGAACTCGAACAAAGTACAGCTGCAAGTTGTACGGAACACGCGGCACACACAAATTTTCAGCACCAATAGCAAGGCTAGCCGATATTCCGTTACACGGCATTTTTCGGGGGTGACCAAGATTGCCGCTTTTTGCCAGACCACCAACACGGACTGCAATGTCCCAACACGTCTTGCTTTCTCGGTCCGCCATATCTAATCAAGCTTGCTGTCCGGCCCACTCACGCGTTAACAGCACCATCGACCCTCTGCTGGGTGTGTTCACGGGTTGCTTTGCATTTTACTTGTACGAGACCAATCCTCGCACTGCACCGCCCCCCGACCAGCGGCTTCGTGCCCTTATCGAGTGGAAGTGGGCCAAATGGCAGCGCACAGTAAAGGAATAGACAAGCTGGTTCGTGCGCGGTTCGACCGGATAACGTAGACACGACGAACCCCGGGTGCTAATCCGCCCATCCGTCTGCTCATTGCACTGTCTGGATGTTATCCTGCTTGCCACTGCCAATGTTCTTTTCACCTTAACCCTAACCCTAATACTAAGATGCGAGTGCTGCCCGTAGAGCTTGCATGATCGCATGAAACGTCTGCCGCTCCTCTGGGCAGAGTTCACCTTCAGCGTCGCTCTGGGACCCTTTGAGTGCAATGCCTACAACGACATCGCGGGGCTCGCCCCCTGTCGACGACCAGACCAGCGTTGCGATTTGTGTCGTGTAGAGCGAGTAGAGTGTGTGCATGTGTGCAGATGGCGCACTCCCAAAGATCGACGTGAGTTGAATGGCGGGAGGGGGAGAAGGGAGACATTCGGGTCCATCGGAAACACCGCGCAGAGCGTGCAGATCCATCGTCAGTGGGATGGAGGCTTGGATCTGAACACTGTCAGCGGTGCTCCGATCGCGAGCGGAAAAAGACTGGAAGCACCAGACTGCCTACTTTGCCCATCTGGGTGACGAGCACAAGGATCCGATCCGCGAATGGCTGCACGATGAGTTCCGTGCGCAGACCATGGACAAGGACGGTCGTCTGGTGAAACTTGGACATGGTACAAGTTCTCAAGTCACGTGTGCCTATCCTCCTCCTCGACATGTCCGAAGCCAAGACTTCTCCAAAGTCGAACGACTGCGCGAGGTGGAGATCAAACTGGTGGGATTTGTACCCTCTCGTGGAGGACGTTCGCAGGTGCGCCCTCGTTTCTTCTTACCTCCTGTCTTCTCATCACCTCCCAGGCCCGTGGCTTGGTCTAGCTCATCCACGATATTCACCGCACATCCAACACAGCCCTTCATCGTCGGCCATCTCTTTCCATCGTCAAAGCAATTTTCAGTCGCGTCTCCCGATATAATCATTCGCTCCTCCGTTTCCTATGCGCCCCCCACTGTCATCAGCATATGTCCTAATGACCATTGGCTGTTCGCATTTTTCCCTAGCTACGAAGGTGATGGTATCGCTTGCATTTGGAGTCGTGGCAACTCTGTAGACGCTTGGTTAGTCAAAGAATACTGGCCGTTCAGCCGCGGCGCTGGCGTCATAACTTGCGCATGGGCGGGCACCGATCGTGAGGCGCGTCATCTCCCTCTTTATCTACAAACAAGCATTCTCACTCCTCCAGGTAGTGGTTGACTTGTTCTGATGGGTCCTCCTTTCGTCTCCCCCTCCGTGGCCCGGTAACGCCAGTCTCGAATCCGACTCTCCTGCTTGTGACGCAGGCACATCAACTTCATGCCTGCTACCTCCGCCCTTACGCCTCGTCTCTCAAGACCTTGTTCTGCTCCTTAACGCAGCCTTACTTGACCACCGAGGGACAACCTCTTGGTGCGGTGCACGACATTCCAGCTGGACCTAAAACTTCGAGATTATGCATCTATGCTACTATCGCTTTGATTTATGGCGGTAAATGATATTCTATTTTTTCTCATGCAATCTGACCTTGCCTTCGCAGAATCATCAATCCTAGTTGCTATGAGATCTAGGAGGTATCCTACTTCTGACAGCTTGAAACCAGCCGCATACAACGATATCGACCTTGGTATTTCGTTAGATATTCCGCAATCTCATAGCCCATCATTAGAATGGGGTGCGCTGGCTGAAGAACAGATAATTGAACTCTGCGAAGTCAGATTCCGCTTTGATGGAATGTACACGAGTAGGAATTCGCCTACTTTTGTATCACTCAAGGATGAATCTTCTCAATAATAGATTTGGCGAGTCAACCACTTCCACCAATTCACCACCCTTTTCCTCTCATAAGTAGCCTCACGTTCGTTTGTTCTCCACCTCCGAAGCCTGATTCCTCTGCTTCACCGAGAACCTCTCCCAAGAGAGATAAACAGCCACGTACAGGGGAACCCCCGTCAACATTCTTAGTGGTATCTTTATTGGACTTCGAAGAATGTAAGACATCCATTCCCACGTGTGCTTCAGGGTTAACTGTAGATCTACTTTCTCCCTAGACAACACGCTTCCAAAATCGACTGTTATAACATACTCTCTCTCGCGCGCGCCATCATCGATCAAGACAGCATGGGTAACACTCGATGTGATAGCTTCTTACGGACATTGACACAAATGACTAGATTGTGCACCAGGTTGGAGACCGCTCGTTCTACCCGCGTGTTTTGACTCTCTCTTGTCCGTCATGGGCATCTAATAATTTCCGCAAGAGGGGTCTAATTGCCTTGTTGGCTGATCCGGGCGGTTCTATTTCCAGACGGAGCCAGAAGGTGAGAGAGGTGGCGATCGGTAACATTGTCGTTCTGCGACTGTGCGTCGTCGTGATTCGCAATCGCTCATGTATTGACATCGATTTTGCAGACCCGACCTTAGTGATGATTCTGAGTGGGAGCAGTCACCGATCATGGCACCAATGAATAGGGCAGGGATGGACTGTAAGTCCATCTATGCGCTAAGCGCTTGATTTGTTTGAATTAACATGTTCCAGGGGCTGTGAACATGGCGATGTCAAAGAATCAAGTGTTATTATGCGCTGCAACTTTGTCTAGGACATCAATTCATTCTCTACCTAAGCAAGTCGCGAAACCATCGGTAACAGGGGGTACATACGTCTTATTTCTCCGTGAAATTATTCACCTTATATGATTGTTAGATACTTTTCCGAGGATCATCTCACATCTTTGTATGGCACTTGTCACTTCACTCCAATCACGGAATTCGATAGCGGACATTGCTCATGTCCTCGCTGCACCCACGGTACTGTTGGATACCGTTATAGATACTTTGAAAGGGACATGGTTAGCATTTGAGGTGAATTTACGCGGTGGGGCGTTTGCTGCGTTTGGTTTCACGGATGTTTTGGGCGCAACTGTCGAGATTTATAGGTCAGCTGATCCCTTTTTGTTCATTTACTACTTATCTACTCTACTTCTCAGAACAAGAGCACAACTCCTCGTGGATGATCAAGAGAAAGATTTGGTATCATCACTTTGGAAGAACGCCCACAACATGTGTTCTGTGGCAGCTTGTCTTGCTGCATTTGAGGACTGTAAGGAGCATGAAGGATATGATTTAGGTATTTTTTTTCTACGGAAAAGACCATGATGCTAACTTCTCCTATCTAGAGGCTATCTGGCAGCTCGTTAGCTTATCAGAGTGGGCGGTCGGTTTTCTTGAGAAGCTCGTGAAGGAATGTCTCTCTGCGGCGGACTTGATCGATCTAGCATCAAACACTAACGAGTTGCAACCAAAACTCGAGCCTGTTGACGAGCCGAACGTCTTCGCTCTGGACGGTATGTCTCCTGCACTTTGTACCCGGAATGGTGTGACTTACCCGCTACAGAAAGCAAGGAACCTCATTTATCCTCGCCGTTTGATTCACCAGTCTTGCTCCATCTCACTCATCCAACTATCCTCACAAATTTAATCGGGATGTTAGTGCATGTGAATCGGTTCTACTATTCGCTTTGTGCTCTCACGCCCAAGGGAGAAAATTCTCAGATGGCCCGGGATATACTTATGGATGTTATCAGTTTCTCTGGTCTTGATCTCAAGGGAATAGAGGATATACTAAAAGCTGCGATGGCCGACGTGATAAATATTCCTGGTGAGTCGCTGAATTCTCGTACTTGTGTCGGAGCTGTTGACTAAATAATATAATATTTCGCTTCACTACATCGATGGCGTCGATTACTGTAACAGCGGAGGATGCAAGGTTGTCGCTATCGAAATGTCACCCAGTCGCTGCCCAACATCCATTTTTGCAACAAATGGTGCACACGCTATATACATCTACAGCCATTGACAAACCGCGTCTGTTCATCAAGGCTGCTGATCTCGTCGACGGATTCGCCAGCTTATCGACTTCTGAACAGTCCCAGAAAGAACTGGACAGGGATGTGGTCACGAAGGGTATTTTAGTACGGCACAACCCTAGCTTGTTATGCCTCCGATGTGGCTTCAGGTCGGAGATAGGAGGGGAGGTGAGCGTTGCAGGACATTTTTCTATGAAGTGGAAAACCTGGGAGAGAATTTGGGCGAGTCATTGCATTTGTGGGGGTGCTTGGATAAACGGAAATCTTGTATAGCAAGGACGAGACACTTCGTCGTGTGATAACCATCCGCATCATGGGAGCACTCAGTAATCATAAACATCCATTTACGAGTCAAGCAACCGTAAAAGCACATGGGTTTATAGGTTATACACGAACCACGCACTGCGATCTCCCAGACCCGCAGGTTCATCTTCCCTCTTCATCTTCTGCCTATTCTCAGCTTTCAAATGATTCTGTCGGGAAAGATAGGCCAAGTTGACTGCCGAAATAACTGCCATTCCAATAGACATGATAATGTACGTGACTATTGCCTTTGTGTAGTTTGGCGGTCGTGACAAGTAGCCAAGGAGCCAAGTGGCGAGAATACCACCTATATTGACCATGATCACAGCGGAGGCGACCGACGTCGCCCGCCTGAAATGTGGAGCACTGTTGTTGGCCACCCATGTCATCAATGGGGGCACAGTGCAATACGTCCCTGCAATTGAGAAAAAAAGGGATGCATAGCGCACATGCGACGATTTGCTTGCTATGATTCATGTCAGTAAAACATCAACATCACTAAATCAGCAACGCGTACCGTAAAACATGCAAAAGCCTATGACCTCCAGGACAGAAAATAATATAGCCGTCCATCCACGGCAGTGATAACGATCTGACAGAAATGCGGAGATCATGGAACCTAATTGCACGTGAGAGGTGGATTATCAAACGGCGGTCAGCAGTGACGCACAAACGAAAGCGACCGCAAACGGAGGAACGCTCATGAGCTGAGCTCGGTTGCCTTTATAACCAAGACCCTCCACAATTATAGCTTCAAAACTATCCAACGAATATCAATGCAAAAAATCATTCCGAGCATGGAAAGGCTCACTAAGCCATGCCATACAGAATCGCGCCTATAGGTAGCGCATAGTGAGCTCAAACATCAAATGAGTTGGGACTGTTCAGGCGTACCATTGAAAAACAGGACAATCAGGAGAAACAAGACATGAGGGGATTTCAGTGATGCAATGGCTTCCGTACAGGTAAAGACGTCTTTCTTTTCCTCCAGAAATAATGCATCATCTTCCTTGAGTCTAGACACTAAATATAAACGCTCTTCTTCGGAAAGGAAACGTGCTCTTTCGGGTGAGTGTGGAAGCAGTAAAAAGGAGATTGATCCAAAGAGGAAGGTAAATATTCCCTCCTACCACAGGAGTAAGCAAATCTTCATGAAGTAATGCATGGAGTGCCTACGAGAATAAATATCCAAGCCCATCCAGGACGACCACCCTTCCCACCGATATGATCAATGCCTGCAGCAAGTAAGCCAGAAAAGGCACTCGATAATGAAGCTGCGGCGAAGAAGGTAGCCACTCTGCCAAGGAACGTCAGACATATGTGGAACATCAAGGAACCGATACTTGCCTTACTTGCAATCTGTCACGCGGATAAAAGGTCGAAAGATAGAGAGTAATGCAAGGGAAAAGGCCACCTGGAATGATAATAAATTCAAATGTCACAGATAGCGCTGACCATAATACCTTCCATCAACCCCAAAAAGAATCGACAGGCAAGCAGTCCATAATAGGTATGAACAAAGCCTGAAAGCACTCCAGCTATATGCACGATTTCAGAGCAACAGTGACTTGCCTTGGCAAGTAGTAATCAGACCCCACAGAGTAATTATGCTAGGAAGCAAAACATTCGGCCCGATACGCTAGAACAGCGGAGTGTCAATACTAAGCCATATTCTCCGTGAAATTGTAATTCACCTTCAAGAGCAAGGTTGCCGGGAACTCTGCAAAAATATATGGGCTGCACGCATAGAGTCTGCTTAGCGTCACACGCGACAAAAACTTCAGACACATACACATAAGTGACCGTCAGGGCTACAGAGTACTACACGATGATGAGCCAGAACAACGCCATATCCATGAGATCAAACATACGTCGTGGTTAGACATCCCCAAAGACTTTTGCATGCCAGCCACACGGGCGTTCGAAATATTGCTCCTGTCCTGCGGAACTAATTGAGATGTGGAAGTAGCGAATCTGAAAACGGAACACACCAAGAAAGAAAGTAGATAGAAAATTGTGCATAATGGCAACACCCAGCTGTCGACCTTCCGCCAAACATATCTTTCGAAAGCCGCACGCTCCGACTCTGAAAAATTGTCGTCCTTCAAGAGCTGGTCGACTTCTTTGACCTTGTCTGGAGCGGTGGGAGTGTAACGCAACGTATCTGCGTTGCCCGACATGGGACAAAAAATTAAAGGAGTGGGCATCCAAACGACGAAAGGCTCTTACTTATGGTTTTTCTTTAAGGGCATCACTCAGATAGGACAAGACGAAAAGGTGATGAAATAGCATTAACCTGAATGCGAAAGCAGCATGTTGACGCCAAGAGAATGTTCGGATCAATCAGCTAACTCACGCAGGCCATCACAGCAAGGTGATATGTAAAGAAGCGTGTGTCGTTACGGACGCTGAGGCTCTGGTCGATAAGAAGCAGGCACTCTGACTATGACCTGATATAACCCGGGAGGGTCTGTAGGAAATCAGCTAAATAATTATTTCGAGCATGAAATGCGGCAGTGAATAAGCAAAAGGGTGGGTACACTGGATAAAGTGGGATCAATCACCATCGTTGCGCTCGCCGGTTGGCACTTGCTTGAACTTGAAATTGTAATAGCCTTCTGGCACCGGAAATGACCTACTGACTCAGGTGATTGTCAGTAAATGAACACGCCAAAACTGACCTTGAACGCACCATCTAGATCTGGTTGTCATGTGACATCATTTCCTGCCATCCGTTTCTGGGGGCCACCCGTTCAGAGGCCATGATGACCGACCATGATTCTTCATTGTTGGCTTGTTCTGCATGTCTCGAGGCTGTGTGAAGGACTCTAGTAGTTAATCCGTACCCCTGATCTGTTCCGTTCCGAGGTGGGTCCTCGAGCATGTGGACCACGCAGGTCTTGATCAAACACCGGTTAGGACTTAGCTTCCCGCCATATGGAATGCCTGCACTTCACCAACCAGAACCGTACTATCATGCCGTAACGATGGTAACAGACCTGAGGAAGCTCAGGGAGTCAGATGGCGGAAGATTCCGAGCCTTGAGACAAAACAGCATGAGCAGCCCTACCTTACTTCAACGATCAACTACCAGTTTGTCAGCTATTGGTGCAACGGCATTCGATGGGCTGATACCTGCAGGCTTTCTAGACAATGTTGTCCTCGTCGCCGAATCTAATCAACGAAAGTCGTCAGACTTACAGGGTCCACGAAGGGTATATGTATTTTGAACACCGTCGACCACATGGCAAATCCGAATGCTTATTTCTGGACCCTTTAGTAGTAGGACTCGGACAGGTTTAACGGGTTGAAAAAAAAGCACCGCGTTACAAATTCACTCGGATTCGGCGAACCGTTGTTCAACGGCCGTGTGCGGGTGCTACGCCCCTATCTGAGAATTGACTTTGGTTGGGAGCAGTCCCAACCATCGGCTAGCATCGGCTAGCGGCTAAGCGCAACAAAGCGTCCTACAGATGCCCTCTTGTTTCATTCGGTGCCAGCTACGCCTCTCACATCCCGCCCTCGTCTTCGTCTCTCGTCGTTGTCACTGTTGGCATCTGTAACATCCTCGTTGCATTGTCGATCCCGAAACATGCTTACATCGTCGATCCGACAATCGCATTCCATTAGCATGATGGCTGTTTCAGGTGAGTCCTGCGGACAGTGAGCTCCGCGTTAAGATACTTTAAAATATGTATTTCAGATACAGAGGTCGGTATCCCTCATCCTCGAGGAGTTCCCATTCTCGCAGGCTCGTTGGATCCTGTGATCCATGTGGACGGTTCCGTGGTCAGTGTATATCATTTGAACGTTGGGTTCAAGTTAAAAGTATGTCATGTCGAGTCGTTCGACATCTCTGCTTCCGCATGGGCCGTGGTATGATGTAGTAGGCTTGGTGAAGGTAGCTGCACTGCCATAAGTGAGAATGAGGGGGTTGCAGGTAGTTACTCGGATTCTTGTGGGTCCGATGCACATGGATGAATGAAAAAAAAAATACATATCATGACTCGTCGGGGCGCCGATCACGATCGATGCCGATGTGCTTTACGAGACAGACCGTTTTATAAGTTATATACGAACCATGCACTGCGATCTCCCAGACCCGCAGGTTCATCTTCCCTCCTCATCATCTGCCTCTTCTCAGCTTTTAGATGGTTTTGTCGAGAAAGATAGACCAAGTTGACTGCCGAAAGAACCACCATTCCAATGGACATGATAATGTACGTGACTATGGCGTTTGTGTAATTCGGCGGTGATGATAGGTAGCCAAGGAGCCAGGTGGCGAGAATACCACCTATATTGGTCATGATGAAACCGGCAGCCACCGATGTCGCTCGCCTGATATGCGGAGCACTGTTGTTGGCCGTCCATGTCGTCAATGGGGGCACAGTGCAATACGTCCCTGTAATCGAGAAAAAAAGGGATGCGTAACGGACATGCGACGATTTGCTTGCTATGATCCGTGTCAAAAACATCAACGTCACTTCAATAAATCAGCAATGCGTACCGTAAAACATGCAAAAGCCTATAACCTCCAAGACAGAAAAGAACATCGCTGTCCATCCGCGGCAGTGGTGACGATCTGAAACGAAAGCGGAGATTATGGAACCTAGAAAATTGCATATCAGAGATGGAGTACCGTAGGAAAGTTGGTACTGGTAACGCACAAACAAAAGCAGCAGCAAACGGAGGAACGCTCATGAGCTGAGCTCGGTTGCCTTTATAACCAAGACCCTCCACAATTGTAGCTTCAAAACTATCCAACCAAAGTCAGTGTATAAATCATTTAAGTTTGAAGACTCACTAAGCCAAGCCATACAAGATCGTGCCTAACAACGCAAAGTGAGCTAAAATATCGAATGAACGAACCAAGCATACCATTGAAAAACAAGGCGATAATGACAAGCAAGACATGAGGGGACTTCAGTGACGCAATCACTTCTGTCCAGATAAAGCCGTCTTTCTTTTTCTCCAAAAATACAGTACCATCTTCCTTGAGTCTAGACACTACATATGAACGCTCTTCTTCGGAAAGGAAACGTGCTCTTTCGGGTGAGTGTGGAAGCAGTAAAAAGGAGATTGATCCAAAGAGGAAGGTAAATATTCCCTCCTGCCACTGGGGTGAGCAAACCCCCAGAAGTAATGCATGGAGTGCCTACGAGAATAAATATCCAAGCCCAGCCAGGACGACCACCTACTCCGTCAATCTGATCAATGGCTGCAGCGAGCAAGCCAGAGAAAGCACCTGATAGTGAAGCTGAGGCGAAAAAGGTTGCCACTCTGTTAATCAACAGGAACGTAAAAAAACTCGTAAAACATCAAGGAACCGATACTCACCTCATTTGCAGTCTCTCACGAGGATAGAAGAAGGAAAGATAGAGAGTAATGCCAGGAAAAAGGCCCCCTAGAATGATGGTAAATTTAAATGTCACAGACAGTTGCTGATCATACCTTCCACCAGCCCCAAAAAGAATCGACAGGCAAGCAATCCAGAATAGGTATGAACAAAACCTGACAGTGCTCTAACTAAATGCATGGTTTTAGAACAATAGCGACCTCTTACCTTGACAAGTGGTAATCAGACCCCACACAGTAATCATGGCAGGAAGCATTACATTCGGCCCGATACGCTAGAACGGAGTGTCAACAAGCCATATTCCTCATGGGATTGTAATTTACCTTCAAGAATAAGTTTGACGGGAGCTCTGCAGCAATGTAGGGACTGTACACATCTTAGAGTCTGTTTAGCGTGACAAAAAGTTCAGACACATACACATAAGTGACCGTCAGAGCCATGGAGTACTACACGATGATGAGCCAGAGCAATGCCTTAACAATGTGACCAATCGTACGTCATAGTTAGACATCCGCAAGGACGTTTGCATGCCAGCCACACGGGCGTTTGATATATTACTTCTGTCCTATGATCCACCGCGATTAAGATGTAGAAGTAGCAAATCTGAGCACGAAACATACCAAGAAAGAAAGCAAATAGAAAATTGTGCATAATGGCAGCACCCAGCTGTCGAGCTTCCGCCAAACAGTTCTTTCAAGGGTAGTACGCTCTGACTCTGAAAACTCGTCGTCCTTGAGCTGGTCGACTTCTTGAAATTTAACTTTGTCCGGAATGGCGGGCGATTGACACGTATCTGCTTCGTTCAACACGTGGAATGGGGCCGAAAGAGGAAGGGAACTTCATTAGTTCGGCCCGTTTAAACGACTCCGAAAAGGCTGTTGCGGGTTAACTAAGATAGGGCAAGATAAAGTGATGAAGTAAGTACATATAGCGTAAAGCAGCACGATGCCGAGAGAAGTTGGCTCACGCGGGCCCTCGAAGCAAGAATAGAAGCCATATGAAGTATCATTGTGACAGAAAGTAAAGTCTCCGACGACCGAACTGATATCAGATGGATACCAGATAACAAACGATTTAATATGAGGGAGCTGAGGCGGCCAGGCCGGACTATATGGTGCTTGCCCGGTCGGACCTATAGAATGATCGGGACTCACGCGCAACGAATTCGGGCTCGTCCGGCTCTATGGAAGCCAGGAGCACCGTGCTCACGTGACTCATCAACGGCTTCGCTTCGATACCATAATGGGATATATATGAGTGCAGGACCTCGTACACCTTAATTGCACTTTTAAGAGTTGCTATAGGTAATATCAATGTAGTGG
>JBBPMJ010000018.1:0-182869 GCA_038090255.1 Austroboletus niveus | reverse complement strand
CGTTGCGCAGGTCAGTATCCATTATCCATGTATATAGTTTTATGCTCAATCCATGTCGTTGCGCAGTTCTCTCTTTGCGTCGAGCTTCTCTCCGCGAAGCTAGTGTTGTCGTGTCCCTGACAGACACAGTGTACATCACCGTATCCAGGAACCAGAACTTTATCGACGGAAAGCCTGAGTGAGTCAGGACGATGAAAAACCAAGCTGTAGCAAACCAAAGAGAATAAAATTTCCGGCGGTGAGACCGGGTGGCCTGAGCTCTTACCGAGTGATGAATATCTGGTGCTACCCGGCTATTGGTAGATGATTCAAGGAAGCCTGGTCGATCGACCAGTTGAAGTAATGGTTCGATGACATGGAGACGGAATCATGTGAATGAGAACGGCCAATGATTCCCACTGTCGTGGGTCCGTTTCCCAATTGAAAGTGTTCCCAAGTTTTCAATGTAGAACAACGGCGTACATACGGTACTAATTCATGATGACACATATTCGATACCAACTTGAAGTCCGCACGGCTTCATCACGTTCCATGAACGTCCTCTCGCCAAAGATCATTTACGGAACAGCTTGGTGAGTTGTTATTTTGCGACCTCGTTCTCGCGACGCAACCTTGCAGATATGCCAACGCCAGGAAAGGAGAGCGCACGACCCATCTCGTCGTTAACGCGTTCTTGCAGGGGTTCCATGCCGTCGATACAGGTGAGTCCCACGAGCGACATGCCGGTCTTAGGGGTTTGACACGGCGCCCTCCCAGCTTGTCAACCCAAGCACTACAGGTGCTCTTTCTTGACATGCCGGGGGAAAAACGCTTAGGAGATTGGGCCTTTCCAGGGAAGACCTCGTCGGCGAAGCGCTCGACATCTTGAGGAGAAAGCATGACATGAAACGTGACGAGATTTACATCCAGACAAAGTGCATGCTTGATCCCTTGAGAAACGATGTCCTGCACTATGTTGACACGATTCCAAGGTTCACCCCAGTCGGGGGACATGACCTCAGCAAGCCTATTCCTTACAACGTCAACGACGCCGTCCAAGACCAAATCGCAGCGTCTCTCCAAGCGTCCCTGCGCAACCTTCGAACGTCTTATATCGACTCTTATCTTATTCATTCGCCCCTAAAGACAATGCAAGCGACCTTGGAGGCTTGGCGTGCACTCATGACCGCCCAAGATGCAGGAACTGTGCGCAAGATTGGCGTCAGCAACGTTTATGACGTACGCATCCTGGCTGCTTTAGGAGAACTTAGGAAGGTGCAGGTTGTGCAAAATCGGTGGTATGAGGGCAACATGTGGGACCCTCAGGTGTGGAGGTACTGTAAAGAGCAAGAGATTGAATATCAGTTCGTGCCATTTCCTCTCTCGGGTCAGCAACTGATTTTGGATGACTGCAGATCTTTCTGGACACTTTCTGGATCGACCAGCCTGCTCACTCATCCAGCGGTGGCAACTATTTCCAGCCGATTGGACGTGACGCCTGCTCAGGTCATCTTCAAACTTGCCCAGCTGAATAACATCGTGCCGTTGACGGGGACGACCAACGAGCTGCATATGCAGCAAGACCTTGCGGCAGAGAGAATTGTGTTTGGGGAGGATGTGGAAAACGAGATACGAGACGTTACCGAATTCATATGGGGTAGATGAAGAGCGAGTCATTTTTTATTTGGTGTTACATCGAGTTTCACCTGATCAGAGATATGTATGAGTACCAACCCATGTATTATTGTCTAACAGTAATCAATCATGCGTGTGCGAAGACTTCTTTCCCGGGTCCTGTCCATGCGGCGGTGGATACCGTCGTAGAAGCTGTTTCATCGACCATGCTTGCAAACCCGCAGAGTCGGCTGGCACCTTTGTCACCGCACGTCCATCACCCAAGAATTGTTCATGCAGCCTTTCGACCTTGACCGCGAACCGAACGTCACGCGCCGTAAGGCCGGGAATTTTGATCGGTTTCGCATCCACGTCTGGACCAGAGACAGAACCGAGCTGGTATGCTACATGTGTGTGTACGGAGACGTAAACGTAGGCATAGTCGACGGTGACACGCGCGTGATGCTGATGTGATTATGAGTAATACATCCGATGCGTGCTGCGTGCACAGAACACTCACACGTTCTTCCTCTTGAACGTCCGCAAGCGCATCGAAAAAGTCGACTGCCGCGCAAAAGTCTTTGAAACGAAAGAGTTTGTTCAGGGAGAGCACCCGGTGGTCATCGTCGTCCACGGCATTGCCAACATGAGCCACATGCCAGTGACACGACAGCAAAGGCCGCACGCGCGCCTCCAAGTCCGTGTGGTCGATGTGAAAGGTGCGTTTCTTGGGTATTCGTGGAATCTCGGGCAATTCGACCGCGGCCGTTTGGACCTCCGAGGTTGGTACGACGGTGTTGCCTTCGCATGAACAGGACGACCCACTCGAACGTGTGATCTGCAAAAAAGTGCAACATTGGTCTGTCCGAGACGAGTCTTCACTGACATGTTAACTCACCGCTTCATCGATGTTGCCTACTCCTCTGAAAGCATCTGAAGGAAAATTGGAGACCGACGAAAACGAGCGGTTGGTGTCCCCTGTTGTCTGCATGCCTACAAGGATGGATCGTGATCGAACCGACTTGAGCGGACCCTTCACGATGGTCGAATGTAAGGTGAGCCCACGAGCAGCGTGTTTTAGACTTCCGAGTCTGGGTAGTCCAAGCATCCAGCGCGTCGAAGTGTCGGAAAGAGAAAACTCGTATCACGTTAGCACGTACCCGAATTCGATCAGCTCTCGACACTTGTTTTCTGCACACAAAAAAACAGTATATCATTAGAATCCAAAACAATATGGTCGAAAGTACTGGTCTCGTTGCGAAAGTACATGACGAAACTCGTCGTGACATCACCATGCCGATTCGGACTCTGAATTTTCATTGCACCAAAGCTATCTACATAGTTGTCCAGTTGGCCGTATGATAAACTCCTTGAAAACGCACAGGGAATGCAGGTATTGAATCGAGGGATCGTGCCTAGCGCCTAAACTCCCGACTCGCCCCGACCACCCTCGTAATGAAGCACCAATTTTAGGGGTACACGATCAAAAACAATGCAAGGGAATCCATCCGCCCCGACGGTCCAATTCCCATTCACCCTACCCCATATCCTCTTGAAACCGATCGCATCAGAGCTCATCGATTACTTCAACGATGAATGAATAGATAAACGCCGGAAAAGGGGGGGTCAATACGTTGGAATGCCCCATCCGACAGTTGGTGCGGGGTATCGCAAACGTTTGTCTCCAAACAGTCGTGTCGGCGCTGTGGTATGGAGCACCGTTCACGAATATTAAATCGACCAGCGTCATGAAACGACACGACATGTTCCGAACCGTGGACTCATGCCACCATCCGAAGCATATCGTTGAGAATGAAACGGTTCCATATGCCCACCACTCCGACGGGATCCTAAAAGGGTTTACGCAGTGGGAATGAAAACATCGTGGAGTGTGCTCGCCAAGTCGAGGATTTGGCGCGAGCCACATGATCGTATCGCAAAATGAACTGATCTGTCAAGTGCGCTAGTTGGTCGGTCAGAAAGATCTATTGGAATGCGAGCAGGCGCGACGGAGCAGCACGGATGGGGGTAACAGACCAAGGAAGTTACTAGCGATATCTCAGCCAAGAAGATAGGGAAAGGCACACCGGCCAAGTTCTTCTTTGCACCCACGGCGCTTTTAATCAGCCAATGTCTCGGATCTTGTGAGACAGCCAGAGATCACTGAGATACGGACACGAACTCATCTCGAGCGATATACATACACTAGCCCCTAGTAGACCTAGCGTATATATGGCTACGCCGGTGATGCGTAAACCGTATCGCCGAGACAGCCCATCCAAGGACGTCCCACGTTGATTGGCCAGGGCAAAAACAGCTTATCCATTGGAGCCATCGAATCCAGATCGAGTTCGAATGGTGTCTGTTTCTGGGGCGTACGGAACGTCACGACCGCGAACGACGTCAATCGTTGCGGGGTACTCTGCCCGATGCCAAACAGCTGGAGTTGCTCGCTTATGCCAACGTCGCATGTTGCCGGTCGCAAGTGACACGCAAGCCCGACTGTGGCCTGGTAGTACACTCATGGGCCAATGGACTGGTTTGGAACTCTAAAGACCTGCGCCGACGTCGCCGAATAGCACCATGATAGCACTTACTTTCACGACCAACCCTTGCGGCGGCAAGATATCCGTGTCAACCCAAATTACTTCCGTGGCCTGACGAAATAACGTATTCGTCTTTTCTGCAGTACAAAATCGAACTAGGGAATAAAGAGCAAGTTGCAATGGTCACGACAACATATACAGCGCAAAGTTTGTCAAAAGCACAGATATGGCACAGCACAATAATCTCTGCATGATGCCAGACGACGCATATTTGACTGACAAGTAGCCGTCACGCGGCCCGGTCGCCAAAAACACCAAAATTAGGAGTGAGCAATTCCTTGAAAAAAGGGGAATAATCGAAATCATCACAGTAAAATTTTTATGCCTCTGACACCGTTATATCCACAGCTGAAATAGTCGAGAGAGCATTTTGGGCTGGGGATGACGCTGCCTTGACTTCGGATATGTCCGCCATCCCATCCCCTGGTACACCGTTCGTAGTGGTTTCACCACCATTCTCACTCGGCTTCAGAATGGCTTGCCACTTTTCTACCAGGGCCTTCGCTCGTGCTCGGAACTTGAATTCCTCGTCTCGTGGAACCTTGTCCGCTGACAGGGCCGCAATGTGCCGCATAACTTTGCCGATTTTAGAGAACTATACGTGGAAATTGCCATCAACAACTGAAAATTTACGCAACGCCATGAAAACGCACAGAAAGGAAACTGATGAGGTTTGGGTGTTCATACTGTTCTACCGTCATGAATAATTGGTCCAGGGCGGGCATATCCTGTGAAAGCATCTCGGTCAAGGTGATCTATGCCATGCTGATGACTCACTTCATCTGATGGCGCCCCCTTGTTGCCCAATAGGGCCTTTTGTAGCCTGTGCCGCCACTCTCTCACTTTGCGAGCTTCAGGATCTGCTTCCAAACTTGCTGTAGGAAAGTGACCGTCAGAGAGAAAGAAGAGTGCGAATACAGTGTCGTACCATCGACGACTTCTTCCTCTTTCTCTCGTTTAGGCTTCTTGGAAGGCGGTGGAGCGGCTTTAGCGCTCGTCCCAGCGTCTTCGTCGTCAGCCTCAACCTCAGCCTCTGGGTCCCCATCATCCTCAGATTCAATCATCTCTTTAGACTTGGCTCCGTTTTTCCTTAACTTGCCTGTGCCCGGCTTTTTCTCAGATTTCGGTTTGGGTTTAGCCTTGGGCTTCGTAGAAGATGCCTCGACGTCCCGCTTGCGCTTCTTGGACTTTGCGGGTTTCTTCGTTTCCTCCTCGTCTTCGTCAGTTTCCAGTTGGTCGACGCGAGCGTTGTCTTCTATTTCGGCGGCCGCCACCTGGATACTTTCCTGCTCCTTTTCCCACTTTTCGGGATCGAGAGCGATTTTATACCCGGTTATAAGTTCGACGTTTTTCTTGGGTGGCTCGCTGATGTATGCACGGATCTCGTGCTCCTTTAGCTTGGATATATCCTTTGACACGAGCCATGCGCTGGGGGAGAGTAGAGTTAATCATCTCAGCAACGGCCAAGGAAGATGGGGACGCACAAGTCGCCTGTGGGGAAAAACCTAACGCAGTGAAACACAGTCTTCTTTCCGGCGGGACGCTCCTTGGCGACGGCAGGTGGGACATTGTCAGGATTTACGACCTGAGTGAAGGAAAACAGTCAAAAGGGACTCATAAAAGCAACGACAAGACGCGACATGCCATGCCAGGCCAAGGAGGATATCCGCGTACTTTGGCCAAAACGATATCGCGTTCAGCATAGTGCGTCTCTGGTTCATTGTTTTTAGATCTCATCACGAGCGGGAGCAAGGAAAAGAGAAATGTTGCAAAGGAAGTTGCGCGACAGATAAAAGGAAAGGTTGAGGAGCACACCAACTTGGGTTGTGTTCGGCTATTTCCACTTGGAGCCAAACCCCGTTTCGTTTGCCACGCGGGCCCGTGCGCCCACGTAAGAATCAACAAAACAAACGCGTGATATTAAAAAAATACCATTGAATACTGTACATGAAAAAAGGCTCATCGACGTCGCAGCTGTGCATGGCCCATTCAAATGCGTTCAAAGCAGCGAGAGAGAACGCTGGGGAACGCATCGGATTATTCGGAGGAAATTCGACGTGGCATTGTTTGTATTTGTCTTCGGATAACGGGGTTAACCCGGCACTGCTTGATCGAACGCGTGCAACTGCGCTAGATAATGCGGGGCTCGACGAGCAAGCTAGGGTCAACGTGATGAAGGACGAGCACTTGACTCACCTGCCCCTTTATCTCGTCGTGTGATGCGGTGCACTATGGTCTCCGGCGATCGCGTGGGCACAAGAGCTGTGCCCCATTTGCGACAAAGTGCGACGGTTATATTAATGGCCATGGGACGTGACCGTCCTCGGGAAGGATGTGGGAGGACGGTAGGGCGTCGAAGATGGTAGTGGATCAGGAGCGGTGTGATGGTAACCGGCAGAGACAATAGCGTAGCGCGCGTTCGCTGAGACTGCTGGGCCGTTCATTCTAGACAAGGCGGCTCGCTCGCGGGTGTGTGATCCAGATGGAGTATAGATGGCAGCGTCAGGGGAAGGACATGAGGGGAGGAGTGCAAGGAGTGTTGCTAGCCGGAGTTCTCTGAAATTAGAAAAAATAATAATTCGAATCGAGAAAAGCGGCACTGCTAAAGCACGTTCTAACTTGATCTCACTCCGCCGTAAGTTTCGACACGACGAGGAGAGAAATTCGACATTTGCACTCCTAAATCTCGAGCCGAACACGCATGAGCGTCAAGTCCAGGGATCCAGCAGCACGCAAAAACCTCTCATGCCATCGGGGTATACCGCACCCATCAGTCATACAAGGCGCATCTCGCGGGTGGTGGCGGAGATCATCTAGAATCACGAAATAGCAGACGGATTTTGGGGGGTGTGGAAGTCAAGGATGCAGCGTCCACGCTCCCGCCGCATCTGCAGCCTGCCCAGGTGTCTACGAAAAATGAGCGGCCATGTCGGCATCCCGCAGACGTGCGGATCACTTGCTGCTTGGTCTGCGCCGCCATCTAGATATCAGGGCACGCATTCAGTCGGAGATATAATCGGACACCGAAAGACTGGCTGTACCGTCCGGCCATGTTCGAACCCATCCGTGGAGGAACTCGAGGCGGTCAAGCAGAGTTCAAGTGGACGGACGTTTCCGCAGACAAGGACAGAGAAGTGTGTGCAGCCACAGATTCTCTTTTGCAGCTCGCTAAGTGGCCTTCCAGCACTACCTCGGCCATAGCATCAACGCACCGACCGGCAGATGGCAAAAAAACAAGGATATCCACTGGTACAATAGGGACAAGAATGATGGCGAGGCGGAGAGGATGGAGGAAATACGTAAGGTAAAAGAGGCAGAAGCAGAGGCTCTTTCCGTCGCATTGCAAGTCGAACGTTAGTTATCAAACTGCCGGGGCTGACATCATTTGGTTTTTCAGAGGATTTGGTCCAACTGGAGCTAATGCTACACAACCCGCGGAAAGCTCGTCAGCGGACGTGACCGCCGCCCCAGGCGACGACGACGACGACGCAAAGAAAGACAGGGGAGAGAGGCGCCGCAGAAAGGCCGAACGCAAAGAGGAGAAACGTGCTCGCAAAGAGGCTCGTAGGGCAGCCCATGATGAACCTGACGATCAAAGACGTCACCGGGACCGATCACGATCCCGGTCTCCCCTTCGCAGACGATTCGGCGAGGGTGAACGTCGCAGCCCGTCACCCACCCGCGATCGCGAGGATCGACAGAGGGACTACGATGAAGCTGAGCGGGAAAGAGAGAGAGAAAGACATCGGAGGCTATGGGATATGAGTGCAGCAAGAAATCGTCCGCGCCATAGAGACGGTTAGCAGATTCCGCAGCGTGTACGATTCATTCCAAGCATACAGGAGGCAATCATTTCCTTCCCCGCAGTAACTCGCATGTTTGGTATTCGGCACTTGTTCCTGCTTATGTATGTGTTTGAGTCAAAACCGTCGTGACGATCTTCTTCACAGATCTTATGAAAGAGGGCAATGTGCCTGCGGTCTATAGGTGCGCACAATGCCCAACGGGCTCATGTGTTCGTAATCGATATGCTCAATGTCCTCGTTTTGATGAGGTGGACGAACATAGGTCCGCAATCCATATCAGATGATGATCGCGTGTTGACAAATGTGGCCGACCACGGGGAGGATTTTCATCGATGTATTGTTGGATGTGACGATTCGGCAACAGGAATGTCCGGCTGTCTCCGTCTTGAAATCAACTTGAAACACGTTCAACTATTACGCTGAGACGAACTTTGAAGGACAGTGGGGAAGCTTCTCACGAGCTATCCCCGGATGCGCCCTTCCTTTTTCTCCTTATTTCGGCCCGCTTGGTTCTGCTAGACCTCGTGTTGGGCATGATTTGTGATGATGTATGCGTGTGGTCGTACAGCCTTTTCATGGCTGATGCGCCGTCCTTTCGAGAGATAGGTAATGCTGTACCTGCAGGTTCGTTTTTGCCGGAATTTCACTGACCAATGTTGGCGTTTTGCCTCGAAATAGGTTTTTCTTCGAGACGTACGTCATACATCATGGCTGCCTTGAAGGTTCGATCATGAACCGCGCTGCGCCAACGCGTTTACGACAGGCGCCTCCCGCATTCAGCCTTTCTTTTGGTATCTCACACTCGCACGTCCGGCCGCAGCGCGATATTAAAATGCCATTACGCCAAGGTTAGCTTCATCTATGTCGATATCGATATCGGCAGACACTATGGATGCCTGCCGGTGGATGGCATGCATGTCCTTTGAACCTGTCCTAACGCATGTTCCCTTCACCGAAAAGGGTTTAATGCCTAAGGCCCAGGACATAGATATAGTTCCACACGCTCGTCCAGCTGACGTCGTCCCCATCCTCGCTCGTTGAGCAACATGTCCACCGTCTACGGCATGCCCTACCTCCTCGAAGACAAGACCGGGAAACTGACCGGTTCGGATTTCGTCGACATGAACGACCGTCTGTGGTTGTGTCTCCGGTGTACGGCGCAGACGCCGACACACACGGCGTACATGATTCATAATGCGTCGCATGATCCGTCGAACCCGTTGATCGCGCTCGCGTTTGGCCCGAACAATGCGCTCGGGACAATTACGCTCCGGTCGGGAGCGCCGATGGACATGAACCAGTACTTGTCCAAGTTATCGCCGTTGGGCAGGTGCGTTTGACGCGCCAGTCTCGCCTGGGGGGTGATGCTGATACGACGTGCGTAGTAGTATGACGCGCAAGTTCGTGGGGTCGGACGGACAGGAGTACCGATGGAGCTGGCGATCTGTCCGAGGTCACGAGTGGACCGTAAGTATCGATCTGCTTTGGCTCATGGAACGCTGATGTCGACAGGTCGTGTGTTCGACGTGCTCCCCGGATAAAATAAAAAATAAAAAACAACAATTGGTCGAACGTCGCAGTGCACGAATCGCAGTCAATATCTCGTTGCTTTTTACTCGCTCAAAGTAGCAGGCGAACCGGATTATCTCGGTTCGTCTGGCTGCATGTTGACGATCGACGAGGCGTATCCTCATCTTGCAGCCGGTACGTCAGCCGTGGGATTTAAATACCACAGTAATACTCACCCCGAAACAGAAGTACTCGCCTCATTGACGATCATGCGCCATATCGCGGCACACCGCTTGTAAAACAAATCGCGCCTCGGGCGTATTTTTTATGCTGAATAGCTGTAGCCATGTACTGGTATGTGTATATTAGACGTATTTTACCCTGTACCTAGTGTAAGCGGGTCTCCTTGTGATGCCCAGAAACGAACTGCGGATACAACGAGGCCCCGAGTTGAAAGCTCCCTATGATACTCGAGACGAGATGTCCCCACAGGTCCCTCGCTATTCTCAACTTGGTGTCTCCCTGTGGCGCCGAGATCTTACGCTAACGTGCAAGGCCGACCAAGTACCATCGCCACGCGTGAGTAGGGACAAACGGCGGCCTGCCGAATTTGGTCCACTTAATAAAAAGTCATCAAGTGCACGTTGGTTGCGGGAATGACCGTATGACGGTCGTTAACTGGACGGTCACACCCATTGCATCAAACGGTTTCTAGCGCGTCTCGAGGACGACACGGACCATGCAACGGGTGAGAAAACGAGGGGGCGTTCCATTCATTCATTCTAGTCGTGATGTATGATGGCGTTCTGATGTTTGCGCGACGCGCGATCGATGTTCGGGCAAGTGCAAACAGCCCTCGTCGCGTCGTGTACGTAAAAAGGGCTCGATGCTTGCATTCTGATGGGTCAAGGCGATGAGGCTTCTTCTTCGCTCCGGTTTCGTCTTGCAGGGCTGTCGGCGTTGCGCGAGCTGGGTGTTCCCATCAAGTCCCTGGTCGATCAGGACTCAGGCCCGGATGGGTGGGCGGTGATGCGGACGTGGAGGGAGAAAGGGACTGTGTACGTGGGCGACCTTCGAGCACCATCGTTGGCAGGGTCTTCCTTCCTTTCCTTTCCTTTCCTTTCCAAAAGATTGCTTCTTTTTCTTTGCACGGGTCCGAACGTGAAAAACACGTCATTGGAGGAAAAGAAAAGAAAGGACGGAAGCCTACCTCCATTAAGTATACATGTGTACATGTAATAAAAAATATCCAATTTCTTTTGGGGGACGAACCGGACGATGGATCGGATTCGGATGAACATATTCACAAGAGGTCGTGTTTCGTGACGCAGCTCCATTTCTCAATCAAGGAGCGGGTGTCTGAAACGCCACGGACGGATCCGTGAGAATGAGCCACAAAGGCGAGTTGGCCTGGTGTGGGGGGTCACGTGAGGCAGGGGCAGATGATAAGATTGTATTGTTGTGGGATGTATGATCGTGCGAAGGGTCACTGCCATTGTTGGAGTGGGTGGATGTGATGGATCAGAATGTGGCAGATGTTGCGGTGACCGGCGGGTGTGGGGTGCTCAAACAAGTGATGTGGGCCGCATGTGTTTCTGCGACACGTCGACAAGAAAATAAATTGAGCAAAAGGTATTTTAAAGGTGTTCGCACGAGACCGCGGGAGAGCAATACGGGCAAGTGAGACACGAGAAGGTAGTGGATTAAGGTTGGATACTGTAGGAAAATGACAGAGGCTTGTTTGAAATTTGACGAGGGAAATTCCGTCGGAGGACCTGAGACTGATACGGGAGTTTGCCTCTTGAACATGTGGGACGCATCGTCGCAAGGTTCCCATCCGATGATGAGATCGAGGCACCAGAGTGGAGGACGACGTTTCTGGAAAGAAGCTACGCAAGCAACGAGATCCGACAGGTCGAGTCGATAAAGTTGTGAAAATGACACCTCGTGGAGATAACAGCGAGATAGCTGAATAGGAAGGGGGTCTACTGTACATGGGAGTATGTACCGGAAATGAGCGTGGCCAACGCAAGGCTCAGTCGCCCCAAGAACGTGCCACGGGACCAGCGTCAAGTATATTGAAGTCCTCGGCATGCGGAGGCTGGAGGGGCGGGTTGGTGTTACGGAGGCATGGCAACAAGAGAGGACTCACGTCGGAATAATCTTTTGCCGCGTCCTCAGGGGCGGGTCGGCTGGTGGGGTCGACGGCACGGGGTGAGCGACCACGCGTGGAGCGCGCAGATCTGACGAGACGGACACTCGCGACGGGTGCGACGAGGGGGAGGTAGTGCGGTGCGTCGTCGGGGTCGGGACGGAGGGAGGGGATGGAGTTGGACTTGTGGAGGGGCGGCGGGGACGGCGACGCGGGACGGCTGCCGGCGGATACGTTTCGCGAGGAGGGTGCCGAGTTCGGGTGGAGCGCGAACGGGAACTGGGCGTGCACGTTGACCATCTTCCTGCTAAAGGTTGGGGCGGGCACGGAACAAGAGAGGGACGGACGGACCCCTCTTTGACACGGACGACGGAGCCAAGACGCTCCTTGAGCCTGTGGAGGTCGACCTGGCGGGGCTGTAGGCTGGGAAAGGGTGAGCGGGGACAGAGACGGCGGGGGACGGCACTTGCGGTGGCGGGTCGTCGGACGGGGGAATGAGCGGGGTGCGCTCCTGTGACTGCGGGGACGTGAGCGGGGGCGGCGTCGGGGTAGGGCGGGGCACTGACCGGGACATGGGGGCGGCGGAGGCCACAGCAGGAGGCAAAGAGGGCTAGCATTGGGTGGAGTGCGGAGGAGGCGGGTTCGAATGGAGGACTTCCAAAAGGGGAAAAGGGCGCAGCCATGCGGTCGCAGGACGACCAGGCACGGGGGGTGATTTAGCCGGTTCCGACCGGGGGACGGGGGGGTGCTGTGTGGTAGTCCGATTTAGGCGGGGAATAAATATAAAAAAATATTGTTGATCTTCTGATGATCGGGATGACCGGATATGGAGGTGTTTAGATGGATTTCATAAGCGGACGTGTGCATGAGACACCCTCGCTCACTTCTTCCTCGCGTGGCGGGATCTCGCTCTCCTCTTCTTGCATGGTCGTCTCTGCCACCAGCGACGTCTATTCCCCGTTCCCCCCCATGATCGTCGACGACGGGCCACAGTCCAGCGAGGACGGCTCTGGCCTCCACTCTCCAATATTCGGCGCCCAGTTTCCCCATGCGCACGGTGACAGTAGTGGTATGTCCTCGACCAGTGCCAATGCTGTCTACACTCACGTCAATAAAGTCCGCTACCACACCGACCACCTCGACGTGCACAACGCCGCCGGCATACTCGCATCCCAGTTCGACCCAAATTATCTCGTCCCAGTCCACCCCCCGCCCCCGCAACAGCTCCTCGAGCCCAGCCTCGACCTCCATTCCCCCCACTCCCACTACAGTCACGAGTACCCCCTCTCCTCCCGCAACCACCTCGGCCTCGACGTCTCCCCCCAGTCATACCCCAACGCCCGTCTGCCCCCTCCACCCGCCCAGCTCAACATACCCTACCACACCCAGCGCAGGTTCCCGACCGATGCCCGCGACCACTCCTATCCCACCCCCCCGAGCCCCGTTCAGCCCCTCCTCCCCGACCACACACACCGATCTCCCCCCCTCAAACGCGACCCCGCCTCGCCCTCCCTCGCCCGCTCATCCTCAGCATCCTCGACTCAGCAGCCCCTTCCTCGCCGTGAAGGCTCAAACCTCGTCATCGCCTGTCGTCAATGGTATGTCCTCTTCTCCTCTTCGCTCATTCGTGTTCATCTGCTCGCGAAGCCGCGCACGCAAGATCCGCTGTGACTCAACGCGTCCGATTTGCCATAATTGCGTTCGCCGATCAAACGAGTGCCAGTACGACGCCGTCCCAAAACGAAGGGGCCCCGATAAACGTCCCGGAACCCGTCAACGTTCTTGCAAGAAGCGTCCCGCTGACGGCTCCGCCCCCCCCCTCCCTCCTTCCAAAAAGAAGCGAACGCTGTCTCGCAATCCAGATCCCCAACAAGCCTCCGAGGATCGTAGACCCCTCGATCCGCCCACCCTCAGAACCTCCGATATCGATCACGACGGCCATATTCGTTTGAACCAATCATCCCTCTCTCCCCTGGGTTCCGATTTTTCCTCTTCCGCTCCCTCCAGAGGCATGTCTGCCGATGATTATCCCACGGTATGCATCCGGAACACGCTTCCTCGACTCAATCCCTTCTTACGTTTTTGCGCAGCATCCTAACCGCCACCCTGTGGACAAGGTTCGGATCCCTTCAACCCCTTCCGTCCAGTATAACAGAAAGGAATGGTGGGATAACCTTGTAAATAGTTATTCGGCCAACCGCGACCAATCGTAAGTCGCTGCTTTATCGTTGGAGCGTCTCTAAACACGTGTCCTCTTCAGCCTCAAGGACATTGCTTCTGACCTCACTACCTTGTGCGTCTTTTTCAGAATTCTATCCATCTCTTCTTTTTTCCCTGACTATACCTAGGTTTACGACCACTGGCTACTGGCTGTCCTTTGTCAATGTCCCTGACTTCATTCGGAGCTTGTACAATTCGGACGACCGGTTGATGATGCAGCCCTCGCTTGTCTTTGCCGGGCTAGCCCTTGCCACCCTCATGAAATCGAGCGAAGTGGAACTAGGTACCGCAGGCCGAAACCGTGCCGTTTGGCTCCGGGATCAAGCGCAAGCATCCTTGGAAGCGTCTTGGAATGCCCAATGGATAGACATGACCCTCGCTAAAGCTGCGCTTGTACGTACCGGCACATTGTCCCGAGCGTTGCTCATCGCCGATCTATAGATCCTCGCTATCTACGAGTCATCTGCGCACCATCTTTACACCCCGGAACGCGAGAGGCAGTCCCTGATTCTTTTGGACCACATTGTCCGCGCTCTTGGCTTGACTTTTCTGGACAACAACGAGCCAGAGGTATCGGCGTTTACTCCCAACACCGTTCCAATCGCCCAAAAGCGATCGTATGAAGGCATATCCAAGGATGGACATCGTTCGCCTCGTTCCTCACGGAAATGCTCATGCATACCTGTCCCTCCCAATGCGTCGATTGTCGCTGATCATTTTTCTTCCTCTTGGTCATATGCGCCACCCTGGGACCCTGCATGGACCCCCGAAGAGATGCACAAGGAAGCCTGCAGAAGGTTGTGCTGGAGCGCCCTGAACCTGGTGGCAAGCTATACGTCACATTGTATTGCTTTTCGGAAAGAGCCAACGGATCTTTATCTGACGGACCCTGCTAATGTAAGTCGCCTCTTTGTAATGTGGAAGACACTCTCCACAATTTCGGCTCACGTGGACTGATAATGGCCCCTTTTGTCTAGTTTCGGCTGCTGTTTCCTGGCGAAGTATCTGAGCGTGGCTCTAGCGACCAGAAGATGCAGTCACCCAAAGACTCGATATGGGCGCTATACTGCCGCAGTATGCTCCTCTGGAATTTCTGCACCACTCGGCTGAGGAAGAACGCGTATTCACGGGAAAATACGTCCGAGCTGGCTTTGGAATCATGGCGGGAGACCCAGGAAATACAGAACGCACTGGACTCACACACGTGCAATCTCGATATGGCACTCCTATACATGTGTCGGGAGTACGTATACAAGTACGTGTTTCTTCGAAAGATTTTTTTTCTGGGTAGGGTAGATGTGACAGCATGCTGACGTTGACATTTGCCCAAAATAGTACACAAATGATGTTGACGTCCATTCTGCAAACGTAAGTGGATCGATTTCTGCACTCTGGGCGGTGATCTGAACCTTATTTTGGTCTAGTCTCCACAGTCGAGAAAGCGTCAACCTGCCATCGTGCAATCGTAAGCACACGGAACAATGGCGTAAGTGTGGACCAAGACGATTTGAAATATTTAGCTGACTCGCGCAGTGAGTCACCAAAGCCAGTTCATGAAGCGAGTTCGAATGTCGATCGACCGGCTACGGGAAGGAAGCGGCGAACCGTTTTCGGGGCGGCCGTTCCAAGTGCATTGGTTTGCCAGCCAGGTGTCAATGTGAGTGGCTCGATATGGCGGTATTTTCGCTAGACTGAATCGGGAAACAGATGCTTATCGTTGTGGGAGAACGACAACAGCTTGATCAGTGCGTTGGAAGTTGCAAAAGATATCATCATGCCACTGGACGTGTTGAACACGTTGTGGCCTTGCCCGAGTAAGTGCATGGTCGTCTGACGGGGATAGGATGACTGACTGGGCTGCAGTGCTACAAATCAAGTGCGACGAGTTACGAAAGCGAGTCACGGATGCTTGTCACTGTACGAATACCGCCCCACCTCCGCCGCCGACGTATTCTATTTCCTTGCACATCAGAGGGGGTTGAAGACGGTTCCACGCATTGCCCCGAATACCCTATACCCTCATTCGTTTGTGTCTGCAATCACTGTTTCCGTTTTTCCTGTAGCCTTGATTCGGTACTGTACACGTTGACATTTCCGATCCTCGTATGCCTAGTGCTTGTCTCTTTGCCTAATTTTTCTTTTCTGTTCCTTCTACTTCGTTCGTTCTTTTCCACTTTTATCTTCTCCTTCTCTTGTATATGCTTTGGAAGATGGTGCGGTCGTGGGCGTCGAATATTTTTCCGCATTGTATTGTAACATATGTCTTATGGATACCCTTGAAGTGCCCGGTGATGATGGAGGATTAATTGATAGGGGTGAGATGAGTGGACGATCAGGCCCGGGATCGAAGATCAAGATCAAGACGGAGGTGCATGATGCTTCACGGATGATGTTGCATGACTACCGGCAAAGTTTTTCGTGCCCTGAGCTTAAAGCCTCCTTGACGTGTCCTCCACCGAGGAGATTAGTTTGTTTGAACAGCGTGCGCGGGAACTCATACCGTAGGCGCCGCTCACACGCCCTCTCTTGGCTCTTTTTGCGATTTCGAATACCACGGACGAGCCAAAATGGTATCCGTTGCCTATTCCTATTCTTGCTATTCCGTCTGTGCTCTCGCGCTCGCGCTCGTCCTTCCCACCTGGCTCTTCATCCGCCTCACACGCGCACCACGTCCCGCCGTCAAGACAGACGACAAGAACTCGCTCAAGACGATCATGCAGCCTCCGCGCGACGACCTCGACCCGCCCAAGGACGACCCGTTCAAGCTAGCGGACCTAGCGCAGTACGACGGCTCGGACGCATCCAAGCCGATATACGTCTCCATCAAGGGTGAGCCGCTCGCTCTTCCCGCCCCGCTCGGGATCGCGTGATCCCCCCCCCCCGCTCATCGATCGCACCCGGAACAGGCGAGGTGTTTGACGTGACCCGGAAGCGCGACGTGTACGGCCACGGCGGGTCGTACAATATCTTTGCGGGCAAGGACGGCTCGCGCGGGCTTGGCAAGTCGAGTCTGAAGCCCGAGGACGCCGTAGCTGATTATAGCGTCCTGTCCGACGACGAGCGCAAGGTGCTCGACGACTGGTATGCGTTTTTTAGGTGCGTGGTCGGGGGGGCGACGGTCTCGTCTTTGTCGTTCTCATACCTCTTCACAGGAAACGGTACAATATCGTCGGCCGGGTGACGGATATGCCAGAGGCGGTGAGAGCGCCGGCGGCATGAGCCAGTACCTCGTCTCGCGTTTCTGGGATTTTGCACATACAGTACTATTTCGCCCTCTCCCTCTCCCCATGTAGTTGTTTTGCGTGTATGCTATTCGTGGTGGCCTCGAGGTTATCGGAAACGTGTCACACAGCCTTCGCGCAGCACGACGTTCCTGGTGATGGTGCGAGCCTGTGTCAAACTGGGCTGTTCGCGCACTGCCCGATATAACATTGGCATCAAACCGTCATGACACTCGTACCCGCTCACGAACGTGGTCGTCTGATGGATGTATTGACACGGTTGCGCACAAAAAAGCTACATACATTTGGCGCGCGCGCGTCCTTGATGGCGTGGATTGTGTACATGCATCGTCGGCAAACAAGCAGCTTTGGACCCTCCTTGTCCCTCTCTTTCCGCCGAAAACAACAGACCAGAGGAAAAAAAAGGGGGCGAACGACGATGCGAAAGAGGAAAAGGAAAAAGATCGGAAACCAACTACTCGTCATTACAGCGGATCGTAAAGAAACGGGTATATTAGGTTTTCACGCTACCCCCATCGAATGTGAAAGAGATGATAAGTGGAATTAAGGAAAAACAAAAACAAAAAGGGAAACCGGGAGGACGAGGCAGGGGAAAAACGAGAGGAAGATATAGCCAAGATGGTAATGGCAACGAGAGTCTGATGCGATAAAAAGAACCATGAATGTAGCGATTACACGACGAACAATGAGATATACGGTGAAAAAGGGGGCGCGATGACACGGGTGCAAGTCAGTTGCATCACAGCAAACCGCATTCCCGTAGGTGAATCTGTAGCAGAATGTCCTGGATAGCGCTCAGGACGACTGGTTATTCGGATCAGTTTCGGATCACACGTTGAATCAATGTTTGAGACTTACATTTGATTTGCTGTGTGTCAGTTGCACAGGTATAGTGTGCGTATATCTGCTTGGTCGCAGCATTCTGGTTCAGCGCCACGAATCGATGGAGGAGATAATCGCATGCAGCATCGTAATTATCACCGCCGGTATAGTCTGGGAAATAATCGCCTAGGGGCGAATTCGGGAGCTTCTCGGCGAACAAATCAATCTTATTCAGGAACAATATCTGTACGAGAGAAACGTGATCAGCTAGCTTCCAAAAGGTAAAGTACGAAAACACTTGCAATCGATGTCTTGACAAACCAACGAGAATTACATATCGAATCAAAGAGTGTCAAAGCTTCCTGCATGCGATTCTACAGATTCCGGATCAGCATCCGAGGGTCTGGAATAAAACCAAGAAGAATTAATACGTACCACACTTTCATCCTCGTAAAGCATTTGGTCATACTCGCTCAAACTGACGAGAAAGACGAGCGCAGTGACGTTTTCGAAGCAGTGAATCCACTTCTTTCGTTCGCTTCGCTGTCCACCGACGTCGAACAACTTGTAGGTGAGTTCGCCGACTTTGAAGGTGGTCTCCGTGATGCCGGTAGTCTTGACGCGACTCCGCAATATATCTTGATCCGTTGGGAGGTATCCGGGGCCAGACATGCGGTCAATTGCATTGAAATAATAGACGGCAGAGTCATTGAGTTGGAATTCGCGGGACCTACGAACGGCCTCCTTCACACCAGGGTCCCGCCATAGTCCGCGAACGGCATCCGCGACGTCCCTAGGCAAAACCTCGCCCTCGATTTGTATTGGCAATCCGAGGACGACGGCCCTTCTTGCATCGTTTTGGGGGGAAAGAATGATGTCAAGCTGTGGCATAGCTTCCAGGATAGCACTATAGACGGTCAGAGGCATTTCCAGGCAAATAAAAAACAGTAGGCGCACCGCATGGACTGGATGGTGTTGGAAAAGATGATTTCTCTGTACGAGTCGCGTTCCTGGTCGTTGTAGCCACCGTGATGGATAAGCTTCATTTGCTTGAGCACGGTCGACTGTTGGGGCAGTGAGTATCAAGCTGTGGCTGTTGGAGCGCGACCGACCTTTCCAGACTCTCCCGCACCGAGCAGCAGCATTTTGATCTCGTTCTTAGCCAACATTCTATCCTTCTTGAGTTGGTTTTCAATCTCGTCGTTTCCTGGAGGGGGTGAGCATGGTGAGGAGAGGGCGAGGTGGGTTACGCACGGGCCTTTGCCTCGCTATCGACACCGGTAGACTGTACGCAACCCATGAGTTAAAGAAAAGGGAGAAGAGAAATGCAAGTAGGACAAGAAGAAGGGAGGAAGGAAGAAAGGAGCGAGGGATTGTGGAATAATTAGGGAGAGACGGGAAGCTGCGTCGTTGTCTTGTCGGAGCAACACGACTTGCTCGCAAAACAGAAAAACCCTGCTCTTGTTTCACACCGAAATTATCCACTCTCGGCAACATCCCGGCACCGTAAAAAATTCCCTTTTCCGGCCATCCCGCAAACTCCGCGACAACCTTATCACAAAAGAAAAATCACTGCGACGCCAGCAGGATTCGAACCTGCGCACTCGAAGAGTAACAGATGTTCGAGCATTCGAATCTGTCGCCGTAACCACTTGGCTATAGCGCCAACGGTCATGCAGCGCTGGATTCGTCGGCAAACTTCGCAAGCGACGACAAAGAACTTTGTCAACGTAACGATGGCCTGTCAATACGATCGAACCCAGGTCTATCCATAACCTCGGTCGTGACGTGCGCCACAGCCCTGCTTCGCTTTGAGCGTGCTTGGCAGATAACGGCCAGAGTGGGGAAATACCTGAAATGGCAAGCTAGTAAATGTCATACAATCGCACGTGATCCAAGTCTATCGTCTTTCAAGTCGTCTGTCATGTCAGATTCGGACAATTGCACCGTTCGCAGCGCCGTCGTCGTCGAGCCACACAACGCGCTCGGCCTTGTCGACGTCCCCGCCGGCGACCCACCTCCACCGTATCCTTCCCCGGAGCGCCGCATCAGACTGCTGCGGCCCTCGCGCAGACACCGAACGTCAACGTACATCTCTACCCTTGCGTCCGTCGGTTCAGATGTGGTGCCAGACCAGGCTTTATCCCCCAACTCTCCCCGCGAATCCACACCCTTGATCCACCCCGCCTCGAGGCGTCCCCGCGCCAGCTCGCGCGCTAGCACAGTCGGTACCCTCAGCCAGACACTCCTGTCCCTCTGCCACGACTCCGATAGCGACTCTCCTGTGGACATCTTTGAGGCATTGAGAGTTCATCCAGATCCGCCACCTCCGATTGGGTCTACTCGGGAGGCTAGACCAGGTCACTGGTTCTTCCACAAACGTGCGTGGGCCAGATATTTCCGCCCCATGCGCCGCAGGGCATACCATGCCACCGTATTCCATTTGTTGATCGTCAACTTTCCATTTGCGCTGATTGCGTGGACATATCTTTTTGTTTTTACTCTGGTAAGTTCTCGTGCGTGGTATGTGCTGGTGGCTCAGCGCTCAGTCGCGTTCTAGACCGGTACCACCCTTCTTGTCACATTGCCCCTTGGAACCTTGCTGTGCTTCCTCGATCTGCTTGGAGCCAGACTATTTGCCAGAGGCGAGGTCAGTGTCTCTCCCAGTGTCAGCGCACGCTCCTTATCTCCTTTCGTTCTCAGCTCGCATTGCAAACAAAGTTTCATGGCCCCTTGGCATATCCACCGCCGTATCCCCCCAGGCCAATATTTTATCGTCCGCGCCCCTTAGAAGCACGGGCGGCCGAGACCGGTGTGACCGGCGTCCAATATGAGACATCGTTTTACAAAAACACTTACGCCATGGTCGGTCCGTCGAGCGTCTATCTGGGTCTGATGCTCACTCTAGCTCCAGTTCACCGATGCGACGTCGTACCAGGCGCTGTTTTATTTTCTGGTCATCAAGCCCAGCATCACTCTGTGTATATTCGTGCTGTTGATCGTGTTGGTCCCGGTGTCGTATGCGCTTGTCGTGCCTGCGCCGTTGATGCTGCGGCTCGTGCGCAAGCTGGGGATATGGCAGGCGAACGTTGCCGTGGAGGGGCTGTATTACCAGGTCGCGTAGCGATGTGTAAATTTATTATTATCGAGTAGGCGGGAGCCGTTCGCTTGCGCAGGAGTGGCGGGCGTTTATGAGCTCCACGAACCGCCAAGTTTGGTTGGAGTTGGACCACCATCTGCGAGTCACCGGGCGTCTAGACTCCACACAGCTTGCGTAGCCACTGAGCCGGTCACGTACTCGCATCTTGTCCTCTCACTCCCACCACGTCCTCCTCCCTCCCACCATCCGTCGCAGCATTGGATCGTTCACTGTCCCAGCTACACCCGCACTGCCATGGACGCCCTCAAGTCGCTCGTGCAACCCCTCGTCGGCGGCGCAGGCGGCTCTTCGGTCATTGACGGCGTGAAGCTCGTCGTCTTGGGAGGCACCGTCGAAACCGCGCGTAGAGTCTCTAGCTCCGCATGGTGCGTGTCCACACTCATTTTCTCTTCCTCGCACTCACCCCGCAGCAGGTCCCACTTCGTCAACTGTAAGCGCCATTGCTGCCGCCGACCCCCATACTGAACATCGTCCCGCAGCCTTTTTCCTTACAGCCCATTTCTCAGAGGAAGACTATCCTTACGATTGGCTCATGTTGTGGCTCTCTCGTCGTCCAGAGTGGCAACGCTCTAGGGAGTTCGAGACCACCACGCGTACCTCCACCCCTGGCTTCTCGTCCTCTCACGCCGTGGACAATTCGTTTGGCGACGAGGACGAGGAAGGCGACGAGGACTCGCCCCCTGGTAAGGTCAAGATGCGCGTCGTCTTCCAGCCCACGCCAGACACGACGCACACCATATATTACAGGGGCCACTGGCTCAGGGTCCGTCGCAGCAAGAAGACGGACGGAAGCGGTTGCGAAGTCTTGTCAATAAGGTACTCGTTCTAATCTTACGCCAACTCCTATTCACTCACCCTGCCTGTGCACAGCGTCGTCGCTCGCAGCAATGCTATCCTCAAACAGCTCGTCCTCCAGGCAAAGAAGGAGTACGAGGCAGAGGCCATCCACCGCATTCAAATCTACTTTGCGGACTCTCATGGAAGCTGGCGTTGGACCGATTCGCGCCACAAGCGTCCCATGTCTTCCATCGTCTTGAACCCAGGTGTCAAGGAAATGCTTCTCAATGACGCTCGTGACTTCCTCAAGTCTGAGAAGGCGAGCCATCTCACCCCTCTATTGCCGCAGCTTACTTAATGTCTTATCTTTAGTGGTATGCTGACCGTGGTATTCCATTTCGACGTGGCTACCTTCTCCACGGTGTCCCAGGTTCTGGGAAGAGCTCACTCATTCATGCGATAGCTGGAGAGCTCATGCTCGATATCTATACCCTCTCTCTGTCGTCGTCTTGGATCAGCGATAGCACCTTGACCACGCTCATGGGCCGTGTTCCGGCTCGCTGCATCGTCCTTCTAGAAGACCTGGACGCGGCCTTCACGCGCAGCGTGTCTCGTGACAAGAGTTCCAATGGAACCCCCGATTTGAACAACAATGGCGAAGAGGCCACTGTTTCGGAGCAGCCCTCGACGTCGAGCAGTCGTCACAGACGCCACAAGGACCATATCTCGGATGTCAACACGCTGAGCTTGAGTGGTCTTCTCAATGCCTTGGATGGTGTCGCCGCTGCCGAGGGCCGTATTCTCTTTGCGTGAGTCTTCCCATGTACTATGTCGGCACGCAGTTCACACTCGCATGTAGTACCACCAATCACCTCGAGCGTCTGGATCCTGCGCTTTCGCGTCCTGGTCGTATGGACGTCTGGATCGAGTTCAAGAACGCTTCCAAGTGGCAAGCAGAAGCTCTCTTCCGTAACTTCTTCCCTTCGACAGACAAGGATGATGAACCCCCATTAGAAGGTGACCTGGAAGGCATCGAGCTCCCCTCGACGCCGACTCCTCGGTCGCCGTCATCCCACTCTTCGACCTTGTGGTCCTTATCGCCTTCGTTCTCCTCCTCGACTTCGTCCTTGGCGTTGTCGACGAGAAACTCCCAGTCGCCACCCGAGCCCATCGCTAGCCCAGATACCTTTGGCGCGAAGAATCAAGCTTACCTCCCGCCTCCTGTTGAGGAGCACATCGTTGCTTGCCAGCACTCCGCCAAGCCCTTGGATGGCATCAAGCTTGCCCAGTTGGCGAAGAAGTTTGCGGATGCGATTCCTGACGAAGAGTTTAGCGTTGCAGCACTTCAAGGATGTAAGTTTGTTCTCAACTGCAGTTGGGGGCGGAGTGCTTGAGCGCGTGCTGGTGCGTTGGTGGACGTAAAATCTTGACTGATATTCTTCTTTGTGGGATTTCTAGACTTGCTCAGGAACAAGTCACAGCCCGAAGCTGCCGCAGATGGCGTGGCCGCGTGGGTCGTCAGCGAGAGGGAAATGAGAGAACGCTTGAAGAAGGAAAAGGAGGCTCGCGAAATCAAGGAAAAGCTGGAAGTGAGTGCTCGGCGTAAATTTGCATTTCCCGAGCTTTTCCACCGTTTCACTTGTGTTTTCGAAATCAAGATACTGATCGTTTTCGTGTACAGCGCGAGAAGCGAAGGAAGGAACTACTCGAAAAGGAGAAGGAGAAGCACGAACTCGAGAAGAAGGAAGTGGAGTTGGCCAAACTCCGTCAGCAGCTTCAGGAACAAGAGACTAAGAGCAAGGCCGAGCCGGAGAAGAAGGAAGACGAATTTGGCTCTGCTCCCAGCGTCGAGGCTCCTAAAGAAGAGGATAAGAGTGAAAGTGCGATGGACGAGGACAGCGATGAAGAGAACGTGCTACCTCCCTCGACCCCTCCCGAAACGGCTTGGATCAATGTCCCGGAAGGATCGAGTTGACTATCTGTGACCCCCGCCGTTGTGGAGATGGACGTCTCCGATCCTCAAGTCCCTAATATAGAGCCGACTGTGACGACATGTGAAGACGATGATGATCCAACGGCGACGCATACCCAAGAACATACCCACACTGCTCCCATTGTGGCTGACCGTCAGCTTCGAGCTGTGACGTCGAATGCTATCCTACTTCGTCACGCTGGTGGTTTTGCCCTCGTGTATTCTATGCTGCATTTCTATTTCTTACGTTTGTATACACTGCTCCTGCACCTGAATGTCACTGGGCGGCAGAGGCAGACCTAGAGTGTTTATTGCACGGGTCTCCTCTTGTCACTCATGAAATATGTGACATTTTTTTTTATGCTCGATCACTATCCCCCTCACTCCGCATAGTATGACGTTGTATATATTGACGAGAAATGGTCTTTTTTGATGCTTTTGTATACTTTGCTTCTTCGACCCAACAATCGATGTCCCCCTTACATCGACTTTCTTGACTCGCATCTAATCCCCTGCCGTGTCATATCACAACGCTAGTCTGACGAAATTACAAATCGTGTTTACTACATGTTCGCCGGTTGTGTACTAGTTCGATATGCAACGTGGTTCGACGCCGAGACTCGTTCGTTGCTCTCTCGAAAACGCTAGATCTACGCGCCCGTCCTTCAATACGCACTGACCTGTTTCGGGAGGCCAGACGGAAAGTAGTACTCGAACAGGTCGGGATAGTGGCGTTGTGCAACATCGGGATGGCTCCTACAAAGAAGAGGATCGTCGGCCGTTTATGTCGGTGCGCGAGAGACACGGCTCACCTGACGCGCCCGATCAGGTTAACCTTCCCCGAAGGTTCGCTGTCAAACTCTCCAAAGTTGACCGCTGTCCAAGGGCGGGGGAATAAGATCAACCGATCAGAGAGATGCAAGCGAGCACGTACAGTCTGTCGTCGCGGGATCGCCTCGGAGGGATTTGAGCTTCAGGATGGCTTCTGGGACTGTTTACAGAGTTGGACGATGAAACCATATGGGGGGGGGGGACGTACGTTCGAGGACTTCGTCGGCGAGACGTGCTTCGAGGCGAATGTTTTGGAAAAACGGGACGGAGAAACGGGGGGTCGAGCCAACGGGGGGCGAGAGAACGCGATGCGAGGTTGCACGCGCGACGCCGCGCGTGACGAATTCGAGGGCTGTCGTAGGGTAGTCAACGCGTACGGGTGGACGTTGCAAGAACGTACCTTTGCCAATGTTGACGACGAAAGTGCCGGGGACCGGGGGCGCGTCGATCCATTCGCCAGAGAGGTTTTGGACTTGGAGACCTGGATGAGGGGACGCTTGGAGGAGCTGAAGACGGTCGGGTGCAGAACCAAGGTAATCGAAGGGGGTCTTACAAAGGTAAGGAAACCGGCGTCGTAGTGTGGGCCGACGCCTTGGTCGGTGAGCGACCCGTCGTTGGCGGGGTATTTGACGACCTGTGGCGGGTTAGACCGGAAAGAAGGAGCAGAAAGGGTGCTCACCTTGCCTCGGTGTTGCATCAGCTCGTCGCGATCGTAAAACTTTTCGATCACGTCTGGGGGGAGGTCAAATGCCTCGGCGAGTAGACTGATGAAGCGATAGCTGAGTTGTTGGACGTGCGCCAAGTAGGTCTCCATCGTCGATCGGAATCCTGGTATGAGCGTTTCGTCGGGCCACTGTCGGGGGTGTCAACGTTCGGCCATTGGGGCAGTATAGAACACACCTGGCTAGGGCCCCACAGACGGAAGTAATCCGGAGCCCCGGGTCCCCAACGCGTTTCGTGCGGCGTTGCGAAATCAAACTGTTCCCTGTAATCCGTCTTGCCTTTAGTGAATTCGGCGCCGAGTTTGGAGTAGCCCAAAAAGTGGGGCGAGTTTGCCATCAGGATGGCGTCCTTTGCCTGTTGCGGGAGATCGAACAGACGGGGGATGTACGCAACGAGGTCATCGATGACGTGTTGAGGTACGGTGTGTTTAGCTAGATAGAGAAAGCCGACGTTGATGAGGGCGTGTCTGAGTTGTGCGATGAACGCGGGTTTGTGGGTCTCGTCGTCGACGAGGGAAAAGTCGAGGACGGGGACGCTGGAAAAGTTGGCAGCCATGGGGATCCGGTGGACGTGTCCGGGGGGATATGTATTGGCTTCATGATGTATGACGCCATGATCAGGTGGAATCACGCTATTCTCACCAATCATGTTCCCAGAATACGACAGAAACGCTTGTATTGGCTACCGGAGCATAAATACCGGCATAAACATAGAGAACGGTCCCCATGATCGATAAGGTCGATCTTGTGTGTTAACATACGGAATGACATCCGTTGATTGGATCTGCGGATTCAACTGGGGAATGGACGGGTGACATTCCGCAATCGGCATTTTGTCCTGGTCATCGGCTCAAATGAGCTGGGAACGACGTGTCAGAGCGGGCGAGTACGGACACGATGTATGTGTAGTACGCACCGCCATGAACGTAGGACTACGATCTCGTAGTAAATTTTGTGGTGGTAGTGGGAACAAAGTAAAGATAAGTTTTCCCATGGGAGGTTAGTCTTGTCCTTGTCTGGCTAAGTACTTGGCATTAGCATGCTCTCCGCCCCAGCACCGCAGTCCCCGACGACCGCCCTCTTCACCGCCCTCGACGATGAGCTCCACGACGCCCGCCGCGTTCTCTCTCAGGGCCAGGAGGAAGACCTCCGATGCGCCCTCGAACGCGCCCTCAACAAAGTAGAAGAGCTCGTAAGCCACGTCCCTCTTTCCTCTGGCCGTCCTCAATCGATCGACTCTCGATTTCTAGTCTTCTTTGCTCAGAACGGCGCTCAGGACACAGACGGAGCTGGAGACGCAGCTGAATCTTGCAAAGTCGAATCTCCAGCTCGTTATATGTAACAATGAGATGCTCGAAGAGGCGCTCAAGAGAGAGACCCCGGGCAATGCAAGGGACGTCGGTTGGCGTCGCTGGAGCGCGCGCGAGGTCCAGAATTACAAAACGGAGAGAAAGTCGGATGAGCGCCAGCGAAGCCTCGACTATGGTCCTCTCAACGAATCTGGGACGCGCACGGCTCCTTCTAGTCCGCCCGCGATACATGAGAATGGTGTCAAACAACCTGCGTCGGCGTCGGCAGTTGGCCAAGAAAGCCGGTTCTTTAAGTTTCGATTCAGCAGTGGTGGGTCAGACGCAGACGCGCTCCAGCTACCGCTCAAGTACCCAACACACACAGGTGCTCGATTGCCGGTCTCTCCTGCACACCTCGCACATCTGACCTCACCTTCGCTTTCTTCGTTGGTACCGAATGCACGCGAAAAAGAGATCGAAGAGTTGCAAGAACAACTTGAGCGTGAACGCCAGGCTCATAAAGAGGCGGCAGCCTCCAAGGTCGCACTGGAGGCGGAGCTCGAGTCCCTCTCACAGGCACTGTTTGAAGAGGTAGATGGTTCTTCTTTTGACGAGCCAACTCACTTCAACACCCCCGCAGGCCAACAAGATGGTTGCCACCGAGCGCATGAAAAGAGTCGATACTGAAGAAGAGCTCAGCCAAACGCGCTTGGAGAAGGAGGCGCTCCTTCAGGCGCTGAGACTGATCGAAGTAGAAAACGGCCAGTTGCGCAATGGCCCACCTGACACGCCTGTGTACCGGTCCGTGCTTTCAGAAACACCGCCTCGACCTTTGCAGTCGAGTCCAAAGCCACCGTCGCCACAGACGAGCGAGGTCACGCGTCCCATTACACCTTTGCACGAGATCCCAAGCCGCCCTGCCAAGAATGGGCTTGAGCCTGGTCCTGGACTGCCAACTGGACTGCTATGGAAAACGGCGTCGATGGAGAAATTGGACACGGATCTATCACTTTCCATGATTGGGAATTCGCCGCCTGTTCTGTCACTTGCTGACGAGCCATCGCCATGGGCAAATGGAGCATCGTAACATGTCCTTCTTTCTCTTTCCTTTCATCGACTATGCGGGCTATATTTGCATTGCTATACGCGTCCACAGGCAGTGGTACGGGTAGTGTACTATTGTATGAAGATCTATAAACCTGGATTATTATTTGGCGATCTCTTTGGTAGTACACGATGTCAGCTGTTCGATCGAATACGCAACGTCGTCCAGTCGCACCGCCCACGCCGACACCACCGCCAAAACCGCAGATATCCCTCGAGGAATGGGAGACAAAGGCGCCTTTGAGTGATCTAGCTCTCAAGAGCGTCGCAGCGATCAGAACCGCAAGCGAAAGGACGCCTCTTCCGCTCAAGGTCGCCGTCGAGGACGATGCCTCGCGCCCGCCCACGCCCACGACGACCAAGCTCGGTTCACTTTCTCGTCCTTCGACGCCCCGTCCGCTCCCCTCGCACGCCCTCGATCCCAAGGCGTCCATCCAGACACCGCAGCAGTTCTACGACTGGTTCGCCCAGGTCGACCGCTCCGTCGCACACAGCCAAGAGGCCCACTTCAGGGCACACGTCGCCATGGTCGCCGACCATCTGGGCACGGCAGACATGCTGCTCGAGCGCCTGGACGAGGTGGAGAAGGAGGTGGACAGCATGCTCGACGAGTGGAGGGGCGTCGAGGAGAGCGGGAAGAGCCTGAAGGACGCTTGCGAGCGGCTGCTCGAGGACAGGGTCAGTCGTCAAGCTTTGACGACCGTGCCCGTTTGGCTCACGCGTTTCTCTAGGACAGGTTGCTCAGCCTCACGGACGAGATCGACACGAGGCTCGAGTATTTCCAGGAGCTCGAAAATTCGACAAGGATGCTCAATCATCCTGGAGAATCGCTTGTTCTGCAAACCGACTTTTTGTACATGGTCGAACGTGTCGATATATGCATCGAGTATCTCAAGGCTCACGTGCGTAGTCGTCGCTGCTCTGGCGCTCCAGTTCTGAGATCGACGTGGTCTAGCGATACTACAAGGAAGCAGAGCTCTATCTGCTGCGCTTCCAGCAATGCATGACGCGTGCCATGACGCTCATCAAAATGTTTTTCGTGGGTTCACTCAGGGCTCTTACGTCGGACGTGTCCAGGCGTCTGTCCGAAAAGGTAGCTCATTGCTTTTCGTCGTCACATTTTCGGTTCACGACTGCTTTAGGACGTATCTGTTACAGCTCAGATGCATCTGTTGTATACCCGATTTCGGAGCGTTACGCCACAACTAGCACCTCTCCTCAACGAGCTCGAGCGGCGCGCAACTACGCATCCAGAGGAACTCTCCGCTCTATTGTCCGAATGCCACTCGGCCTATTTTAGTGCACGCAAGACGCTCTTGGTCGGACGCTTGACGGAAGAAATACGAGGGCTGGATCCAACGCACACCGAATTGGTCGAGCTCGTAAAGATCTTCCATTTCATCCCATGAAAACGTCTGCTCAACGTCTGTCTTGTAGACGAACGCGGGATGTGCCTATTTGAAACAACTGTGTACCGACGAGTTCAATCTGTTTCGCGAGTTCTTTGACTCTGGCGAGGATCAGCTCTAGTGGGTCGTCTCGTTTTTGCCTCTCTCCATTTGATCGACCTTACGTTTGTAGCGCTTACTTGGAAACGCTCTGTGATTACCTCTATGACGATCTCCGGCCTCGTATTCTTCACGAGACGCGACTCACGACACTCTGCGAAGTGTGTACAGTCCTCCAAGCCTTGATGGTTCTCGACGACGTTGCGCTCCCTGAAGAGCCCCCTGACGAACTGAGCGTAGACCTCGATCATCCAAAGCCAAGGGGTCTCGGAAAGCTTCACATCAGCCATTTGTTGCAAATGGTCCTTCAAGATGCTCAGACGAGACTATTCTTCAAGGCCCAAAGCTTGATCCAGGCCGAGATCAGGTACTACGTCCCCAAGCCAGAAGACCTGGCATACCCGGACATACTCGTCGGTGGGCATCGATTTCTTGTTGATGAGGATCAGAAAACGCTGATGCACTGTAGCTGTGAGAAAACCGACTTCTCAGTTCGACTCACGGGAAAAGGAAAGCGTGAGTCGGTTGTTCCAGCTGTCCTCTTTGGACAAACAGGAGACGTGGTATCCGACCTTGCAAAAAACGGTCTGGGTGCTCTCTCAACTGCACGATTTCGTCAAGGTAAATGCTCTTGAAATCTTTCGTCGTCATATCTCAACCTAATGCACTGTTTAGCCTGCGATATTCGAAGACATTGCTCAGGAAGCTGTGAGCCTCTGTCGACAGTCGCTCGTGTCGTCGAGCACCATCATAGCGCAACGCAACGCGCCTGCAAGCACGCTCGACGGTGAACTCTTCCTCGTCCGACATCTCTTAATCCTGAAAGAGGTCGCAAACAATCTAGACTTGGCCGGGAGGGACACTCAACGGCAAATGGGCCAGGGTGGCGTAACAGGTGGCATCACGTCGCCCTTTTCGTTGGTTCTTTAGTTGCTGAAGGAGCCAACAGACGCGCTGGCGTCCATATTCAACAGGACGACGGCGTTGCTTCCCGATGCGCTCTTTGCATCTCTCGGCATGCCGCGTGGGTACGAGAGCATGACAGACGCCAGACACGTGAGTGCTCGACGTCCACGTATTTGTAGATACTGCAGCGTGACCCCTCAGGAGATCGACCAAGACCTCAAACGCGCCTGCCAACATCTCATTTCGCTCTGTGCACAAGGTCCGTGTACGCCACTACGCGATTGGGCCGACCGCGTGCGCGCGTTTCGAAGCACCTCGCACGCCCCTTTGACGACGACGGACAAGGACCCGTCGACCCAAGGCGTGCTCGCCGAACAAGAGTGGGCGGGTCTGTCTGCGGCAGAGGCGCTGCATGCCCAGTTTATCGAGTCGTGCGAGCGCGATTTGAGAGCGGCGGTGACCAAGCTGCGGCTGTACCTTGAAGACGACCGGACGGTGTCGGTGTTAGTCACGCACGTCAAGGAAGCTGTCGTGGATGGGTACATGAGCTATCGGGAGACGGCGGGTGGTATGTATGCGGGCGCGCTCAAAGGGGTGTATTCCGAGGAGAGGTTGAAGGTACAGTTGAGCGCCGTTTGTGACGAACAGTTGGGGTAGGATTTGAGACGGGTCTTCCAGCTGGCCTTATACGAAACCACCTTTCCGAATAATAGTACATGCATACCCGATTCAACAGTGGCTGCCGGCCAGACCACATCAACCCTTAGGGCGATCCTAGAATGCTAGTAGGTAACGGGCACGCGTCCCCCTAAAGAAAGAACGAAAAATTCCAAACCAAAAGCGTCACCACAGCCGCCCGCCCCTATAGATCTTCGCTTACAGACTCCGCACCTTGTCCGCCAGACTGCCCAACGCCCGCCCGACGCTCCTCTTGGGACGCAATCCCAAGAGCCGCATGTTCATCGCACTCACGTTCTGACACACGCTGTCCAAAAACGTGTACAGCCCTTCATTGGTGAGCCCACTCACGTCGCTGAGCGTCACCTGCGTGAGCGTCTTTGCCGACGACGCGGTGAGGAAAAGGAGATCCGTGTCCGAAATGTGCGAGAAGCGGATGCAGAGGTGCGTCAACGCGCACGCGGGCGGGCGTAAGAGGAAGTGACGGTCAGCGAGACTCATGTGGCCCGGCTCGAGGTCCTCGACGGTGAGCGACGTCAGCGCGGGCCAACGCGCCATGCAACGCGCCAACTTGGTCGTGCTGATGCTGTAGAGCCGATGGTCAAGACACACGTCTGGGGGAGGGCCGATGACGAGCGTGTGCAGATTCGAGAGTTGGGGGAGGGCCGAGTAAAAAGATTTGGTGTGGGCAGAGTACTGGAAAATGTAGAGACGTTCCAGGTTCTTGGTCGCGCATAGGATCGTGGCGAGCGAGGGAAAGAAGGTGGATTGGCGCATCCACGCGGTAAAGTGTGACGAGCAGCACACCCATGCTTTGTCGTGCTGGTTGACGCCGAGGGCGTGCACGTCGCGTCCGAGAGTGGGCGTCTCGCTGAGGGCTTTTGCGAGCGCGTACGGGTTCACGTACTTGCCGCACGATGCTAGACGGGCGGGGAACAGTTTCATGGCGCACGACCATTGGCGGCATACCTGTGCAAACGATAACAGATCGCATTGCCAGTCGCGCGAGTCGTCGGTGGCGGCGTCGAGTATCTTGATGATGAGCTCGGTCGGGAGGTGTCGAATGGTTTTTACCGGACGACTCGGAACGGCGATTGTGTTTCTGTTGGGGCTGTGGATGATGCGAAAGACCCAGGTGATGTTGTATTCCTCGGGGTAGACCTGGTGATCTGGCGTGCCACAGGGATATGCTGGCTTCAACGGTAACGTGGAGCTGTGCAGCCGGTTGGAGTGCTGAAAGACCACGGACAACCAGACGGTGTTCGAGGTCACCGGTTGATCAAGAGTGTCCGCCACAACGCAGTCTTGAGATAACTTGGGAAGCCCTTCAACAATATCGTCGTTGGATAACAGGCAGTCGAAATCGTAGTAGCCTCTGGAATCACAGCAACATGGGAAGACACGGATGAAAAGCAGGAGACTGGTAGGATCGTTTAGAGGAATAGAGTCAAGGGGAACGCGATCCCTGGAATTAAAGGTGAGAGGCCCCTGTCGAAGTTGCTAGTCCAGGATGAGACATCTCCTCATCACGAAGGAGGAGAACATACCAAGACACATTTGGCCACCGTCGCCGCATCGCAAAGCAGCACGGTCCTCACGGAAGAGAAATAACGCTGTGTTTCCCCGTCAAACACGTAAAGAATCTCGGTCCTGTAGTTGGCGGAGAGATGATCTTCGTTGGATATTGGACGCCGAGTAAGTAGCTGGTAGTTATGAGGGAAGACGGGAGGATCATGTGGTAAATTGGGCATTATATCACTGCTACTAGTGCAGACAAGGTCCCCTATTCTCCCTCTATTCGTTCTAAAAACAAATTCAGCCGGTGTCTACCGGATACAATACGGAGCCCGCTAATGGTGCTGCAACTTGAAAAGGGGATATCATCGCCTCCAGATTGAACAGATATCAAAGACGTAGGGGCGAAAAAGTTACCTTAGAGTACACCCTCGCTGGTTCCCTTGTTGAAAAACACGGCACCGCTGTCCGTCAACCGATATTGCAACGCGGCAGAACGGGTGATCAGGGGATATGTAGATTTGCTTTCCACAAGACCTAGGTGAAGACACACCTACATAACGTATATCAGATATCAGATCTGATTCGATCTTTCAGCGTACGGAGGTCTCTGGCATACCTCACCGCTCACAGCACCACTGCGACCACTCGACAGAGGTCTAACCTCTATGTGGTAAGAACACAACTGCAGAAGATGTCGGAAAAGAGGGTCAGGCTCCGATCGATTGAGGACATGATGTCGTATCAGCAACGTCGCAGCTTCCTAATAGCTCATTCTTCTTAGTCTGCATATACGCGAACACAGTATAAGACCCACCTTTAAACACAATGCTCTTAACGCACGACACAGTCGTGATAATTCTTGAACGGAGTATCCAAGCCACTCGAGGGTCGTGATATCGTCTAATATAACAAGACATTCACCGTCGTCTTCCTCCCTATCGTGTAATTCCGTGGATACGAGATCGAAAACGCGTCGTATTTTCGAGTCCCTGTGGTTCACGCCAGACAGTTCAGGCTCGGAGACCTCAAGGTGTGAGTGGACGTCTATAAACTTGAACCTCGCATTTTCCGAAACGTTCAAACTCTTTGTCAATATATCAGAAAGTCGCAAAGGGTACGCTACTCTTTCTACGCACGGACTTGGATGCCACTGATTTTATTCGTTCAATGTCTTCCGAGACGGAGAGCACGAGACACCGCGACTGCTTTGAATCTTTGAGACGTAGATTCAGAAATTTGTGTATGACAAAGTCTGCTGGCGCCTGGAGCTCGTCAGTTACCAGCAAGAGACCGACGTGAGAGGCAAGGTCTGGAGGAGGAAATGACTGCATGAAGCGTCGCAAATCTGATCGGTTGCCAAATCGGTCGTCGTAGAGGCTTTTGGACAACAAGGACAAACAACATCCAAGAACCGTTGCGCCATGGCTGAGGAATCGTTCGAGGCCTCTTTCGGTGCTTGCGTCCTCGAAGTTCTAGCACCAGATACTTCCGTGTCATTTCCGGAAAATGTCGATGTCGACGATTGGCTTTCGAGCGTGAAAAGTCCCCAGGCAGAGAGAAAGCAGGCCTTTTTTGGTGAGGTACATTGCACACGCGTCGTTGCATCACGCCGGAGCTCACGCGTATACAGATGAGCAATTGAATCTACTTCTCTTGATGGAAATTGCACACCCATCTCCTAATGGTCACAGTAGCCCTCCAAAGTCCCCTGCGAACCTGCTCAGCCACGTACAAGTATCACTGGAGGCGACCTACATATCCCAAACGCCGAGCCAGGATGTACAGGTCACTGCTGGACTCACCCCTCCTCGTACGCCTAGGTTTCGCCCGTCTGCGCTTCACCCGTCCATATTTCCACCCCACACTCCAAATCCGATCCCCTCCACGACTGAAAGCGACCGCAAATATGTTCAAGCAGAGGGAACCTTGCTCTTTTCTGCTATTTGGGGTACGAAAAAAGGACCAGAAGAACCAAAAGAAAGGTTTGCGCTCCTTTATTCCGAGACTCGAGGATGCTGGATTGCCGTCTACGAACTATCCCTAGTTGTGTGTGAGTAATGTCGATATCTTCAGGTGCAGTCCGACCGTATTGAACTTTTCAGCATATCTGCGCCTTCCCTTTTCCGATCCTTTGCTTTGCCTTACCGCGTCTGCTACTTTACGAGACAAGGCATTATCGCCTTCACACTCGACACATCCGCTGGTTGCACACCTGATCAAAACGGGTATGATCTCTCATCTGGATTCCGGAATCGCAACACCCGGTGAAGATGACGAGGAAGACGAGGAAGACGAGGACACTGGTTTTGAGGAAATCAATTTACTCGAAGGTCTCAGTCTGGGTGCGTCTATCGTCGCAATCCGCCAGTATATCATCATTTAGTGTGTTGCACATGGTAGGACCCGTTGTATCATCGGACCCCCAACCGCTCCACCTTCCCTCAACTCGACTAGGGAATTTCACTCGTCAACAGTTCTTTTCGCTCTCTGCGCTCCCTTCACCGAATCGAGCACCACCTTCAGCCATTAAACAGGCCCCACACCATGTCCTGCGAAAATCCTACCGAAAAATTCTCCATACGGTCTCTGGTTTTCGTGTTCGAATGCGAACCGTGTTTGTTCCCCACGTCTTGCTTCCAGGAAGGTCCCCTGCTTCAGAAAATCACACCTACGATAACGACAATTTCGTGGATGGTGACGAAGAACGGGAGGCTGGAAACAGCGAACGGACTGTGGTCCTCTGCGTCGAGGTGGAGAACTCTGGAGAGTCAGGTTCAACTGTGGGGTTTTCCCTCGAGCACTTGGACGTGAAAATCGGCGGAGAAGGTGCAACAACGCGACTAATCGGATGGGGAGAGGGTGCTTTTAACTCGGATGTTGAGAGTCGCCTTTTCCCTCTGCGTATCGGCTCGATGGAGCAGTTCAACCTCCTCTACGTCGTATCCTTTTGGAATACACCGCATGATCAAGAAAACCCCTTACTGACAGGCCAAGGCACGAATATCAACAGCGAATTACAGAGAGCAGTGACAATTGTTGTCTACGGTCGACCGTATATAACAAGTGATGTGAAGGATCAAAAGAGTATCTTGTCCTACCCAACGCAAACGTTCTCTTCCCGGTGGAACTGCATTCTCGACCTAGTTTCTAAACCTCCCGAGGAAGCGGTAGACTTTTCCGAGGCCCCTGTACGACGGAATGTTCTTCCCGAACCTCCGTCGCCGTTTCCGGGTCGTAGCGCTCTCTCGTCTCTCATCGCGACACCCGCATCAAAGACGCCTCAAGCTATCGCGGGGAAACGAAACACGCTTCCCGGTAGCATCACCGCTATGCGTGCTATAAACCCCCCTGTCAGCTCTCGCTTCTCTCTGCCCCTTCGCGAGCATCCTGGAGGTCTCGCTGTACCACCCAGTGCGTCGGTATCGGCTTTTACCCCTCCCTCGGTTGCGCTTCAGACATTCAATCGACCTCTTTCGGCCGTGTTTGGAATAACGCCTCCAGGACCGAACAGCGCGGTTGGCAGCATCATTTCGTCGCCCGACCTGCCCCAATCGTTCGTCACGCCACCCAGGCCCGTACATCCAGCATTCCTTCCGTCTGCGAGCACGCCAAACGTACACGCGTTTGGGAAACGACCAGGTTATTCTGGCCCGAGCGTCGAGATCAAGCGCGAGCGTGGGGCGGGCATGGTCGCGGCGGTGCCACAGACGCCGTTCCCGACCATCTTGAATACGCAGTTTTCCGGGCGGCCTGAGGCGCTGGCGCCATCTGGAGAGCCGATCATCGTTTCGGTGGGCTTGATGCCCGCCGAGCCCGAGCTCGGGAATGGGGCTAGCGACGGCTGTGCATGTGCCCAGAGAAAGATATACCCTTCGGATCAGTTCACGTTGGACATCTTTGTTTTCAATCAGAGCTCGTGGACGAGGAGGTTCGAGATTAGCTATCCGAACGCGGAAAAGCGACGACGCAAGGCAGAGCAGAACAAGGCCGCTCTGGGACCCAGCGGGAAGAGCAACATAGAGGAACTTAAGTCGTCCCTCTCTCCTCCTGCCATTTTGCCGTTGCAAAACCGAGTACGGGTTGGGTGAGTCACGATTTAAAAAAAAATCTATGTTTCGTCCTTGTTTCTGAGCAACGCATGTTTAAAGCCCGCTCAAACCATCCACTTGTCAATCAGTCCGCATGGATTTCCTCGCCGTTTCTCCTGGAGTCCATTCTGTAGACACCCTCACACTAACGGACATTGGATCAGGGTATGCTGTCAACTTACGGTAAGCACAAGAGATAGCGTTCTCTTCCTCAGTGATTGACTTGGACCTGGTTCCAGATCGGTGATGGACATTGTCGTCCACGAGCGCATAGTGGAAGAAAAAGAAAAACTTTCATAGTTGGTACTTTATGTACCTGAGCATGTACGTCTTTGGATAGACGTTGGTTAGAACATCGAGAACAAGGGTTGCAAGAGAAAAATACGAATATACAAGAACAGCCAAACGTACTGAGACACCTAAAGGTACACAATGAAAGACGTAGGCATCCCTGAACGGAAACTGTTGGACAGGGCAAGGTTCCAAAAACAGGAGGTGGAGACAAGGCGGACTTCCGCAGAGTGGGAATGAGCGCTGCGCAATCGCAAGATATATAAAAAAGTCTATAGCCACTGAGTTTTATCCCAGCCCGGATCCTGCAAGAATGCGCAAAGAACTTTGCTACCGGTCTGGAGGCGATGAAGTGTGTAAGCACTGTTTGACGCTGTGTATCAGAGGACTGCGCACCTGCAAGAGCGGATGACCAGCGACAACGCTAAGGAACCGTTCGAGACCTTCCCTGCGGGTCTCGATGACTTCATCAGAGAATCTATTCGTGAAAACCTTGCCAGGAAGGGGGGGAATGTTGACGCGCGTAGACTCCCGCTCAAGGATATCGCGGAATGCCTCAAAATCAGAGTAGCGACGTCTCACGAGCGAATGGCGTAATTTGAAGGCAGGTATGTTGGTCTAGGCGCACGAACGCAAGTCAAATCGCACGACGGAAAAAAAAAAAGATCGGTCAGCCAACCTTGCATACGACTTCGTAGTCGGTAAACATCTTGCGACCGAAACCTGGCATAACATCAGCCGCCATGTTCAAAGACAGCGATGAAGAACGCCTGCTGACCGTGTGTCTGAGGATTGCGAACTTCGATTTCGAGAAAGCTTTCTGGCACACTGTACATTTCTTCAATCTGCAAGGCGCTTGCTCGGGTTGATTGAGGGGGTAGAGAGAGTGGATTACGAGGCACATACGGTCTGCTCACGAGCCCCCAGACGGGGCTCGTCGAACGCACTACTTCGAGCAAAGGGCGAGACGGTGGCCATGGCCGTTGCGAACGAAGAAAAAAAACAAGATACACAGCAATCACTGAAATGTCACAAAAGTCACACTTGTATAATGTCACCATCATGTCGTCTTTGAACGGGTTGACACTGTATCAGGACTGCCTGGACCGGTTGGTAACCAGTCGGCTAGCTGGATCATATCAGCAATCGTCCCAGGGATTATGATACCACTATTGATTTTCGCAGTTTCTTTCAGAGGTTTGTGATGTCAGTGACCGTTACCACCGGGCCGCTGATGATTCTTGCAGTCAAACTGGAGGAGGATGGTGTCCTGCTCGGTAGAAGCCAGATACCAGTGTAGTGCGAACACGTGGGGCTTTTGAATCCCCACGCTGCATGTGTACCCCTTGATACAATATTTCGAATCGTCCGCGTCATTTATGATATGATACTCATCATAGTATTCTCATGATAGCCGAGGACGCCTCAGGTGAGATAGTTCCTCCATGTGAACATCCCTCGAAACTATCGTATTACCCATCCCTTGATCAACTGTCAGATCTCAGAGGTAACGCATGACCTGAGTCATTTCCTGGTGTTGTAAGGGGCGTAACATGATGTCTGCAGGTGAAGCACCTCTTAAAAGCTTGTTAGTTCATTTCCAAAATCCAGCATCTTTGACCCGTGCGTACTTTTGACCCGCCGACTGTGATACACACGTCTCTACATCGTTGCGGTAGGTGACCATCCGCATCGTATTCTATTAGTCCTTGCGCTCATGATAAGCGATACATTCGTTCATCCGCATTGACGATAGTGTGCCAATATCTAGTGCCGTTGCTATCCATGATGTTTCTTGCATTGCTGGCTGCGACAGTGCTTTCCATCATCCATCAAGTAACCTCCCTTGGTGCGGAAAACGAGCTCATCGCTGCTGCCTGGTACACAGGCTGGCATGCCACAGAAGGGTTTCCACTATCGGCAGTCAACTGGACGAACTACAACGTACTTATCTATTCTTTTGCGTAAGTTCATCCGTTACAAATTGGATGAGGTTACTCACCGTCTTTTTACAGTGCCACCACTCCAAGCGTCGACAGTCTTTCCTTGAATGGCTCAGATCCGTCCGCCCTCCCAGAATTTGTGTCCGAAGCGCATGCTCACGTGAGTTTGGATACCTAGTTACTGAACTAATTACTCACTTGTACCACTCAGGGCGTCGCCGCACATATTGCAATCGGAGGTTGGGATGGTGGCCGTTGGTTTTCATCCAACGTAGCAACCGCAAGTAACCGAACTGCTTTTGTCGAGACAGTCGTGGATTTCGTACAGAAATACGGACTAGATGGCATCAATTTCGAGTACGTATTAAATCAACCTCTCTCCCTTGACAAGTCTTGACTTGTTCACCCATTCAGCTGGGAATATCCAGATAGTAAAGGCATCGGTTGCAACACATTCAGTCCCAACGATACACAGAATTTCCTCTTGTTCCTCCAGGAACTGCGTAAGAATCACGTCGCAGCAAATTTGACACTTTCTGCCGCGACTCCGGTGAACCCCTTCCAGGGTCCGTCTGGAAATCCATCTACGAATGTGTCCGGTTTTGCTGAAGTCCTCGACTACATCGCCATCATGAACTACGATATTTTTGGTTCCTGGTCAACGGCTGTTGGCCCCAATGCACCCCTGAATGATACATGTGCACCTCACCAGGAAGGTTCTGCGGTCTCTGCTGTCAAAAACTGGAACGCCGCTGGAATGCCGTCCAATCAAATTTTGCTCGGCGTCCCTTCTTACGGGCACTCCTTTGACGTCTTGCCTTCTGGTGCTTTTATGGAAGGCTCCGAGACCGAACTTGCTCCTTATCCGCCATTTAATGCCTTGAATCGGCCTCTCGGTGACGCGTGGGACAATACCAGCACAGTCGACTCATGCGGTGTTCACGAAGAACCGGGCGGTACATTCAATCTTTGGGGTCTCGTCGATGGCGGATTCTTGACCACGAAAGGCGACCCAGCGCCAGGCATACTCTATCGTTATGATTCTTGCAGCCAAACTGTTGAGTAACTTCAATACTCGCCGGGTTTCACAGTCTAACTATCTTGTTTCAGCCGTATGTCTACAACAAAACTTCACAGGTCATGGTCTCTTTCGATAATGCTGAATCGTTCGCTGCCAAGGGCGAATATATAAAGAAGGCCGGTCTTAGAGGATTTGCAATGTGGGAAGCTGGAGGCGATTATAAGAACCTTCTCCTCGATTCCGTTAGGTCAGCTGCGGGATTCGATAGTCACTGATACCACCCATCAAGGGATTTGTGAAGTGTTTGAGGATTACAAATTGATTTCTGCCGATCGATCATAAACGACCAGAGAACCCGCCAAGTGAGCTCCCTCGTCACTATACAGTGAAATCAGCTAGAACAGACCAAGTACCGCCTGATATCCCACGTACGATAGTCATTTCGCTTAGACCGACTCGTCATGCTCGTACGAACTTCCAAGATCCGGTGTATCAAGACAACCATGACAAGCACCCTTCAAGGTCTTGTCGCTGTCCCTGGTATATGGGCCCCCAGATGTCAAATGAGTATTTTTTTCCTAAGCAGGATCAGCTACGTGTCAGGGCACCGACTTGTCACTCAGAATCCACTGAGATCTGCAGGTCACATCATGTTGGTGGTCACAACTAACGAACGTGTTACACCATGTGATCGTCTAGATTCTAGAAAGTCGTTGGTGTGACGGCGCGTATGTCCGCTGGTCGCGCTTTAGGACCACGGCAGTGATTCTAAGAAGCAAAATGTCGTGACAAGTTAGTTCTCGCCGACGAATCTAAATATCGGAAAACAATGACCGCTTTCTAAATCCATCCATCACTATGATGCGGTCCTCCTGCCAGGGTCCAATGTGATCCATAGGAAAAGATAGAAGTCTTCAGGTTGTCCGCTTGACGTGACCCGGATCACCTGGATGCGAGCCACTCGACCTCAAATGGTCTAAGTACCTTCGGGTGAGTACAATGACCCGTTGCCATCCCTCCAATTCAACCTTACCATCTAGAAATTTATACGTAATGGCTAACAGTTCATAAGATGCGAATAACTAGCCGAAAGCGAACATATAATAAGCACCACCTGTGAGGGCAGTTTAGACAGCTGTGGGGCAGCCTAATCACGAAATAACGTTGATCGACGAGCAAGATCCGCAATGTTTCTCGCAGGGCTATCCGTGACGGTGCTTTCTATCCTCCACCAAGTGACCTCCCATAGTCCGGCCTGCGGCTATGGTGCGGACGAACGTGTCGCAGCTGCCTGGTACACGGGTTGGCATGCCACGGAAGGGTTCCCACTTTCAAATGTCAGTTGGTCCAAATACAACACACTGATTTACTCTTTTGCGTAAGGTTATGATGGTTGGTTTTGATGAAACAACTCACCAGCCCCGAACAGCGCCACCACCCCGAGCGTCAATAGTCTTTCCTTAGAAGGTTCCGATCCTCTTCTTCTTCCTCAATTTGTTGAGCAAGCACATGAACACGTGAGTGAACATGCTTAGTAGTGAAAGTATGTTTACTTCCTTGCCATCAAGGATGTTTCGGCGCATATCGCAATTGGGGGTTGGGCTGGTAGCCGCTGGTTTTCATCCAGCGTAGCAACTGCAGAAAACCGTACTGCTTTCGTGAAGACGGTTGCTAATTTTGCGGAGGAATACGATTTAGATGGCATCAACTTTGAGTGCGTTTCGACCCTTTCTCAGTTAACACGCACTAAGGCTGCCCCTTTCAGCTGGGAATATCCCAACCACCAAGGCATAGGTTGCAACACGATTAACCCCAACGATACACAGAACTTTCTGTTGTTCCTCCAGGAGCTTCGTCAGACTCCTGTTGGACAACGTTTGACGCTTTCTGCCGCGACCTCGGTCACTCCGTTCCGCGACGCGTCTGGAAATCCTTCTACCAACGTATCCGACTTTGCTGATGCCCTCGACTACATTACGATTATGAATTACGATATCTGGGGTTCGTGGTCCTCGACCGTTGGGCCCAACGCACCTTTGAACGATACATGTGCAACGCCTGCCCGTCAGGCTGGTTCTGCAGCCTCTGCTATCAAGGCATGGACTACCGCTGGAATGCCGGTTACTCAGATCGTACTGGGTGTCGCTTCTTATGGCCACTCCTTCAGCGTTTTGCCCTCGGATGCGTTTTCTGGGCAAAAACTAGTCGCCTATCCGCCGTTCAATGCCTCAAACCAGCCACTTGGAGATGCATGGAGTGATGCCGCCGGTGTTGATGTATGTGGTGTTGACCAACAACCTGGCGGCACCTTCGACTTTTGGGGTCTCATCAAAGGCGGATTCCTAAACAAAAACGGGAAACCAGCTTCGCACATCTTCTATCGTTACGATTCTTGCAGCCAAACTGTTGAGTGGATTCGATATTTGGGTTTTATTGTGCTCTCTTCTGATCATCCTGTTTCAGCCGTATGTCTACAACAAAACTTCGCGGGTCATGGTCTCCTTCGATGATGCTAAATCATTTGCCGCCAAAGGCAAGTACATCAAGGAGGCCTGTCTTGGAGGGTTTGCAATGTGGGAGGCTGGGGGTGACTATAACAACATTCTCCTCGATTCTATTCGGTCGGCGGCTGGGTTTACTAAGTAATAAACGCCACTGCCAAGAGTGTGACCTTAGTGGATAAATAGTACAAGTGGAAGTATTACTTTTATTCCACTCCTTTCGCACTTGGTCTTTGTTTTTTGTAAACATCACGCCTAGCAATCATGAAAAGCGTTAACGAGGTCCAGGATATGGCTACCGTCAACGAAACTGGCCAGCCGACGGAGCAGCTTTGGCCACACTTCCCCCACTCAGATGATCCAGACGTCGGAGTCGACGAGCAAACTTACGACAATCTTGTTCGGTACACAAAATATGCTTCTGGTGCTTATCAGGCGCTGTGTCCTCGCCCGATGGGGAACACGTTGGTGATCGAGGTTAGTGCGAGTACAGCGGTTTTGGACAGTTGTCGATTCGAAACGATAACAGTACCTGAGGGGAATAACATTTCATTCACCAGTTCCAGAACGTCGTCACGTCAACAAAAGGGTTTATCGCCAGGGATGACAAACGGAAAGAACTTGTCGTCTCGCTCAGAGGATCAACGGACGTCCCCAGTATCCTTCTTGGTGAGCCGCCGTACCGACGTTGTCTGCTTGCATCTTTACCAACGTTTTGCAGACGCTTCTATCGTACTTGCACCACTTAAAGGCCCCGGACTCCCTCCGTTAGACGTGTCTGCGGGATCGCAGCGCTCAGCCGAGCCGCGGGTTCATGTCGGCTTCCTTCTCGCGTACAACAGCATCGCGCGCACGCTTCTAGCTGAGCTAGAATCTCAGTTACGAACGTATCCGTCATATGATGTCGTTGTGTGTGGTAAGTCGAACCCCGTGAGGTATTTCGTGATGTGTAAACTTTAATGGACAACTAGGTCATTCTTTAGGGGTAAACCGAACTGTGGCTTTCCAGTTCGTCTTCTGATGTTGTTTTCTATAAGGGTTCTATTGCAAGTATAGCTTCTGTCGCTTTCGGTCATATGTTTCACGGGAAGCACGTCAGCTTGTACACTTTTGGTGAGAACCTTTGTAGAGCCTTGGCGATGTCGTATCCAAACTCGGCAGGTCAACCGCGTACCGGAGACCTTTCTTTTGCAGAGTTGGTGGAGAAGACTCTTGGCATTGAGAATATTTATCGATGTAAGTTCTCCTCCTAGACAGCACTTCATTGTCATGACGGAGACGAACAGGTGTACACTGGGTTGGTGAGTTCTGCGCTTGAAATCGCTCTTCATTGATATGATTGGTGTATAAACTGGCCTATCAGACGGCGTCCCTACGATGATTCCAACAATATTTGGTTATCGGCACTTGTAAGCTATTCTCCACTTGCCTTTGGATTCAAGGTTCACTCGCTTTTCGTAGCGGTCCGGAATATTGGCACTTCAGTGAACTGGGTAGGTACACTGTTTTCGTTCTGTACGTGCGGTAGAATTTCTTGATTATTTTTATGAGTGCTATCTGCTATCTACAAAGAAACTAAATTCTCAGTGGCAGGTCCGGGATTAAAAAACGTGAAACGCTTCGAGGGGGGTGAAGATCCAAACGGTAGCGCCAACATTCGTACGTCCATGAGCCTTCCTTCCTCCGACTTCTTTTCATAAAGAAGATTTGATTTACAGCATCCACTGGCATGAATCCCGCACATGCAGTATACTTTCAACAAGGCAAGTTTTCCTGACATGTGTTTCCTGTCACTTCGGATAGCATTGACCATGCTCATGGTGACTTTTGAACATAGTCATCGCCTCGGACCCAACTGTATGCATTTAACAAAGGAGTCGGGAGAACCTTGGCAGTGGAAACAAAGAACGGTTTCAATGCATGCATCGAGTGTGTCGGACCGTACAACAAGTATCCGGTACAGCCAAGGAAACCGTCTCGGAGCTCAAGAACCGGCCGGATAGGGAGTCGAGTCGCGTGCAATACATGAGTTATCGTATATTTAGCTGTAGCTCAAACTTTTCTTCCAGAACTGTAGGATTCGTCAATGGAATCGATTTCATCTATTTGAGATTGTAAACCTCGGAATGCAATCCGGCAGGTTCCATTTGTTCCGAGAAGCAGCGTAAATACGCCCGTCATGCATAACTTGCTAGCTGACGCAGATGCTCATCCATGGCATGCGCGTCCGAATCGGTAAGCGAGAAAATACAGGAATGTGAGGACAATGACGTCCTATCAGGATCTTGACATCGAAGCCAGCCGGAGCTCATATGTGCAACGATGAACGGGAACCCACGATGCACGCAATATCTGACTCTCAATTTCAGTCGTCCCCGATGACCTCATGGCGATGACGAACGAGATCTCGGCCCAATCCTTTGATCCTCGATTGCCGGTCGGCAGTGTACATGGATGCTGCGTAGTCCGATCCCGTGCAAACACCCAATGATCGCACTCACTATCACGGTACTACAACATTGACCGGCAGGGGGAAATATCTTTTGGCCATACAGTCTCCGCGCACCCATATCCCACGAGCACCATCAATATGAAAACCAACAGTCGACTCGTGTGTGACAAGACGCATGGTCCCTGGCTCCTCGGAGCATTTTGGCGTTTTGATGCGGATATTTTTGCATGGTGAACGTATCCTTTCTGATACGCTCATGCTCATACTTGGTCAAAAAAAGGCACGTTTGATGTCACGAAGCTGCCGGCGTTCCAACTTTGGGGCGGAGGAAATCGGCCTGGCGTCGTGAAAGCGACGGATGGGGAAGAACATCACTGACATGTCGAGTGAACCTTGAAACGTGGAAAGATACGGATCACCAGTTTTGCATTGGCAGGTTGCTGGGCGGAAACCTGCGGAAACATTAGGTGGATGTATGGCTGTGTCTGAAAGGATGTGAGTGTGAGCAGGGATCAGTACCGCCGCATACATGGGAGGGAAAAAGAAGCGTTGACATGGCTGCAACATTACGCAGACGGATTTCATGCAAAGTTGGTTCGATACTGACCAGTCATTAATGTCTGGCCCTTTCATCTGCGGAAAGCCAAGCACACGGAAGCGCATCGTCTAACTAGACATTTCAGCAAGAGCCATCTGATTGGATATGAGTTGCATGAGAGAATGACGAGTTTATGAGTCATGAAACGGAATCTCCGAGGCGCGGAGGTGCATATGCTACCCTCCCCATGAGAGAATGATATATTGTGTCGCGAGCACTGCGAAGTTGTGAGTATGTCATGGAGACATTACTTGCCTGAATCACGTCATTCGAGGGGCCACTGGGCCACTCTTCAATGAAATTACAGTTGATTGAGTTGATCATCGGCATGGGAACCCAATGGGTGTTGGCGCCAAACTTGGAATATTCCGGTAAAGCACTTGACTAAGACCTGAGCGGCACCTGCCAACGTCGTCGAAATCACGAGGCACTGGGAGGCGAAAAAGCAGAGCTTGGTAAGGTTGAAAACGGTTGGGGTCACGTTCAGTGTGTCTCTTGGCGAGTCTAAGCCACCAATTGGGCTTCTCTTGTCACGCCCACTGTCCCCTGCTCGTCCCGTTCTCCTCCATCTCCATTTCTCTACTTTTACTTTACGCCAGTTTCTCTTCATTAATCCCATCCAGACTTACACCGCAATGCCTCAATCTGACCCCCAAACACTCCACAAAGTTATCAGACAACTGGCAGGGTGGGCAGTATGGTCTTTTTTCACCGAGGCGCGCGTCCTGGGCGGAGATAACGTTCCTGAGGAGGGCCCAATCATCGTGTGAGTTGTCCAGCTAAAAGAACGTACCCCCGAACCCCGTTTGCGGCGCTCGACGGGCATTTTGCGTGCCCCTCGAGTTTTCTCCCGCGACCGTTCTCTCTGCTTTCCTCGTGTTAATGCATCTCTTTTTGACAGTACTGCAACCCACCATAATATGATTCTCGACCCTTGTGTTCTCTGTCAGTCCGCTTTACGTGCCATCGTTGATCACACGACGAACCGTTGAATGCCCATAGCGACTTCATTCCCTCACCGGCGGATCCTAAACTACTGGTCGAAAGGTGCGGAAGTGAGCTCAGCTTACCTGTGATCCATTGATACCTACTTTCAAATCGGGCAGCGTCCTTGTTCAAAAACAAGTTTCTTGCCTGGCTTCTCTATTCTTCTGGGAACATCCCTGTGGACCGCAAGTCCAAGGACCGCCAGGTCTTGTTCCGCGGAACGTTCGAGGCTCTCGCTCGAGGTGGTGCTGTCGCCCTTTTCCCCGAGGGTACTTCCTACACGGAACCTCGAATTATGCAAGTTAAAGACGGGGCAGCTTGGGCGGCGCTAGAATATACCAAATGGGCCGCAGACCACGGAATCAAGGGGCCCGAAGTCAAGATCGTGCCTGCAGCAATTGTCTATACAAATAAATCAAAGTATCGTAGCGATGTGAGTCCTGCGGTCTGGGCTCGGGCATTTATACCGTTTGTCCGTTGCTGATAGTGTCCTCATCTCAGGTGATCATACAGTAAGAAGACAATGTCGGCATGGATTCCCTTCTGACAAGTGCTTTGTAGATTTGGTCCGCCGATCTCAATGGAGCAGTACAAAGAACAGTTTTTTTCTGATGCCGAAGGTGCGGCTCGCGCCGCTGTCAAACGCCTTACGCATGCGATCGAGCGGCAACTCGTAGAAACAACGATCAATGCCCCAGACTGGTAAGCCGCGTCCTCTATTGCGCGTAACCCGGAGGTAGACGGCGTTGTACGTAGGGACACGCTTTATGTTGCGCGAATAGCTCGAGATCTTCTTTGGGAAGACGAACGCTCAATCGAGCTGACAGAGTTTGTAACTACGTCTCAGACGTGAGTTGCCCCCCGATCTCCGCCCGTCGATTCACACAATCTACTCACGTTCATGCCTAGGCTTGTTGACCTTTTTTCAACCAAAGACGCAACGCCAAACTTCGTTTCCGTGCGCCGCCACCTTCTAGAATACTATTCTCTCCTTCAGTCGACACACCTTACGAATACTGTCTTGTCCCTTCTTCCCCTCCCGGAAACCTTGTCACCAACCCATCCGACGCCGCTCCCTTCGCGACTTCTCACGTTATCCATTCTTGTCCGCGATACCCTGGCAGCGCTCATTCGGCTCCCCTTCTTTCTCCTACCACTTATACTCCACTTACCCGTATACGTTATGGGTAGACTGGCAGCTGGCCTTGCTGAACACGAAGAGGAGTCTCAGGCACAGAACAAGGTTGTCATCGGACTGATATTACTAATGTTGATCTATCCCGCAGCGTTCTGGATGTTGTGGGCGGTCCTGAGTTACACGAGCTACGGTGCTCTTGTGGCAGCAGTGACGGTGTGGGCATTTGCGTACTATCACACGCACTTGGTTAATGGTGGGTCAATCATGCTGACTCGTCAACGTGGTATGACGTTGATTGCGTTATTGATATGGGTGGCAACAGATAATTATCTTCAGTGAGTTTCTTTTGAAATCTTCCGATGCTTCCTTTGTTCGCACAGGGTAATATCAGCCACTGACGCCACGAACCCTTGTATTAGCTTCAAACGTGTCACTGCAGCGTGGTATGTGCTCATCGGCGTGTGGGCTCCTAAACGTTGGGATCTTTCCCTGGCTGCACTTTCTCAGTACACCACACCCCTGATTCCACCGGAGAGCCCTTGGGTGGAGGGAGGGAAGAGATCGTCCACCCCGGACTTCCCTGCGCAAGCAACCGAGCCGCCGGTGACGTTCAAACGGAAGAGGCCCCAATCTCACCGGATCATGCGCCATGTGTTGCGCGCACGCGGTGAAGCTGTACGTGCGCTCGCAAGCTTCTTTGCTGCACTGGAAGATGCAGGCGAAAATAAGCAAGTGGTGGCGTCAGAACATCTGGCGAGGCAGTTTGGGTGGGTCGATGAGGTCAAGATGAGCACAGAAGGGAAAAATCAGGGTCCTCTGCAGGTGCAGGTGCAGGGACATAGGCGTGCTCGTGAGGTCATTTCGTTCCTGAGATCAAGAGGAGCCACGATTGCGACGTTGGAGCGGGAGATTGAAGGTGGCTGGGCTGGTGCTATGGCTAGCGAGGAAGAAGCAACTCCTGTTGAGAGCGAAGGTGGTGAGAGTGGTGAGAGTGAAGAAGATGGGTCAATCGTTTGGGTTGCAAGCGAGACGCATCCCAAGGTGGACTAGCCACACATGTCACAGCCTTGCCGAGTACAGGTGCTGCGAAAGTTCAGGGCCATTCTGCGTTGTGATGTATGGCGAACACGATATGATTCCTTGGTTTATCGTTTTGGGGCATATTGCGATGTTGCAGCGGTTACACGCATTTTTGCGTTGCGATTTGCGTTTGTGGACATGATCCCTCATTTTTTTCCCTATTTCCCCTTCCGCTCTTGCCGACCGGTTGGCACGAGTATTGTTAATGAATCACGGACTTCTTCTGGGTACCAGAGTGTCGGTTAGGTTTGACGAACATGTTTCCGTTCATGAGGGGTTGAAGACGGCAGTAGGGTAACTAACTCAGGCTCGAATGTCAAAAATTGATAACGAGAACCCCGAGCGTCATAGAAGAAGTTGTATTGGGAAAAAGGACACGCCCCCATGTGCTGATAATCACCGTTAATCATGCGCAAAGAAAAAGTGCAGCGGCCGCAGGTGATTCAGGATCGCGCTGAATCGCAACATGATCTGGGTTCTTTTTTGCATAGGCACGCTGAGTGATGACGATGATGCAGATGCTGTTACCAGGCGCTTCTGGATATACCGGGATCACAGCCGGGATGCGATCCTACCGCGCGCTTGGGAGGAGCCAAAAAATGGGGCATCATAGGAGGGACGTGCGCTCACGGTCATATAACATAATTCGATCGTGCATGCAGCACGCAAGCATCCGGATAATCAAATTCGGTGGTTGTGTCAACACGATTTGGAATGGAGTGTGATGGTGATGTTATGGAACAAACAGCACGATTGGGGAAAAGGCATGTCTCGGGATGTGTGTGAATGAAGACAAGGCGTGTGTGCCTGTTGATGGTGAGGATGGAAGAGACAATGTAACAAGGAGGGGGGGGTGCTCGTTTCTATGCCATTTCTGGTTAGGTTGAGTTTGAGTGCCGGGTTTCATTGATAACGCGCCATCAGTGAAGAAGGAGACGAGAGGAAGCCATGGATGGAACGTGCGAAAAACAGTGTCACATCCTAAATTGTGATGATGGGGTGAATGTGAACAAAGGCAAAGTTTTCAAACCGAGGAACAAAGCAGTGCGTACCCATGTGAAGCGTGTTTCCAGTTCATTGGCCAACATACAGCGAACGTCGGGCGATATGAAAAACGTTCGTGACGCGGCAGAAATAGTCTGGACTGCATCAGATAAGCCTTTCCATAATGAAAAGCCACCGATCGTGCGTCAGCTGAATAAACGAGTAGAAAAAGAAGGAAAAAGAACGGATTTGTTTGTTTCCAAGTGGAGGAAGGTCTCCTGAAGTGGTACGAGGGAAATTTGTCTTGACTGCGGAGTGCGGCGTGTCAATAAATGTCATATGACAGGGGACATCGAGATGTCGGCTTGGTCGCTAATGACAAAACGTCGCACTGTTTGGGTATGGTATCAATTTCCGAGCAGTAGGCACGCTGTGGGCCAGCCTGGTGGAGTGATGAACTGTGCGATTTGAGCGCGTATCAAGACTGTACAACCCCATTTCGACGGTGCTGATCTCTAAGCCTTTCCATAATGAAAAAGCCATGAAACGTAGTGGACTGTACTAACTTACGGTAACCATAACTTCACTAGCGTATGTGTACACGTGCGCGCTTTGCTTGTCAACCCTCTTCCCCCTTCTCCAACCAACTATGCATAGCATCTACGCCCGCGTCAATGGCATATCTAGTCTCTGGTCCACTTGCTTGATGGTCCTGCTCGCCGCCGTCGCGCTCTCCTCGTTCGTCTTCACCGTCGACCCAGCAGGAGAAATTGACGTGGCATCCCTCAAAGTGTCAGTACGCAACCCTTTGTCCTCATTCGGTCTTCCCACTCCTGCTCTTCTCGAGACATCTCATCGTGTTTCTCCTCATTCAGCTACAATGCAAAAGCGAAGCGTTACCCTTTCAGACAGGAGGAAATCGGCTTCGTAAAGTTCAACATAACAGCGGGTGAGCGTTGTGCTTCCATTGTTCCCTCCACCGCATGTTCACGGTTGATCTTTCATTTCATCCTGGTTGCTCACAATTCGCTCCACTCCACTCGATTCTCCAATTACCGCGATGGATGCTATTTTTGCCGTAACCATCGTCACCTGCACGGGGCGCAATCAGACCTCCGGCCTCTTTTCAACTGGAACACCAAGCAGTTGTTTGTATACCTCGAGGCAGAGTACACGAACGCCCAAGGAGTAAGTCAGCGCCAAACGCGGTCAGAGACACATACCTATCTTTCTAGGTGAACAACTCGGTAGTCCTCTGGGATCGCATCATACGGCGAAAGGAAGACGCAAATATAGTGCAGTCGTCTAGGAACAAGTACAAGTTCCGGGAGCTATCACAGTCATTCAAGTGAGTATTGCGTAGATCCGTGAAAGGGGGTAGGCGAACGCGTGTTTGGTGACTGATCGTGTTCTCTTATCGCAACGGGCGATAATATAGGCACGTGTCTCCTGCTGAATTCTCGCTCAAGTACAACGTGATGCCCTATGTCGGCGTGTTGAGCTACGGAGAGGCCGCACGGACGACGGGGTTCGAGATGCCTGAAGCCCTTGATGCAGTCTCCTGAGGCCCGCGGAGCAAGTAGGCCAAGTTACATAACGAAGGTTGTGCGGTGCTGTGGCGTAGGCCTGCGGGACTTGTGGACGATGAAGTGGAGTGGATAATCGTGTGTAGGAATCGCGGCCTGTTCGTATCAAAAAGCTTGTCACTCAGACGTCTCACGTGCGACGATGAATGATGTACACGTCCTCAGGGATACGCAGATTCCTGAATTAAGTGTGTGAGTCCTGGGGGCGTGTTCCGTCTACACGCCGGGTGGGTATCTCAGAGCTCCCTCCGCGTTCTCAGCCTCCGATTGCGACTCTTCGTGTCGGCTTGAGCCTAGGCCATCCCGACGGACCTTTTTTTTTTCTTTTTGGTGTCCAAGGCACGCAATAAAAAAAAAAGGGGGGGCACTTAAGTGTAAGGGACTTCTCTCGTAGTGCAGGAGCGTAGCGGACGCAATTTACAGTAGTTAGGCGGACCGCAGGCAGACACATGCCCACTGTAGCCGGAAGGTAGACCCTTTGCCATCCCTGTGTGTGTTCGCATCTGGAAGGTGTTCCGGCATTGGTAAGCGGGGAGGCATTCTTGCTGAAGAAGAGCGGAGAGGTATGATGACGATGTACTTCGTGATGCAGGAAGACTGCTACGGGATAATAGCACGCAGACACACACGTCGGCGTCTTGGATTGTCGCGACCTGGCCTCGAGTAGTTGAACTTGCCGGGGTAATAAGATCGTTATCTCGCGATCCCAGCGTGATTCGTGAAGCGCCCAGCCCCAGGACAAGGTTTGGTGACATCGCGTCACTGCCATTCTGGATCCTGGCCAGCGCTGACACAATTTCGCGTTACGTCCCTCTAGCCTATAATTGCGCAGAATATGGAAATTTGGGGCGCAGCGGGCTCGGCTGCATCGCTGTGGAGGAATTTTTCCGAGGTACTGGTAATTTAAAGGCTACCCCAGCGACGGGTGATTTCATTGATCGTGCACTGATATGGGAGCAGGCCAGTGACAGCAGCTGCACAGGTGCAGCGAATGAAAACACGAATCTCAGGTCCTCGTCCGAAATGGACAGCAGATGCGGTGGGTGCTCGTTACGGCAAGCAGTTACGAGAAACTTACGAATGGAGTTTGCTGTAAATGTGCATCATCTCGTCAGGCCAGTCTTCTGACCCATCGAGCCTGCCACTTTCAAGGCGTGGGTTCCATACTCAGATAGTCTTCAGGTAATCCGCCTGTGAACCTTCTCTACTTTGACAATGTTATAAAGTCCTTCCCCTCATCCCCCTCATCCCCCTGCCGTTAATCCTCGCCTTCTTAGCCCATGTCCTCCTCGCTTCCATACCATTCCCGCTCGAACTATCCTCCCACTTACCGTGGACACGAGGCAAAGTTCGACGTGCAGGTCAGTCGCCCCTCCCCCGATGCTCACCCGTCACCCACGCCTCCTCCAGGTCCGCGTCCAGCGCTCCTTCTCCTTCGAGGAGCTCCAGTCTGGTTCCTACTTTGCATCGCTCGACGACTCCGATCTCCAGTTCTACCGGGTTTACGGTCAGCCGGTCCTCATTCCGTCACCAGATGAGGCCGATGGCAACTTTATCGTCCACGGAAACTACCCCTCGCCCGACATTTGCGACTCCCCTCAGAGCTATCGTCTCCACCTCGACCCTCACCCCGTCCTCACCTCCAAATCGTATACCCTCCAAAACCCCCTTGGCCAGGATCCAGCCAGGAGCCACAGTATTTACTCCGCGCCCCAATTGCTCCCAGCGACCCACGATTGGCAACTTATCAAACAGGAACCCAACGAGGTACGCCACATGATGCTCAATGTGCCGCACTATCTCACATCGTCCAGGGCGTTCCGATTCGCTATGATACTTGTCCGTTGTACCAAGATGACGCTATCGTGTCTTCCCCAATGGAGACTTCCGTGCACTATGTGGAAGACCGCAAGTCCATGGTCCCTGTATATGACGAACCACCTATGGATTCCCTGCCTTACCCACCCCCAACAAGTTCCGCGTCCCCGCCATATTTCCAGCTCCCCCAAACGCCACAGGCTGCCCAGGATGGTTTGGCCCAGGGGTCATCAACGTTTATCCACGACGCCTCGTTCCAGGTGAACAGTGGTCACGAACAGTGGGAGGATGCACCCGCCCGTCTGGGCTCCGCTCAATCGTACATGCACGAGCTTCCTTCGCCAAGGACACCAGTTTTCCCTCAGCAATACCCCTCTTCGTCGGCCTCTCGTTCGCATTGCCGCCATTCTCGTTCCCCGTCCCCACGGTCTTCTCTTCGCATATCGCCGGTGCCCCATACGAAGCGGAGCCTGGATAAGAAGCCTGCCCTTGCTTGCTTATTCTGCCGTGGGCGGAAGATCGCGTGTGGCCCACCGCAGCCCGGGAGCAAGGACAAAACCTGCAAGTGAGTGCATTTCTGTATCGCCTCATTTGATTTGCCTATCGTGTGCACAAACTTGTACACCAGTTTCATGGCCGGATTGGACAAATTGCGCTATTGTCCAATCTACCCAATTATCTCCTCTCAATCACCTAATCTCCTCGCTGATCTCCGTGACAACATGCTCACATGTTATCCTTTTCCCAGTCAATGTGCCCGACGCCATCTGATATGTGAATACCCTCTTGAGTCCCGACGGGGAATGCGAAAGCGCCGGTCGCTTGTACCTCGTACGCTGTCCTCATCACCAGAAATCAGTCCAGGCGGACCCAAAGCCAATCTTGTCAAGACCAATCGGAAACGTTGTCTTGACAAGTCCTCTTAAATGCAATGAGAAATTCCGTTACGTTTCTTTATTTTTCCACTTTTAGCCATTCACGTTTGATGCTCCACACTCGTATTTGTTCCATGCTTTGTTATGCTTTCTTTCGCTTTGCATTCTTTTTTTCTTCTTCTCGCATTTGACATCTTATCTCTCATCTATTCGGTCCCCTGCTTTTATATTGTGGCATGCCGTGACGCACATAGAAATACATGTTTTCTTTCCTTTTCTTCAAGATCTAAGATTGACAAAGGGGTTATCTTGGTTGTTTCTCATGGGTTGTTGCCATCGAATGCTGTCAACAGTCAGGCTGCTTACTAGCGCTGTTCGTCATGGTCACGTCATTACTGTCATGCACGTCAAGTTTATGTACTGTCCATGAGCAAAAAGTTTTTGTAGTGTTGGTCCGTCATTTTGCTAGCGTGTTTCAAGGATAGTCGAAACGTGGCTAGTGACTAGAAGTTCTTTGGCAGAAGCTGGAAAGTTTATGCACTTGAAGAGCCTAATACGCCAAAAACTCACGCTGCGGATTGCTATGCCGCATACTAGAAGTTCGCGTTATTGTACTAACCAGCATCTCAACAGTTGTTAGAAACGTACAGACCCGATGCTTTGGATCTTCCCAAGGGTAGCGCTTTCGGCGAAGACTCGTGCCACTGGCACCGGAAAATCACAATAAGCTCTCCAGACTCAGAACTCAGCGGGCTCAATTAGTGACGCACGGCAGCATCGAGGTGATTCTAAAGTTGAGCTAAAGTTGGATGAAGTTCAAAGCTACCGTCCTCGTTGCATCCGTCTCTCTACAAGGCGCTAAATGATGTTCGTGCGCTCATTTACGTTCATAGCTGACGAATCCTGGCGGCAGGCACTTCATACTTACATTCAACTCCACTTCTAGCCTGCCGTTCACTCGAGTGGTGTCTTCTTGGCTTTTGACACACTCTGGTTGCATCCGCCTGAAACAGACACGGTCTGAGTCTAAGCAAGCGAGTGGTATGCTCCAGCTTACTATAATAGCCTTTCTGTTCCCATGGGTTTGCCGTCTGACTCCCGTCTCAGAATTGACTACCGTCGCTCTCTTTCACCGCAAAACGAGCGAGGGAAACAAGCCGTTCTCACTCACAGCGTGCCTGCAAGTTTAACGCTGCGACCTTGTCGTGGATACCCCGAAAGCGCCACGTGCCGTTCCCCTCTTTCTCACAAAGTAGGTCACGCTGGGATACTGATCTGATGTCTTTTTTTGCGCCACGAAGCGGGTCGGCGACGAACAGCTTGATTCCACGCTGCTGTGCAAGCGCAGTGCAACCCTGTTCACGAATCAGAATCATATCACGGGACGTTTTCAATGCTTTGAATTGAGTCCTTGATAACCTATCTATCGCCTAGGTATTCATTCACGATCACCGGGTCATTGATGTGATTATGATAGGGGGAATGACAAAGGGATCACCAACCATCCGACCACTTGATCGTTTTTTTTCCAGTTCCCATCCCACGGTAATCGTAATCAGGGGTATCACGACCGCTGAGAGAAGTTTCCTGTGCCCGAATCCACGTTAATGTTTTTGACAATCAAAAGGGAAAAAGAGCTGTGCTGTCAAGACGCTCCGCATTAGCGCGTATCGCTTGGGCGTGAGTGTTTTTCTGTAGGGATTGTGAGAGGGTGCGTTCGATCGCCCGTTCGTATATGCCTTTTTTTTTTTCAGGAACTGGGAAGCATGCCGCTGCATCGCCATTATACGAAACGTGAAGTCGTGTTTTATCGATACGTTCGTCCGCGGAGAGAGGTGGATACTTGCCACCTATGGTGAGCAAAACTGCCGATCAGCGGTTCTATCCCCTGCGAGAACATGTTCATATAGATTGCTGTGGAAGATCGGTGCTCCTGGGGGAGATCTGCGCTTGCTTTGTCTGACAGGATTGACAGGGCACGTATTTCATTTCTTATCTCTTCGTTCACAGTGGGAAAAGGTGGCCAAAAAAGCTTGATGGGCCGTTTCTGGCAACCGATCGATACGTATCAACGGGCAGTGCATTACCTGGGACGATTTGTGTACTTGGACACAGACACACGTTTGGCCGTCTTGATAGGACGGAGAGAACGGGCAGCTAGTGGTCAGATACGGGCCTCATGACGTAGCAAGCCCAACTTGTCTGCCGATTTGGCGGATCCAAAAGTATGACAGGGGCTGTTCACTAGAGAATAAAACACCAAACGGAGAAACCAAGGGCAGAAAGACAAGGACGAGATGAACGTGGAACGCAGATGAGATTATCAGATAAATCTCTGACACAGACCGAATGCAACGGGCTTGGGGTATCCTCATGTCTTGAACCAAGCAGCCGACGTCTCCCTTGTCAAATTTCCCCGACGTCGGGTATTCAGACGATACGTAGGGTCCGACCATCCTTCAACTCCCGAGTGCCGACGTCGGACGCTCAAATTATTGGCCAACTTCGGTGCGCTGCGCAGATTGCTTTGTTCGCGAATGTGCTTCTGCCATGGCATTTTCAGGAACGACAACGGTACCTCGACAATTTCACGGACACTGGACGTCATGTATTGGTCCCCCGCAAACGTACTCGCATCGTCCGTCCGTGTAAAGAAGCAGGTGAGATCGTTCGCTGGTCATCCCTCCACGAAACGTCCGTCACGCATTCGTGAACGCGTCTGCAACGAGTAATCGGCCATCCACCCATCGGACAGGGAATCATGCCAGTCGGCTCCGTCCTCGAGATCTGCGGTTCGTCCATCTCGATCTCACGTATGCTGGAAGGCAGGCGACCAACCTTGCCCGATCCGACGCCCCGGCGCGCGAACCCATTCATAACCACAACCCCATGATAGACATATTCATATTCGCGGTACTTTTTGAGAGCGATCCGATCCTAACGTCTCTCGTCGAACATCGCAATCTCCTCGGCCCCTCACACCCGACTGGAGTTCGTCCTGTGGATTCTGGAAGCCTGTCCAAGCCGTCTCGCCACTGTCACCGAACCTGCTGCGGTCGTTGTCACATCTCGCGACCCAGGACCCTGTGTATAGTACCAACCCATCAAGAGTCTAGGCTATCCGAACTTGTGGCCACTGCTCGGCACAGCGCCCAATACGACCCGGTATTCCGAGTTCCGGATCCCGGGCCCGGGGTACTCTTTTTTTTTTTTCTTCCTTCGTTACGCCACTCAGATTGATCGTAATCGTACTTTTTTTTTGAGGTGGAGCTCTACCCTTGTACGCATGCGATGTCGTAACTAGTATGAAATTCTGTTGAAGCACATGCAACTATCGTCGACCCTGGACTCCATTTTTCGTGCCGACTTTGGGGAGTCGCCACGTACTTTTTTTTTTCTATATAATGTGTACTTACTCGGTAGCAAGGTGCCTTGCCCTTCAGTGATTTCCGACGAGCTCGCGATACGGTGCAGTAAGGGTGCCGAGATGACGTTGGATGGAATGGAAGGTACCTTGGACGTTGGGCGTTCACACAATGAGTATCGAGTATCGCCTCCATGCCATACTCGCGCTCATGCCGTTTCCGGGGGCAAAAAGGCTATGAAAAGGTTCGAGGCACCGGTACCGGTACTTAAATTCATTTCGAGAATCCAGAAATTGTACGGTTAAAAAGAGAGGGCGCCATCACGACATGCATTACACGTAAAAAATAAAATGGATATATTGTTTATCAAATACAAACAGCGTGGACCCAAGCAGAAGGAAAGGCATGGAAATATAAAGATGTAGCTCAGGGGTAACTAGATATTGTAACCTATCTAACGAGGAATGGAAGCAAATGAATGAACTAGAATAGGGTAGAAAAAAACGGATCATGGAAACAGGTCGTAATGCATTGGATTTGTCACTTTTTTTCTTTTGAGTGTCGTGTCATGTTCGCGGTCTATCAAGCTTTCCGACCCTTGTGAGGCGCCGTACGCGTAGATCGTCGGGGTCTAGGTGGTTCAGTTCCATCGTCCATATGTTCTTCCTCCACAATCATATCCACAGCAGCCTCTTGCAACCGTGCCTTGATTTGTGTAATTCCCCGACCCCGACCACGCCCCCTCCCTGTACCACCGGCTCGCTTCAGTGCTACAGCGCGATTATCACCGCCCAGCGAAGCCGAATCCTCTACGTCGCTCGTCGCCGTCGACTTCCCCCTCTTCCGCGCGCCTCCGTTTTGCGGTGTGAGGTTCTCCCCGTCCTCCATTACGGAAATGGGGGCCTGCGGATCGTGGTCGTTTAGCTTTCGCTTGCCCGCACGGGCAGGAGCCGCACCTGCCGTGTCGAGCATCTGCCAGGACGGTTCAGGGAGGTCCACATCGTTCTCTGCAGCGTGTGCGAGTACCTGGCTTCGTCGTTGGAGGGGTGGACGTGCGCAGGTTCGGTGTGGAGATTGGTCCTGCTGATCGAGTTGAAGTAATTCGAGACCTGTGCTCACGGAAGGTTCACTAACGGGAGTAATGGCCATGGATGCATCGTCATCTTCGGATATGGATGTCAACGAAGAGCCCGAAAAGGACGAAAAAGAAGGCTCCAATTCGCATACGTTGGCAGCCCTGTTCCCCATTGTCGAGCCAGAGACAATCCACGGGTGATGTCGAGCAGCTGAAAGTGACATTCGACGAGTAGGATCAAACTCTAGAAGTGAGCGAAGGAAATCCTTTCCTACATACAGAATGTGATCAAGCGCGGAGGGAAACAAGTAAATGCCTCACTCACCAAGCTCAGATACTTCTACATTATCAAGATAACTCCAGTCGATGGTCCGATTTGCGATGCGAACCTTCATATCACGTTGATTTTCGTCTTCGATGAAAGGACTCGTACTCGTTAGCCTGTTTGTCTTATTCAGCAATATTCGCCGCGGAAGACGAAGGCGTCGCCTACATGGAGAACACAATAACACCGACACTCCAACTATCCACCATGTGGCTATAACCTTGCCGTTGATCTGTCTGCATGACAACTTCAGGAGCCAGGTAGCTGGGGGTACCACACATAGTCTATGAAACAAAATTGAGGTTGATCTAAATGCTCAAATCGTACAACCAACCTTTAAGAAAGTATAGCTATCGACCACTTTAGCAAGACCAAAATCCGCAACCTTTACGATAGGCGGTTTGTCCGAGGTCAAGAGCACGTTCTGTTTGGATGATATGCATAAGTAAAAATGTCAAGAAGCCATGATAATGACCAAACCTCTGGTTTCAAATCTCTGTGGGCGATGCCTTTGTTATGAATGTACTACACGAGAGGACATCAGACATAACAATAAAGGCAAGTGACGGAAACGTACAGCAAGGGCATCGCAAAGTTGCCTCGTGATGTGAATAGTCATTGCCTCGCCTACACGACAAGATTAAGAATTGCACAGGGTAGAGGACGATAAAGAACCCACTAAGACCGTTTGATTTCAAGATGAAATCCAAAAGATCACCACCATCGACGAACTCAAGGACGAGATCTGGAACAGTAGTGAGACAGGTACCCAACGATGAATACTGTAAGGGGGGCTCACCGATGTTGCCATGATCTCGAAACACTTCCTTGAGTTTGCAGATATTTGGGTGGTCTAGATCCTCGAGAATCGCGATTTCACGCATGAACGCACTGTCCGTGTTTACATCCTCTGACTTGGTGTTATCGTTGGCAGTCACTCTCCGGATTTTATTCTCCTGGATCATCTTGATGGCGAACCATTGGCCAGTGGCTCGTGAGATAGCCTTCATGACTGTGGCGAACGAACCCTTGCCAAGTTCATGGCTGATATCATAGAAAGCATGCACACCCCCTTTCGCTGGACCGGCGGCGGTATGCCGAAAAATGAAACCTGCAAACCATGGGTGAATGGCACACCACAAAGATGCAAACAAAGACACACGGTAATCCTCGAGACTTCCGGGTTGGGGTGTGGCGGTCCCAAAGGCGATTTCATTACCGTCCTTGAGGATCGCGCTCTTGTCCCTGCCGATCTTGATGCCATTGATCTGCCGAAAAAGTGTGAAAAGTGACTCATATGAGTACAAGAAAGGAGACGCGTACGAAGGTGCCGTTGGAAGAGTAGTCCGACACGAGCACGGCAGACTTGTCGTCTTCCTTTCCATCCCACACGAGACGACAGTGGCGGTTGCCTGCAAATAACGCGTCAGTTCTGCGCGAAACACCGCACGACGAGCCTCGTTGAACGTGTACGTACTTACTTTCCCTCCAGGGAGGATAACTGTACTCTCGACGCTCCGGCCAATGGTGACGATGGACTGAAATTTGAAGAAGTCGATGCGTCTCAGCAGGGCGCTACAAGGCTGGAAAAATCCCCAGAGATGACGGTTGAGCTCGCGGTCTATTATCGATTGGGAGTTTTCTGAGTACTGTGTCGATTGGGTTGCCTGTTGCGTCTGCTCTTCGGCAGTGTCGTCAGTGTTCATCGCTTCTTGGGGGTCTGTCTGCATGGTTGGTTGGAGAGCTGCGATATATAGGAAAAATTCGTGCGGAATTTTATGCTGTGGCGGATCCCGAAGTTGAAGCGGTGGTGGCGTGTGGTCTATAGTCTCTATACAACCGGCGACACAAAGGACAAAGCAACCTTGGACCAAGAAACTCCCTCCACACAGAACGCCATCAATGACAATAAGCGTTGCCTCGATACGACTCCCAAATTTAGTCAGCCTACACTACACTGTGTTCCCCTTTGTCCAACAAAAAGATCAACCTAGGGCGCGTCTTCTGGATCCCATCTGCTTATTTTATCCAGCGGTCGATAATAGTATTGCTTATACTTCTTTGTTTCGTTTCTCTTCTGCCGCGGCATGATTGCGCTAATCAACGACGCCCGCTCTCGATCTTCATCTCGCTCTGGAACATAAAACCACCGGTTTTCTAGCGCCTTGTGTCGCGACTTTTCCCCGCTGCTATCCACCTTGTTGAACATGCCACATCGAACCCGCCCAGCTTCCAGCACAGTAGCAATGGCTACCACGAGCTCCTCCTTTGATCGCTCCTCCGCAAGCCGAGGATGAGCTTGCGTGAGAACAGAGTACAATGCTGCCGAATCCATCGAGGTCGCTCGCGAAGCGGCAAATGCTTCAATTAGCATGCCCGTCAGGGATGCATGAAACTCCGCGTCGTCTCCACTCATTGCATCCTGTGGTATCGCTTGCTGTGACTGGGCATAGCCCACGGGTCTTATTGACTCGTGGTGCGATTGAGCAGACTCCAAACCATCGTCTTCAGCAACGGTGCGCGACGGCGATCTGGAGCGTCCCCCGGTGCGTCGCGAATGTGATTTACTTCCGCGGATCTCGGCACGAGGCGACAATTTGATTTTTTTACTCCGGGGCTCCAGATGATTAGACGTGCGATTTCTCGTTCCCTCCATGTCAGATGATGAGCCTCCGGATCGGTTGACAGTGCGCTTCCTCGTCTGCCTTGTTCCTGAGTTGCCAGTAGTAGATCCCCTCTTCTTTCTGACTTTCCTGTTGGAACACGAACCACTGATAACGTTGAGCGTCACGTCGAGCCCGATGTTCGAGTTCATCGACAAAGATTGGATGGACGAGGTTCCTTCTTGATTCTGGACGACGTGTACAATCATGCCTGAGCCAGTTGCACGTTGCCCAGGATGGGGCTTGTTTACTGTATCTGAGAGAGGTAGTTTCATGTCTTCCTCCTCCGCGAAGTCCAACTCGAACTGCGATAGGGGGGAGAGAACGTCGTCTGGCTCAGCATCGAGTGTTTGCGCATGAACCTCGATTGGCCTGGGCGAATGGCCGGAAAAAGGACTCGTAAGGCGTGTTGTAGAAACAGGCGGACAGGAAAGGGAGTCCGAGGGATAGACAGGAGTAAGAGTTTTATGTGGGATCGGCAGGAGCACGGGATCGACGGATTCAGAGCAAGTAGAGGAAATGTTTAACTCTGGGATCCTGGAGCGGTAACAGCCTGACTATTGAAATAAAGGAGCAAGTTAGTCCCGAAGACATGTGATCAAATATAAAAGAAATCGTACACTTGAGCGAGGATCGACAACGGAATCATTCTCGCATTCGTCACCCAGAAAGGAAAGATTAAACATCGGTGAGAATGGGGGAGAGGAAGGTGGAAGCGATGAGAAACAGCGGCTGGTCTCATCGCGGTCTCCGGATAGTGAGGTTGAAATTGGCTCGCCGACAGAACAAAATCTCGGGCGCGTGGGTGAGTGTTCCGGGGACGAATCGGCCGGTCGCTTGACGGGTGATGAGTGCCCACGCATAGGTGGGATAGCTCGAGATCGCACACGTGGGGCGATCGGACTGCTCAACCAGCGTCCACGCTCAGCAGATGTCGCGAAGTATGTCTCGCGTATATGAATGTCCATGCTTTCGAGGTCGTATTCCTCACAGTCGTCCGCGACTGTCGCGCTTTCTTGGGGATTGAAGTACATTGCTGGGAAAATAGAGGGTAGTGGCGATGGACTGTGTGAGGACGCGGCATCGCTTCTGCGGGTTTGTGCGGCAAACTTTGATATCAGGGAAGGCAAGGGTCGACGTTGGGAGGGAAAGAAGTGCTCTGGGGGCGCGAGACACGACCAAAGGTGAGAAACATGCTCTAGTTTGTCTTGCTGTTCGTATGGTGCATCCGGATCGACAAAGTAACCGCCAGTTGGCCATTCCGCGCACCCATAGCCCGGAATAAGGCGGGAAGGAGTCCGCAAAGGGGAAGATGACCGGAGGGGAGACGATGAAGGGGCGTCGCCGAGCGCGGGCATGTGGTCGTCGACGTGTGCGGCGGCGGCGGGGCGAGTGTTGCTTCGGGTGAATCTGAAGGGGACGGGCGGCGGCGAGGACGAGGACATCGATGGCGGCACAGTCAAAGTATATGCGGTCACGTGGATTCGTGCTCACCAGTAAACGCGTTTTGGTGCGGAGATTAAATCCCGGGATCCGCGTGCTGTCGTAAATATAAAGGCAGTCTTGCCCTGCGCTTGACCATTTGGAGACCCTTCCAAACTTTGGACGCGCCCAGTTGGCAATTGCGGTCGCCACTCACGCCAAGCACCCCCAGAATTCGGCTAATTCGTGACATCTGATTATCAGTGGAGCTAAGTGGAGCTTGTTTGAAAATAGTAATATCAGACTGTGTGCTGGATTTTGCATGCAACCTATATTTTCTGCAGCACGAGTCTAAACTACCGTATTTTGTATGTTCAAAATAATAACAGGCTTTGGTCGTCGATTCTTGTTTCAGTGTTGTTTCAGTTGTTGTATTTGAAAACTCCTTGATGTTTTCAACTTGCCGCCACCATCATGCCGTTATTGACATATTGATTACCGGCAGAAGACCGCCTTACGGAATATAAGATATGCTGCGGAGGAAATTTCCGCTTCCCAACATTTGCTCTCAACAGCCCCAACATTCGTTTCACCATGGCTCTCTACAGTCGCCATCCCAGATTTACTATCGCCCTCTTGGTCTTAATATTCGTCTCAGTTCTCTTCATAGCAAACTCGGATTCGAATGACGCGCTATTCTCCATGGGACTTCACCGTCGCGATCGTATCGTCGAGTTGCTGAGGGTTGAAGAGCTTCAGTATCGAAAGACACTTGACCGACGGCAAGACCTTATCGAGAGATGGGGCCCTACCCCGGACAGAATTGACATGTGAGAAGAATTACTCTACATTTCAGTGTGCATTAATAGACTACTTCAGCTTTCCATCTCACGGAGAGTTCTACACGCTCTGTGAGTGCTTTGCATTTATCATCGATGCAGCCCGCTAATATCGTTGTTGTAGGGGACTTTTCCTTCCATCATACAGGTGTCCCCATCGCACAGAGCGCGTTGGGGTCATGGGTGATGGCGGTAAATGGGTGTGTGGTTTGGAGCGTATCGTTCCCAAAAAGAATTGTGTCATGTACTCCTTCGGTGCGCCCTCTACTTCCATGGGTATGGGCGAAATCAACGATTTCTACGCCAGGCATAAACGGCGAGTCTTCGTTTGAAGCTGAAATAATGAAGGCGGCACCAGGGTGCAGGCTCTATGGCTATGATTTCAGCGTCAATTCCGTACGTGTGCCGATCCACCATATGTACTGGCTGTAGATTAATCTTTACTTTATCAGTTTGGCCCGGAGATCGAACTGGAGTCGGATCTGAAACGTCGCTCACACTTCTTCCCCTACGCCCTTGGTCCCAAAGACGCATATGGCGCGGTCGACAATCCCAAGATGTACACTTTGCGCACGCTGATGGAACGGAACGGCCACGACTTCGTCGATGTGCTCAAGATTGACATCGAAGGTGGCGAATTCGACTCACTTGAAGTCTTTATCGACAGTCTCCAAGGTGGTCCATTGCCCTTTGGCCAACTTCAGCTCGAAATACATGTTCGCGGTGGTATCAAATGGGAAGGCTTTCCAAAGTTTCTCAGTTGGTGGGAGAAGCTCGAAACAGCAGGTCTGAGACCGTTCTTCTCTGAGCCAAACCTTGTCTATGTGAACCTTGTTCGAGGCGTGCGTCCGGAGTTGATAGAGGTATGATTCATCGCTTACTTTCTGGTGATACAAGGTTGAGCGCATAAAGCAGTACTCTTTCATCAATGTTCGTGGAAACCATGAACTAATTTCCGACCGTCCTTTGCCTTTACCTTTTACTCGCACCTCTCATTAGTACGTACCCTGCAAACTACCATCGGACATTGTGTACCTGTCAGTATTCTCCCTGGACCCCATCCACCATTTTGACTCTGAGACTGGTTTGACATGCGTATACTGTGGTTCTCACCTGTCGATTTACGGACCATAGCCTGGATGTTGTTGCCCTAGAATGAGTAGCACAAGAATGCATTTGTTTTGTGTGCCAAGTGTATGATTGTCCACGGCACTCCGGACCGACGAAATAGGTCAATGTCACATGCTTGTTATGGAGCTAAGCTTCTTCAGGGGCCCTTGCTCAAGTCTTCCGAGGTGTTCGTGTAGCAACGCTCCATTCCCCATATCTCGGTCAAAAGAAAACATGCCGCGCACAGCTGAAACTGCCAGCTTCAAGGTGAGCGAGTACATCGGCGTGCGTTTCATGTGTACACAGTTATCGGGGTTCACTATGATAGTTCAACCACACCATGATTCGTATCAAGGACTCAAAGTTGTCCTTGAAGTTTTACACGGAGGCGAGTGCCTTTGCGATCCGGTTTCGCGATCTTTCTCAGCTAGCATCCTAGACGCTTGGCATGGACCTTCTCTCTGGTGCGTTGATGGAATTGGTGCAGGATCGATGGTGGCTGACAAGACGCTCTTTTGTCTTTGCAGAGCAGAATATGGGTGACTTTACCCTGTACTTCCTCGGATATGAGCATGGTGACTCCAGCGATATCTCTACCGAGGAAAAAGCCGCGGCCCGATTCGACCGCGAAGGTATGCATATACCCTCCGATGCCAAACATACATACATGGACCGACGAATGACGCAACATAGGTGTTCTTGAGCTCACACACAACCACGGGACCGAGGCCGATCCCAACTTCCAAGGGTATGCGAGCGGCAACACCGAGCCCGGTAGGGGCTTTGGACATATCGCTATCACAGTCGACAACATCGAGGCGGCATGTGCACGCTTTGAGAAACTTGGCGTGCCCTTCAAGAAGCGCCTCACCGATGGCAGGATGAAAAACATTGCATTCATCTTGGATCCCGATGGGTAAGCATTTGAGATTATGATCGTGATCGTGGTTCGATCTGAGTGCTGACCTCAATTTCATGGATCAACGTACAGGTACTGGGTTGAGATCGTTCCGAGTAGACTCGAGATTTAAAGAAATCGAAATCACGAAGCGGTAGCAGAAGGAATTTGATTTTGTTGTACTTTTGAAATTTGACAGACACGTTCAGCCATTTATTCAATTTGATTGACAGCGTTTCTCAGCGGGCATTGAGCGTCAGCGTTCGGTCCTGTTACTCAAATACTTGCAACCACAAGATCGATATGATTGGGTAACCTGGCACTCTTTGTGGAACGGGCGCAAAGGTGATGGTACATGAATTCAGCGGCATATAGCCTTAGCTATTCTTCTAGCGGATTGGTGTGAGTCTGGTGATCACTGACCAAAAAGTGGTAAATCGCCAGTATGCAGATAACGGCGGGATGTGGAAATGTTGCAAGACTCGCGATCTTCCGGTTTCTCGAGAATTCCAATTATTACCCATCTTGGAATGATGTGCTACAAACTAGCCTCGTATTTTTCTAACGAAGCATGTTACCTTAGCATGAGGATTTACACTTGACCTTATCGAGTTCGGGAACTTCCTTGAAGGTCTGATGGAAATCAGAAAGATGGAGAGTATGAGCGTCTTACGACCGACGGGCTAGTTGTTCGCGCCCGGTCGTGAACACGTGTGTAAACGTCGCTCCGTCGGGCCGTCAGTCTCTGAGGCGCGTTCGCTAACGAAAGAGTCCGACATTTTTATATTTGATCATGACGCACCCGCTGTCGGTGCCGCTAGGGCGGCTTTGGTTGCCACCACGAGTCCGTACGTTTCCGAACGACCACGCTTCTATGCAGCGTACGCCGAACACGTTGCGGTCACGCGTATCTTGGTATTCAATTGTCAGGCGCTCATGATAAGCGATATATCAGGGAATTAAACATCCATACCTTCATGGCATCTAGTTCAATGATGTTTTCCTTTAACTGGAATGGTGCATCATTTATCAAGGGTCTGCGCATTGCGCTATCTTAGTCGCACTTTTTGATATTCGAACGCGCGTTGGGACGTTACAAGGCGCACAGGATCCGGAGCGGTGGTAGTCTTGCCCCACTTGAACGTTGACCTGTTCTGAGCTGGGCGCAATGAAGTTCCGACGGTGTAAAATCACCGTACGAGGAAGTGATCAGATGCTACTTTCCTACGGCACCAATACGATTGCGATTGTAGTTAGGAGTTTATATTTCAGGGTTACGTGTCTTGACCTTTGGAACCATTATACTTACTGGGAGGCAAATTCGTCGTCTGGGTGCCGTCAGCTATGAAGGTGGCTATCGCAGCACACGGCACCCACTGCGAAGGCCCTGTAACGCCGCGTTTTCCAATCTACTGCGAGGAGACATGACTAATTCCATCGAGGGCAGGTGATCGTAGTTATAGCATGCAGAGGGCAAGACAGGCCGCAGAAGCCACTCCCGAACACTAGCTGTAATGCATGTTTAAGTAAGCGTGCGCGGAAGCTCTCTTCTGTTCAATTATCTTCGACAAGCCCGTCTGGATATCGGTTCGGATGGTACATGTCTCCCGATCAGTGTGTATTTCTGGAGCCCTGTCCAAATGCGCTTACAAGCGATCCAAACCTCCTATCGAGACAGAACTATTAGAAATACTTGTGTGTCAACCGCTGAGCGTTCGGATCTCCTGGGACGACATCTGGTGATCTGTCGAATTGGCCAACCGCTTGGTATCTTCCAGGTCGTCGTCATTCCTGACACTGGGCGCAAACGGAGGAAATGGTTCCAGTGACAAGTCATCAAATTGACTGGCATTCAGGGAAAAAAACGGATAAATTTGCTCCTGCTAGGCAAGGAAAACCCGGATCTTCAGGAATGAATGCTTCAGGCTACCTTGGAAGACGCGCCCAGAAGCCAATGTAACTTCTTGTGTATAAGGCGGCGCAAACTCGCAAAGCAGTTTTGTTGATGAATCATGTCGACCGTGGATAATATTTGGTGACGGGCATAGTAAACCAGCCAATGCCATTGGACGCGCGCATGCCACATGAAAGTTTCGTTGTAATTAGTAAGCACAAGCAATGCACTGCGTCGGGAGTCGACTTCTAGTATTTTGTCTTTTACAACCTCTTCAGGAGACTCATCAGGGCTGTTGTATGTAGGAATCGATGTCCCTGCTCTGAAATATAGAACGTGAATCTTTTGTCTTCAACTTGGAATTTGAAAAAGTCCTCTAAGCTACTCATCAGCAAAAGTTGCAAAACGACTCGCAGGTCAGTTGCAGTGCACAGGTTCTGATAAAAGTTGAACATGAATATATGAACGACAACACTTTAGGGTATGTCTGGATGAAGGCATCGTCGTCCGGGTCTGAAGCCAAAAAAAAAATTAGTAGGACAGTATGATGTCGGCCAGGTTAAAACCAACAATTTCTCAAGACAAAATCGACACTCTCGGCGTCGTCATTCACCGGAGTCAAGTAGGGCATATGTTGTTAGAAAAGCCTTTATGGATGTGCGAGCAGAGCGAGTCGGCATCATGGTGAGTCGGCGACCTTGACGCTCAGGCTCGACTCGGAAATTATCGGAAGGCTGTGGCGAACCCCAGGACGCCAGGGTACTCATGTTAAGGTGGCGTCTGTGCACTGGCGTGGCTACTGACTTTCTCTGATCTCCAGCATCATTTTATGTTCCTTAGTCTCATCTTACACTGGCATCACTTATACAGCTGTGACTGGTATGGCGTATACATTGATCTCAGACCTATTAACCAGACATGAGGTCCGCCACTTCTCGCTCGCCTTGCTCATTGACAATAATCCTCGACGAGTAATCAATAGCTTGGGAGAATGCCGAGTTGCCAATTTGCTGTTCCATTACAATCAAGGGATCGCAGTGCCAAACATCACATTCACTCGTCATCCATCCCGGTGGGTCATCTGGCATAGGTCCTGTGTACCTGACCGAGAACGATTGCCATGGGGCATCTCCATTGCTGATGGAATCAGTGCGTGCACAAAGTTCTTTGTGTGAATCAAAGGGAGGTCGAGAATAACCATACACTAGGGCAGCCATGATCGATAACAAGATGCATCTTCCCCGCAGACATTTGTTCTTCCCTACACAGAAGGCCTGCGAGCTCAAAAGGGGCACGCAAGTCAAAAAGTGACCAGTCATCTGTGACTGATTTCTCCTCTGGTAAAGCTTGCATTCCCATCTCGGTTTCATGGCCGGCTCGATAACGGAGCTCCTGCATGAAAATTTTATATTGATCTGTACTTCAGATGGCTGTCTGGTTAATTAAACATACCCATGATTAAGGGATGTATATATCTATCTCAGGGGCCAGGGCGAAAATCTTCGTCGTCAAGTTGCTCTCCAGACTGGCGTTTGACGACTTGTCCTGGGATCAAGGCTTGTCCATTGGCACGGTGGGTTCGTGTGTATTGCTTCAGCCTTCCACGAGATCGATACACCTTGAAGTATTGGGAAAGTTACATATGAATAATTTAGGGCGATAAGGGCGAGGCAAGAACATGGTGACGGTGATGCTGAACCAGAGAGAATCCTGGAGAATACTTCACCCCAGCGGACACACATGGAAGACGTGGCCGCCATTCCCTAGGACCCACTGTTCTCTTTTTGGTTCTCAGCTGTCAAGCAGGAGTCTAAGACTGTTCACATGTATTCATGCGGATTGATCCGGAGCACCATTGAAGGCTCAGGGGCTCAGGAGTTGTAATGCAGCAGCAATAATAAGATGCCGTGTGTAGGTCCGTTGACCCGAAATAGATCTGAAACAGTCGGTCAACTCGGCCGCTGGGAGCCAGGAAATGCCCTGATTTTCATGGGAAAAAATGGTACACGTGGGGTTGAAAATCCCCGCGCACAGCGGAATGGTTGCAATCACGGTTGCGCTGCGGTATTACTATTACCAACATGCCAACCAGTGAAGTACTCGGTGAGTTGTGCGGACTCTTTTGCACTTGACCGGTACACAGGAGTACCTGTTTTCCTGATGTCACTACCAGTTTCAAGCTCCTGCAGCCACAAATTCGCCCTGATAGTCTATCCCACTTCTCTCAGAGTCCGCCAACTCTAGCATTTAGTTAGTTGTATTCTGATTTCTGAACACCCTACTGCAATTGGTAGCCTAAATCTCAATCCAGACGCTTTTGTAAGTGTTTTCTTTTACGATCATCTTCCTGGATCTCTGTGAGACTGTGACCGGGTCACCGGACAAGTATCCGGAGAACGAAGTATCGGTAACCGAGTAGACCGAGTACTCTTTCACCACAAAAAAGGCAACGGCGAAGTTCGTCTTCGAATTTAGCTCTCAGCGCTCAGTAGCGACCAATCGAGCCGTAATTCCTCAATATCGAGCAATTATCCAGTGTAGATGAAAAATGCTTGCGATTGGCATGTCACAAGAGTAACCTTCCGAGTTAACGTTCTCACCTTGTTTAACAGAGTCGTTCAGACAATCCGATGTTTTAGTAGCAATCAGCTCATGGCACTTTCTGCTTCACACTACCTAATCAGTAAGTTTTGGTGCAATAATACTGAGCCTGATGAGAAGAAAGATAACAGATCGGGAGTTTCACCGCAGACAACGGAATGGTTGCGCGGCATTTGCCTCCATTCGTCGGATATTTTTATGATGGTGCCAGTGATTGGTACTTTTCTCATCAGAATGGCAGTCAACTGATCACACGTTCTCTACAAGTCGGCGTTGTGACAAATATCAGTTCTGTCACGACGACTGTTCCAGACATATAAAGACCGGTGAGTAGGTCTGTCTTCAGCAAGGGTCGACACGCTCTTCTATCTCGTACATCCTCAACTTGAATTCATACGATGGAAAAACCGAAGCTCCCTATCCCTCCGAATTTTCCTCCCTCTCTCCCTCACAAATTGCCAATATTTCTCGCTAGCGCTGATATCTTCTTAAGAAACTGTTGGTGTTGAGTCTCGTTCGACAATCTTGTTTTACTAATGTTAATTTCAGACCCGGACGATGATGCCTTGGGAACCCCATCCAAGTACTCGAAAGCGTTGTCCTTCGTATGCTGCGTTCATCCTCAGTTGCGATGCAAAAAAGCTGATCTGCGGTATTGAATACTAGTCCCCAGACATTATACCGCTCTATGGTTTACAGGTCAATCCGAACGCCCTTGTCAGCGAAGCTTCTTTGCGCGGTTTCTCTGGAATGCCTACGGTAGGCGGCCATGTAAACAATATCCACATTCGTGCCAGCGACGACGGCAAAGGCATTGTCAAGGGTTTACATGTGGCTACTTTGAGGGCCGTTCCTTCCGAGCTGATATTGTGGCCCCAAGTATGGAAGAAGATAAACCCTTCTTCACCTGGCCCGGTTGTCATGCGGCACGTACTCAAAAACGACTCCGAGTCGAACAAGAATCGATGTAGGTGCTTCGGTGCTGTCAGGACTCTTTTCGCCTTTATCTTATCTCGCTCCTTTCCATCTTATCAAGGACTCTTACGTACGTTCACACGTGACTTCACGACTCATTCCATATCACGTGATGACAGTCGTTCCACGACATTCCATTCATTTCCACGATCGCTTACGCGTATACCTTAGGTGGTTCTATGCCTACCCTACATAATGGTCCGTGCACCTAGACCGCATGTATATAAGGCGGGGTACCATCGTAGGATACCCCCATCTTCGGTTTATTCATTGTTTTACCAAGTAACCCAACGGGCAACCTAAGGGCCTTTCTAGAAGTCCTGATATAAAACCGAAGATCACCCTCCTTACCTTGCCCACCGTCTACGTCGTTCGTACCTCGCTCCTCGCGTCGTCAACACCTCGTCGACACTCCTCACCCCCGACCATCACCACCGCCTCGGACGTTGTTCGTACCTCGCTCCTCGCGTCGTCAACACTTCGCCCGAACACCTACTCCCTTTCCGTTTTCACGTCACGCCCTCTGCGTGCCCAAGCTGCCGAGAAATCGCGCTGGCACCAGAGCGTCACAGGAACCACTCCAGGAGAGGTCCCGCACCCCCTTATTGGCTACCATCGCCATTCCTAGTCGCCTACGCTAGACGACTCTACCGCTGCATCGAACGCGTGTGCGCGGTGTTCTTTTTATTACTCAAACTTCTACGCATCGTATATCGCTGGATTCTATCCGCGATCTTTATCTAGGCTTCACGCGCACCGCCGAAGTCCTCCTCATCACCGTCCTTCTCACCTACCTCAGGATCGCATACCGCGTCCTTGCCATCGCACCAGAGCAGATTCTGCCTGTGCCGCCCCCTCCACAACATCCCTTGCGCTCCACGACAGACGCTTGGGATTCAGACGAAGAAACCATTGTCGATTCCGACAGTACCCCCCGGCCTTCCCTTATTCACTTCTCTGACGAAGAGTTCGACTCTGACGAAGAAATCCCCATCAGGACCTTCGTTGCTAACGCAAGCCGACCCACGCGCCCGAGAAGAGGATCCTCAGGACAACCGGTCCGATTCACTTGGCGGAACCAACCCGCCACCCAATAAGAAAACACGACTCGCACCTCCCGCACTCGACCGGACTACCATCACTGTCCGGAGTGTTGCCTTTTTACAGCGGTCACCGATCCTCATCCCCATCCCCGACATCAGCGAGGGATACTTGCAGGGAAAACACGCTGCTACAACTCACGACGAGCAACTCGTCTTCGCGCTTTCCTCATCACCTATCGACGTTACAAGGCCGGTGAACCCTTACAGAGGCACCAGTGCGAACTTCGATACAATCCTGCCCAAGTACCCCGGCGTTAAGACTTTTATTCACAGAAGCCGAAACCTACGAGGATAAGGGTATAGAGCGAGGAAAAGTTTTTATTTTAGAATTTTATTATCATGTCCGGATCAGCAAGCACGACGACCGGGTTCCCCATGGTCTACCCCGAGGCCAAGGATTTCAAGGAATTCCACCTCCAATACCTCGACTTCCTTGAGCGAGAAAAAACAAACCCGGGCGCCCAACTCGCACCCACTATGCCAGATCCCGACACTCAACCAGTCACGCCTCGGCGGACCAAAGCGGCTGCTGCCGCCAACATCAGTTCTATACCCGCTGCCCTCGGCAAATCAGTAGTTCAAAAACCGCCCCCTTACGACGGAAACAAGGAGACGTACACTCGATGGACGTCACAATTCACCAATTACTGCCGAGGATTCCAACGCAAGCCCACCGACGAAGAGAAAATCCAGATGACCTTGGGATTCTTCACCGACGGGGCCGCCTCGGAATTTGCCACCCTATATATCGTCGATGACGATAATATCACGCAAACCTACGAAGAGTTCCAGGCACTACTGGAACAACAATTCAAACCAGTCTACGCGGTCGCCCACGCTGAGACTGAACTCTACGAACTCAAACAAGGACGACTAACAATCGAAGAGTTCGTTACAAAACACCGACAACTCGTCATTCGCGCCGAGTACTCAGAGATATTCCAAGGAGGCCAGCTAGTGCGCCTACTCCGACAAAATGCCAAAAGCGAAATCGTCGAGCAAATCCTCCGAACCGATCGCGACGCCAGCACCACGCGTAACAAAGACTACAAGTACTGGTGCCGAGCCCTGATCGAAGCAGGACAAATCATCGACGAGATCGCCGAACACAAGAAGAAGACCACGCCCGCGGTACGATGGGTACCAAAAACACAAGTCCGAATCCCGCAAGTGGCGCCACCACCTATCGGACTTAACACCCCCGGAACCTTCGGAGGTCAGGGAGTACCCATGGACCTATCAAAGGCGCGATCAAAAGGGCAATGTTTCAAATGCGCGAAAGAAGGCAAGAATGCGCCGTGGCCGTGCGCAATCCACACCCCAACCGGCCTCAAAACAGCAAAAGTTCGCGGCCTAGCCGTTGAATACAACGATCTCGCAAGCCTAGAAAAGGTGCTCGAGGAGATCGAAGAGGATTTTGTAGAGGAGGTCGAGGAATGAGATCCCCTCGCCCTCAAGGTACGATTCAGAAACGAACTTGTATGGTTAGAAAATCGGCGAGGAGCGTTCCTGGCTCAAGGCCAAAGGAAGGCGCGGCGGGGCCGACAAAACCCGTGCTTAATTCTCCTCTTAAGAATACTAACAAGTTTGCCTTATTGAACGTAGACGAGATCTCAACAGAGTCTTCAAACGACTCAACCCCTTTCTCAACACCGGTTCAGCCAAAGACCGTCGAACGTTCGAGAAAACTGTCGGCTAAGCAAAAGCCAAATGTACCTTCGCTCCCTCTGAGCGTTACAGCCTCTGTTTCGTCCGGGAAACATGCAATCAAGCGACAGCGGACTCGAGCTACTAGCGGTCAAGTAGCCCAATCCTCCCAAGAGCGAAAAGTATCGATCCTCACAAAGGACGATCGCTCTTGGATGGAGACCGTAAAGCCTTGGTCCCCTCAGTGGATCAAGCAAATCGCCAATATCACCCCCGATGATAGATTGGAGCGTCATCTCCGATCTTTCGTCCATGACTCCCGACATTCCGAAGTCGACGCTGAGCTAATCGCGCACTTACGGAACGCATCCTATGACGCTGCAGAATTCATGCTCCTTGAACTCTCGCAGAAACCCCGCTACGTCAACAAGAAACCTTCGCCAAACGCACTCGAGGTCAAAATCGTGGTCGTCACCCCAAGTGGTGACACCATCCCCGTGCTGGCACTCATCGACTCTGGATGCATGGCATCAGCTATCGACCGACAATTCGTCGAGAAGCACCAACTCGCACAGGAAGCACTCCCGAGACCAATACCTGTATATAATGCAGATGGAACAAAGAACGAAGGAGGATCCATCACTCATTTCGTCAACCTGGAGATCAAGATTGACGATCACGTCTCCAAAATTCCATTCTCGGTCACAACGCTATCCTCACAAGCCATCTTCCTGGGATTCGACTGGTTGCGACAAAACAACCCTCGTATCGATTGGCAGAAGAAGACGTTAACGTTCCCCGAAGAGACTCATCTGTTGTGGCAACACGAAGAGCTCGAAGAAGACGATCGGCTTTTTCAAGTCGAAAACAAGTACATCGCCACACTCGCTACCGATCTCGCAGCCGCGGCCAACAAAAAGAAAGCAGAAGTAACCTTCGAAGAAACCGTCCCATACCACTATCACAAATATAAGGATGTTTTTGACAAGGAAACCTTTGACGTACTCCCGCCGCGATGACAATGGGACCATGCGATCGAACTGAAGCCGGGAGAGCATAAAGTCGATTGCAAGACGTATCCATTGTCGCTAAAAGAACAAGAGGAACTAGATGCGTTCCTAGAAGAGAATCTTACCACCGGAAGGATCCGTCCGTCCAAATCCCCATTCGCATCACCATTCTTCTTTGTCAAGAAGAAGGATGGAAAACTGAGACCCGTCCAAGACTATCGACGGCTCAACGACATCACCATCAAAAACCGATATCCCCTGCCGCTCATAGAGGAAATCACACAAAAATTGAGAAAAGCAAAATACTTCTCCAAGATGGACATTCGTTGGGGATATAACAATGTGCGAATGAAGGAAGGAGACGAATGGAAGGCGGCCTTCAGGACAAATCGAGGACTATTCGAACCCTTGGTTATGTTCTTTGGACTTACCAATAGCCCCGCAACCTTCCAAACAATGATGAATCATCTCCTTCGCGACCTCATCAACCGCGAAGTAGTGATCGTATATATGGACGACATTCTCGTCTTCACCAAGGACCTTGACGAACATCGCCGCGTCGTTAAGGAAGTGCTCGAAATCCTCCGCACTCATAAACTCTCGCTAAAGCATACAAAATGCGAGTTTGAAACAACAACTACGGAATACCTAGGGCTTGTCGTATCCAACGGACATATCGCCACCGACCCAACAAAGGTGGATGCAGTTCGTACTTGGCCCGTACCCACCACACGGACAGCAGTACGCTCGTTCCTTGGGTTCCTCAACTTCTTCCGTCGTTTCATCAAGGATTTCGCTGCCATCGCTCGCCCTCTTAATAACCTCACGAGCGAGAAGACAGAATTCATCTGGACCCCCGACTGTCAACAGGCGTTTGACAGGCTTCGGGATACCCTTATTCACGCCCCTATCCTTGCCCTTGCCACGGACTTCGACCCCTTCCGCATCGAAACCGACGGATCAGGCGTAGGTCTCGGCGCCATACTATCCCAATTTCACAAAGGGAAATGGCATCCGGTTGCCTACCTATCCCGCTCCCTTCTCCCCGCGGAACGAAACTACCACGCAGCTGACCTTGAGTTCGCCGCAATCATCGAAGCCGTCACTCAATGGCGCCATTTCCTCCTTGACGCTCACGTCCCCTTTGAAATTCTTACCGACCATCGGAATCTCACCTACTACTCCATGCCTCAGGATCTATCCCGCCGCCAAGCTCGCTGGAATCAAATCATGCAAGAATTCCACTATACCATCGCCCATCGAGCCGGCAAGACCAACCCAGCGGACCCTCTGTCCCGGAGGTCAGATTTTGAAGAGGGGGTACAAGATGACAATAAGAGCGTCACAATTTTCCCTCAACTCGCCGACTCCCCCCATATTTATTTACAGCAGAATCATATGTCGCTGGCTGTGGAGAACGCAGTGACATCCACCGACGGATACGAACCCATGGACATAATTATTAATAACGTTATAACTTCCCCTTTTTCTTCTTTCACAAATGCGATCGATATGAGAACGCTAGCGGCAATGCGTGTAGCCGACGATGTCACAGACATTGACTCTCAGATACGAGTACGACAGCATCTCAAGGACGCTAAAGTAGTACGCGCCTTTGCGCAATCTCATCCTTATTTCTCTATTCGCGATAATCTTATTTTCTTTAAAGACGCTTTATACGTACCAAAGGACGAGAAACTTAGAACACTGGTACTTAGACATTTTCATGACTCACCCCTCGCAGGACACCCCGGAGTACGAGCAATGACGAGGAAACTCCAAGCCAGCTATTACTGGCCCACGTCGACAAAGGAGATCAAAGCCTATATCAAAGGATGCGATCATTGCCAAAAGAACAAGTCACGAACGGACGCAAGGCATACGCCGCTGCACCCGCAGGCGATACCAAGCGCTCCATGGCAGCACATCTCGCTAGACTTAATCACGCCCCTCCCCGAATCCAACGGGCGCGACTCCATTCTTGTCATAGTCGATCGATTCTCAAAAATGATCCAACTCTTTCCTGTCAACGCCACCATCACCTCCCAAGGGATTGCAACGCTCCTTCGCGACGAAATATTTAAGCTTCACGGAGTCCCCCAGAAGGTCATCTCGGATCGTGGACCTCAGTTCGTATCCAACTTCATGCTCGAGCTCTATAAACTCCTCGGCATTCAAGCCAATCCATCCACGGCCTTCCACCCGCAGACTGACGGGCAAACCGAACGCTACAACGCCTGGGTAGAGCAATACCTTCGGATTTACGTCAATCATCGACAATCCGACTGGGCTACTTGGCTCCCCATGGCCGAGTTCGCACACAACAACACGCCGAGTTCGCACACAACAACACGCCGCGTTCTACTACTCAACAAACGCCATTCATGCTCAATTACGGACACGAGCCATGGACTGGACAAGGACGGCAGAGGTCATTACGCAACGAATCGGCCGATGAATTCGCCAAACAAATGACCAAGTTGAGAAAGGCCGCGGAGGAAGCCCTCGGATTAGCAGCAGCTGACATGAAGAGATACTACGACCGCAAAACGCGAGAAGCCCCAGAATACAAAGAAGGAGACTTGGTGTTACTCGAGGCGTCACACATCCGAACGAACCGACCCGCAAAGAAGCTAGATCAAAAACGCTTCGGGCCGTTCAAAGTTGTCTCAAAGGTGGGAGTCGCTTCGTACAAGCTAGACTTACCACACGGATGGAGAGCCATACACCCGGTCTTCCATGAGTCGCTCCTCCACCCCTACCATGCGCCAAGTTATCCGACGCAACAAGTCGAATCGCCGCCTGTACCCGACCTCGTCGACGATATTCCCGAACAGGAAGTCGAAGAAGTTGTCGATTCCAGAATGCGAGGAGATAAGTTCGCGTATCTCATACATTGGAAGGGTTTCCCGGTCGAAGAAGACGAGTGGATCGAAGCCACAGAACTCCCTCACGCGCAAGACGCCATCAAGCGGTTCCACTGCAAACACCCAACGGCAGCACGTCCTACGCAGAAACTCAGACTACGCCCCTTAGACGTCGAATCCCCCTCGCTGGTTTTACTACCAAACGAGCCCGCATGTACATGTCCCTCATGCACCGGAACATCGACATTCGACGACCCAGAGTTTCATGAATTCTGCAAACAGTTCAAGCGTTTCGACGACTCATTCTTTGAAATACCACCACTCGCTGAGGACATCGAGTCTTAGAAGGGGGACTATGTCAGGACTCTTTTCGCCTTTATCTTATCTCGCTCCTTTCCATCTTATCAAGGACTCTTACGTACGTTCACACGTGACTTCACGACTCATTCCATATCACGTGATGACAGTCGTTCCACGACATTCCATTCATTTCCACGATCGCTTACGCGTATACCTTAGGTGGTTCTATGCCTACCCTACATAATGGTCCGTGCACCTAGACCGCATGTATATAAGGCGGGGTACCATCGTAGGATACCCCCATCTTCGGTTTATTCATTGTTTTACCAAGTAACCCAACGGGCAACCTAAGGGCCTTTCTAGAAGTCCTGATAGGTGCTTCCTCGTGAGAGTAGTACCATTGACAGAGTCGAATAGACGTTTCCGACGCTTCTGTGCAATTTCGCCCGCCTCATGCACCCAACCAGTCACACTCTTTGATCGCCCATGTCTTCAAACATGATGGCGAAGAATCAACTCTGAAAGAAAGTAGCGTGGAAAATTCCGATAGCGTGGAAGGTTTCCTCAAATTCCTGAAGGACGACAAAGAATTCACGTACCACAATGTACACTTTCGCTTTCCCTTGATAAAATGAACGTGAACTGACTATTATGTTCTAGGTAATTGTCGCAGACCCCACTTTGGACCATGTTGCCGTCAGTACTCGACTCCGCACGCTCAATTTCAATATAGAAGTCAAATTCAAAATCGAAGTAAGTATTTGTTTGTAGCGTAAAATCGCGCTGACTTTCTCGAATTTACATAGACCTATAAAGGCACTCGAGACTTTAAACATTTGGAAGCCTCTTTGGTTGACGATCGTGGAAAGATATCTATAACCCGCACAAAGGTGTCGACATTTAGTAGCGAGACATTCAAGCTCGTGAAATATGATGGAAGGTTGACACTCAACTTGCATGCTCCTTCGGGCCAAACTCTCTTCGAGCCATATTCTGGCCTCTCTCTCAAGGTTTTCACGGCCAAAGATGAATTATTGGGTTCATTGAACATCATCTTCGATCACCAATCGACGCGTAACCTCCGCTTTGCTAATAACTGTGGACAGCAGCCTGGACAGCAGCCGAAGGATTGTTGTAAACCCGGTGGAGGAAAGAACGACCATCATTATCCCAACCCACCGTTGCCACTCCCAAGCCCGGGTCCAGAATGTCTTCCAATTCCATACACAACACCAGCGGCTACTGGTTGGTGGTTCCGAGCACAGCCGAATGACACGAACAACTTCCCTCATGCTGGGCCGGCCGGATATTCTCCAGGTACGTATCTTCCTCTTCTTTTAACGCCCATCGACACGAATCGTGATCGCACTATAGACATTCAACCTGTCGGCACAAGCGCGCCTGACGCGTCCATATGGAAGAAACTCGTGGACCCAAGTGCCGATTGTTCGGTCCCTGATCTTGTCGGGAATCGAAAGAACTATGTTTTCGTGCGCGGACACAGCACTATCGCCGACATCGATGTCCAGTGCAGAATCTACCTCATAGACGGAAGTGCTTTCCTCCACCCCAAGCAATACCAAGATGCAACCGTTCACGGACTGGTCTGGGGTGATCCTAAACAGGAAAATGCCCAGCAAATTATTTCTGTCGCCAACGACAATCAGTTCTACATTTTCAGCACGCCGTTCACCGTCAGTCCCGGCGTTGACGTTGGAAATCACTACTGCTTTGTCGCGGAAGTACGTCAGAAGCCCAAGTGCCGTTCAGTGTATCCTACTTGGTCAACCGAGCAAGTGGAAGACTTTTCGACTAGTTCGTGTTCGCGCTCATTGATTTTGCCTTTGCCTCTCACCCAAATTGTTGTAGTGACCGATTATGCGAACTGGATTCTCAGCTGCCCGCTCGTTTGCCAGAGGAACATCAACTGGGTTCCTGGTACTAAGGGAAAAAACCATGGCTATGACTGGACATGCACGACGAAGCTTGTCATTCCGGATTGCGGTTCTTACTGCACTTTCTATACCATCATCGTCGAGTGCGACAACGAAGTCATCGTGAAAGACTCCAAGTGTTCGTTTTTATCGTCGTACGATTTTATCAATGACGCTGACGCACGTTATTCTACAGGGGAATTAGTATGTGAGGATGATACGATCTTCAGTGATAAATTGTGCTTCGCTGTTAGGCTGTTTATTTCGTTCTGTCTGCTAAACGCTAACCTCTGGTCTAAATCCAACAGTCTCAACCCATTTCTACTGGTTCTGAGTCCCCCGCGGTATGTGAGGTCTTAATCTTTTGAGGATCATCCGACAACGCGCTATGACACAGTTCGCGGGCTGCCACTTCACTGGTGCACCCCCTGGTTACTCCACTAAGCTCATCGTGAATGTCAATTGGTATACTGGAGGAAATAAGATCCCGTCGCCCAACGTCAAGGTACGACTTGCAATGGTCGAGGGTGTGGCTAACTTGTCGTAAGTTTTGCAATTTCATGGTTATCGAAGAGGAGATTCATGACACGATTTCAATGTAGTCCCATCAAGCACTTGACTGTGCCCCCTCCCAAGGAAAGCGACCAGTGGCCATTCTATGTTGGGTCAGAGTACCCTTACATCGGAAAGAAGGAGAATGTGCTGAACCCGTCCCCACTTCCGACCTTCGCGAAGGACGGGGAGAACACCTGGCCTTACCCGGGTGTGCCAAACCTTGTCTTCGGACAAGTCCAGATGACCGCTCAAGTCGATTGAACGGACGATCGACGTCCGATGTTGTAAGATAAGTTGGTGGTGGTCGTGATCCTCTATGTCGTTTTCTGTTTGCAAAGTTGCTGTCAGGATTCTTTATTTCACTTATCTTTTTCGCCTTCACGTGACGCTTACATACGCTCCCACGTGACTTCATGACTCATTCCATATCATGTGGTGACAGTCATTCCATGACATTCCTTTCCTTTCCATGATCGCTTATGTGTACACCCTAGATGGTTCTATGCCTGCCCTACATAGTGGTCTGTGCACTAGATCACATGTATATAAGGCGGGGTATCATTGTAGGATACCCCCATCTTTGGTTTATTCATTGTTTTACCAAGTAACCCAAAGGGCAACCTAAGGGTCTTTCTAGAAGTCCTGATATAAAACTGAAGATCACCCTCCTTACCTTGCCCGCTGTCTATGTCGCTCGAACCTCGCTCCTCGTGTCGTCAACGCCTCATTGACACTACCCCTTTCTTACCGTCACCAACAATCACCACGTCGCTCGCGCTCGCTGCTGTATTGCGCCAGCCAATGCTTCGTTGCCACCTCACCTACCTGCTTCACGTCAAGCCCTCTGTGTGTCTGAGTCACTGAGTTATCGCGCTGGCACAAGAGCAGAGGAATCACTCTAGGAGGACTCCTCACCCACCGTATTGGCTACCCACGCCATATCTCACCATCTACGCTAGACAACTCTATCGCTGCATTGAACGCGTGTGCACGATCTTCTTCCTTCTTCTTAAACTCATTAAAATCGTATTCTGCTGGATACTATCCACAACCTCTACCTAAGCTTCATGCGCCTCGCTGAAGTCATCATCATCACCATCCTCCTCACCTATCTCCAACTTGCATACTGAATTCTCGCTGTTGAGCCCATCGCCTTTGTGCCAGAGCTGCAGCCGCCCCTTCCTCATCAACCCCTGCGCTCCACGACAGACGCTTGGGATTCAGACGAAGAAACCGTCATCAACCATGGCGCAAACTCCTTCATCCACTTCTCAGACAAAGAACTCGAGGACCCCGTTTTACCCATCAACCCACATATCCTTGCCGCCCTCTCTCCTATCGCTCTCACGCCCGCCCCCAGGCATCTCGGACCTGGTTATTCAGTCACATTGACTTGGCATAATCGAACGTGAACGCCTGCAAATTCTTCTCACACCTCATCTGACTCCAACTACTAATCCAACACCATGGCACGATCCTTGGGAAGACATCGAGCTACTCACGATCCCCCGCACCTACGCCTGGTACCCCTGATCATTATCCGCTCCAATCCCAATCTCTTCACCAAACATAAGTGCTTGCGACCGGGTAACCACCAGGTAATTTGCAAAACTGTTCCTTCTTTTCAGAGGCCGAACACGTGGAAAAGGAAGAGTGGTAAAAAGGATATAAAGTAGTTTTATTTTACAGTTTTTTTCTTTGCCCAACATTTCGGATGATCCTGCCCCCCGACACACCCCAAGGGTTCCCCACAGACCACCTCACCTGCCTCCTGGAGACCGAACCACTCCAGTTGCTTATCCTTACTCCCCTCCCAATATTAGTTGCACTTCCTCCCGAAGCGACACAAGGCCGACAATGGCAACCGAGGCCAGACCCTCTACCTCCAGTCCCCTCGTTCCTCCTCTCCAGTCTTGGCCCATGGCTGGGACCTTCAAGGAATTCCAGCAATAATATGCTGCGTACGTCCAACATGTGGCCCAACACGGAGCGCATACCGCTATGCCTCCAGCCATACCAAGCCTCCTCCAAAGAAGAAAAAGGCAAAGGCTATCGACATAGATGACGAGCCGAAGGAACCCAAACTCAGCAAATCCTATATCGAAAAGCTGCCGCCCTTTTCAGGCAAACCGGAGGATTACTCCAAATGGAAGGCAAAGTTCCGGCTATATCTTCTCGGCTTCGACAGACCAGTCAATGATGCCAAGGAAATCAAAATGTTTCTGGGATTCTGCACTAAAGGACCGGCAGAGGAGTTCGCCACCTTATTAATCAAGAAGGATCTCGATTATGAAGATTATACCGCACGAGGATTCTTCCGAACCTTCGTTGACCCATACTTCAAGCCTGTCTACGAGTCGGCTCATGCTGAGACCGAACTCCTCAATCTGAAGCAAGGTTCGATGACTATTGAGGAATTCCTCACAAGACAACAAAACCTGATCGCTCATGCTGAGTGGTCTGAAGTTACAAACGGCCGACAACTTGTCCACCTACTCCGAACTAACGCCCACAATAGTATCATCAAACAAGTTGAGCGGTCTAACCTCAATATGACCACGACATACATCGGCAGCTACTCCAAGTGGACCAAACGCCTAATTGCCACTGGACACCTGCTAACCGAAATCGCTGAACAAAAGCGAGGCCACCCTTCTGATGCGCTGAAACCACGCATCAAATTCCCAACATGACTTGTCGAGCCTCACACCGCAACCTCTGAGACCACTGGAGTCTTCGGAGGCCGAGGTGCTCCCATGGACTTGTTCAAGGCGAGAGTGACTGGAACTTGCTTTTGGTGTGCCAAAGAAGGCAAGACATCCACATGGCCATGCGTGGCCCACCCTCAAAAGAGCTCTGGCTCCAAGAATATCAAAGTCTGCGGACTCGACGTTGAATACTCCGCACTAGAGGAGTTGGAAACCGCAGTTTGAGAAGCAGATGAGATGGATTTTGTGGAAGAGGACGAGGAATGAGATCCCCTCGCCCTCAAGGTACATTCCAAAATAGAGTCGCCTGTAAAGATTGTAGAAAATTGGCAAGGAGCAATCCAGGCTTAAGGCCAAAGGATGGCATGGCGGGGCTGATAAAACCCGTGCTTAATTCTCCTCTTGTGTCTACTAACAGGTTTTCCCTTTTGGACATAAACAAGATCTCAACCGAGTCTTCAAATGACTTACCCCCCTTCAAGACACTGGTTCAGCCAAAGACCGATGAACGCCCGAGGAAACTGTCAGCTAAGCAACAGCCAAATGTACCTTCGCTCCCTCTGAGCGTTACAGCCTCTGTTCCATCCGGGGAACATGCAATCAAGTGACAGACGAATCGGGCTACTAGTGGTCAAGTAGTCAAATCCTCCCCAGAGCACAAAGTAATGATTCTCACAAAGGACAACCACTCTTGGATGGAAACTGTAAAGCCTTGGTCCCCTCAATGGATCAAGCAAATCACAAACTTCACCCCTGATGATCACTTGGAGCACCACCTCCAAGCGTTTGTCCACGATTCAAGGCACTCCAAGGTTGACGCTGAGCTAATCGCTCACCTCCGGAATGCATCACATGATGCTGCAGAGTTCATGTTACTCGAACTCTTGCAAAAACCCTGATATGTCAACAAGAAACCTTCGCCAAACGCGTTCGAAGTCAAAGTTAATATCGCCACCCCCAGCAGTGATACAATCCCTGTCACCGCCCTCATTGACTTGGGTTGCATGGCATCAGCCATTGACCGACGCTTCATCAAAGAACACCAGTTGTTGAAGGAGGCCTTGCCTAGGCCTATACCGGTCTATAATGCCGACGGAACAAAGAATGAAAACGGATCAATAACCCACTTCGTCAATCTCAAGATCAAGATCGACAATCACATATCTCAGATCCCATTCTCAGTCACCACTCTGTCATCACAAGCCATCTTCCTTGGCTTTGACTGGTTACGCCAATATAACCCTTGCATCAACTGGCAAGAAAAGACAATGACGTTCCCCGAGACTCACCTGATGTGGCAACACGACGAGCTCGAAGCCGATGATCAACTTTTCCAAGTCGAAAATAAGTACATTGCCACATTAGCAACCGACCTTGCAGCTGCCACCAACAAGAAGAAGCAAGACGATACCTTCGAAGACATGGTCCCCAGTCACTACCACAAATTCAGGGACATCTTCGCTAAAGAAAACTTCGACGAGCTCCCACCGTGTAGACAATGGGATCACACTGTCGAATTAAAACCTGGCAAGCACAAGGTTGACTGCAAAACCTACCCCCTGTCTCTCAAGGAACAGGAGGAGTTAGACGCTTTCCTTGAGGAAAACTTATCGACTGGAAGGATTCACCCCTCCAAGTCTCCATTTGCCTCCCCTTTCTTCTTCGTCAAGAAGAAAGACGGAAAACTATGTCCCGTCCAGGACTATCATCGTCTCAACGACATTACCATCAAAAATAGATATCCTCTCCCACTCATCAAGGAGATCACACAGAAGTTACGAAAAGCAAAGTACTTCTCAAAGATGGACATTTGTTGGGGTTACAACAACGTCTGCATGAAAGAAGGCAACGAATGGAAGGCTGCCTTTAGGACTAACCGAGGACTCTTTGAGCCTTTGGTCATGTTCTTCGGACTTACCAACAGCCCGGCAACCTTTCAGACGATGATGAATCACCTACTCCACGACCTCATCAATCGCGAAGTAGTTATCGTATATATGGATGACATTCTCGTCTTCACCAAGGACCTTGACGAACACCGTTGCATTGTCAAGGAAGTCCTTGAAATCCTTCAAGAAAACAAACTCTCACTCAAGCATACAAAGTGCGAGTTTGAAACCACCACGACGGAATACCTAGGACTGATCGTCTCTGACGATCACATCGCTACCAATCCCACCAAGGTTGATGCAGTCCGTACCTGGCCTGTTCCAATTACTCGAACAGCGGTACGTTCCTTTCTCGGGTTCCTCAACTTCTTCCGGTGGTTCATTAAGGATTTTGCAGCGATCGCTCGTCCCCTCAATAATCTCACGAGTGAGAAGACCGACTTTGTCTGGACTGAAGATTGTCAGATGGCGTTTGACACTCTTTGCACCACACTCATTAATGCCCCTATCCTCGCCCTCGCCACCGACTTCAATCCTTTCCATATCGAAACCAACGGTTCCAGCATCGGTATCGGAGCAATCCTTTCCCAGCTCCAGAACGGCAAGTGGCATCCCATCACTTACCTCTCCCATTCCCTCCTCCCAGTGGAACGCAACTACCATGCCGCGGACCTCGAGTTCGCCGCCATTATCAAAGCTGTTACCACCTGGAGACACTTCCTCCTCAATGCCCACGTCCCCTTTGAGATTCTGACTGATCATCGGAATCTCACATACTACTCCATGCCTCAGGATCTCTCCCGACGACAGGCACAGTGGAATCAAATTATGCAGGAATTCCACTACACCATCACCCATCGCACAGGCAAGACCAATCCTGCCGACCCTCTGTCCCGGAGGCCAGACTTTGAAGAGGGAGTACAGCACGACAATAAAGGTGTCACCATTTTTCCACAACTCGCAGATTCCTCCCACATTTGTTTACAGCAGAATCATATGTCGCTGGCTGTGGAGAATGCAGCAACATCTGACGAAGGTTATGAAACAATGGATGTAATTATTAATAACATTATTACTTCTCCTTTTTCCTCTTTTACGAACGCTATTGATATGAGAACGCTAGCGGCAATGCGTGTAGCTGAAGACTCCACAGACATTGATCAACAGATACGAGTACGACAGCATCTCAAGGATGCCAAAGTCATGCGCGCATTTGTGCAATCTCACCCTCATTTCTCTATTCATGATAATCTTATTCATTTCAAAGATGCTTTATATGTACCCAAGAATGAGACATTACGGACTCTTATACTTAAACATTTCCATGACTCACCCCTCGCAGGACACCCTGGAGTACAAGCCATGATGAGAAAGCTCCAGGCCACTTACTATTGGCCAACCTCAACCAAGGATATCAAAGCCTATATCCATGGATGCGATCATTGCCAGAAGAACAAGGCCACTACGCAGGCTCAGCATACCCTGTTACACCCGAATGCCATCCCTTCGGCGCCCTGGCAACATATCTCCCTAGATCTCATAACCCCACTCCCAGAGTCTAAAGGCCAAGATTCCATATTGGTCATTGTCGATTGTTTTTCCAAAATGATCTGACTTTTCCCCGTCAATGCCACCATCACCTCTCACGGAATCGCAACCCTCCTCCGCGACGAAATATTTAAACTCCACAGCATCCCACAAAAGGTCATCTCCGACCGAGGACCGCAATTTGTCTCGGGCTTCATGCTCGAGTTGTACAAGATCCTCGGAATACAGGCAAACCTGTCTACCGCCTTCCATCCTCAGACCGACGGCCAAATGGAATGGTACAACACCTGGGTCAAGCAATATCTTCGGATCTATGTCAACCACCGACAATCCAACTGGGCTGATTGGCTCCCCATGGCAGAGTTCGCACACAACAACACCCCATGCTCTACCACCCAACAAACCCCGTTTATGCTAAACTACGGTCATGAGCCCTGGACAGGTCAAGGACAACAATGGTCGCTTCGCAATGAGTCAGCTGATGAGTTCGCGAAGCAAATGGTCAAACTACGGCAAACGGCAGAGGAATTGCTCAATCTGGCAGCCGACAACATGAAAAAATTTTACAATCGGAAAATGCACAAATCTCCGGATTACAAACCCGGAGATCTGGTTCTTCTCGAAGCTTCCCACATTCGCACTAATCGCCCCGTGAAGAAGCTCAACCAAAAGCGATTCGGTCCATTCAAAGTCATCGCCAAGGTTGGCGTTACCTCATACAAACTAGATCTCCCCCATGGTTGGAGGACAATCCACCCGGTCTTCCATGAGTCCCTACTTCATCCGTATCACGTGCCAACTCACCCAGCACAAATTACTCCCCCGCCTCCGATTCCAGATCTCATCGATGACCTTCCTGAACAGAAAGTCGAAGAAGTTATCGACTCTTGGAGCCACGGAGAAAAGTTTGCCTATCTGGTGCACTGGAAGGGATTCCCAGTTGAAGAAGATGAGTGGATTCCTGCTGATGAGCTACCTCACACACAGGATGCGATCAAACACTTCCATCGCAAGCATCCTACCGCCGCTCGTCCCACTCAGAAGCTTCGCCTTCGACCCATGGATCTTCCTACCCCCGGTCTGATCTTACTGCCGTACGAACCTATCTGCACCTGTCCATCCTGTACTGGAACGCCCACTTTCAAGGATCCAGATTTCCTAGAGTTCTGATGTCGTTACAAGCGCCTCGATGACTTGCTCTTTGAAATTCCACCGATCGATGCAGACATCGATCCTTAGAGAGGGAATTATGTCAGGATTCTTTATTTCACTTATCTTTTTCGCCTTCACGTGATGCTTACATACACTCCCATGTGACTTCATGACTCATTCCATATCACGTGGTGACAGTCATTCCATGACATTCCATTCCTTTCCACGATCGCTTACATGTACACCCTAGATGGTTCTATGCCTGCCCTACATAGTGGTCCATGCACTAGATTGCATGTATATAAGGTGGGGTATCATCATAGGATACCCCCATCTTTGGTTTATTCATTGTTTTACCAAGTAACCCAAAGGGCAACCTAAGGGCCTTTCTAGAAGTCCTGATAGTTGCTGTCTGTTTGATATCACTCAGTTGTTGTACTTGTAGCTTTGAATTTACTGAGCCGCTCCGATGTGCTTCGATGTCTCTTTTCCTGCTCGACCCACCAAAATTTGCTGCCACATGCGACCGTATGCGGCCTGATCTCGTATATCATCTACTCGAAATCGGAAACTTGTACTAAAGTGCGGCCGAGTCCGTAACCTCAAGGTCGGTCACCCAAGTACTTTGGGCAACTCATTGGCACTCGTACGATTAAGACCATTTTTTTCCGCGTTTATTGTCCGCTGGGGTTTTGCCCCATGGTAGACATTACATGCTTGTAGGTATGCCTAGTGCATGTAGAGAGTCCGTATGTTTATGTAGTGCATTCGATATTGGCCGATCATTAAGACTCTTCGGTCACCCTCACACCAAAGTTGCGCCAATCAAACATATGAGCATTTGACCAGTTATCGGGCATCAATGAATCTTGCCCTTCTCAGACGAGGGTCCAGACGCCGAGGGTGCCTTACAGAAACTAGTGATAAAAAGTGTCTACGTAGAATGAAACGAAGACACGACGCCAGAAAGGTGAGATAAGTCGTCCTCTATTTTAATACTACTACTTAATACACGAATGACCCTTGACTAGATTTGACTCCCTAGTCCACATCCATCTCCGAAGGCCCTTGATCCTGCTGCTGCTGCTGTTGCTGGTGCTTCGCCCCCGGATCAGGTGTCTGCGTCCCACTCTGCGGTGTCTGCGTCCCAGTGGGCGTATCCACCTTGGTCGGCTTGGGCTTGGGCTTGGTCAAAATCGGCACCGCAAAGTAAATGACTTCCTCTCGCTTCTTGGCAATGTCTGCCACCTTGAGCACAGGATCCTCGTTCTTCGCCCGCTCCGCCTGTCGCGCGATCTGATCGTCTAGCCACTTTTGTACCGTCGCACACTTTTCGACGACGGCTGTCTTGTCCTTGTCGTCGATGTGCGCGTACTTCTCGTCCGTCGACGTCGCTTGTGAGAGATAGTCGTTGAGCGTCGTCCGCAAGTCCGAGATGGCTTTCGGACGCTCTTCGGATTCGCGGTAGCGCGCCACGATAGGATCGCCCACCACTTTGAGCGTGTCGAGGCGTGTAACGTAGGCGGATTTCGTGGCATCCTCGCCCTCCTCCGAGTACAGCCAGTCTTCGGCTTCTTGCAACAACGAGAGTAGCTTGGTTTTCTCGGCGGGCTGAACGTGAGCGGCATAACGGCCGTCGAGTTTGTCGCGGGTGTCATAGACGTATTCCTCGAGCGCGTTCTTGCGATCCTAAGTGAAGATCAGCATGGAGCGTACATGTGTGACGAAAAATGCTGGCATACCTCGGTGTCTTGGACGAGCTTGTCTGCAGCGTGCATCTGGGCTTCCAGCTCCTTGAACTTTTCGAGGATGCTGGGATCGAGAGAAGTCGTAAAGGAGGAGAACGGAACCTCGATTTTCTTAACTACCCGCTTCTTCTTTGACTCTGCGGGTTGCGCCTCCCCGTCAACATCCATATTAGTCTGGTCCTCCTTCTCCTCGACCTCCTCGACATATGCAGACTCGAACGACATGACGCCGTGTAGATTTAGGCGCGTCTTGAGCTTGACACAAGAAAGGTCACCACTGAGATCTGCAGGGACGCTCTTGGCGCTGAATCGAGCAATCCATGGATTAATACCACCGGGCAAGCCTTGCGGCTCCGCATACGTGGCCTCAATCTCAAATGGCCCTTTCCGATAAAAGGTCAAGACCTTTGTAGAAGGGATGGCGTTGCCGTGGGGGAAGACGACGAGTTCGGTATCCTCGTCGGGGTCCGACTCTGAACGTTCCCAGGAGACTTTGATGGGGTACTGGGTGATGTCCCTGATGTGGAATTCGCGTACGCGGAAAGTGGGGCTGAAGAAAGCACATGCAAAAGTAGCACCACGTGCGACGGCCTCGTCTTGGTTGAGAGTTGTGCTCAGAGGTTTCCCACCAAGGGCAGCTTGTATGCGCGCACGGACGGCAGGGACACGCGTCGTGCCACCGATGAGCTGGACAGAGTCAATTTGGTCGAGCGGGACACCGGACTCAGCGAGCGCTTGTTGGATCGGAGTAGCAATGCGATCAAGGAGAGGAGCAATAAGCTCTTCGTAGGTGTCACGGGAGAGCTTGGACGAAGCATCAATATCGTTCATGATAGATTCGACGCTCAGAGGTGCTTCTGAGTTGGCAGATAAGATTTTTTTGAGACGCTCGCAGCCGACACCGAGACGGAAAATAGCCTTTGGGCTGGAGAAGACGTCGATCTTGTATTTGGTCTTGAACTCAGTGGCGAAGTGCTGGAGGAGGAAATAGTCAATGTCACGACCACCGAGATGCCTGTCGTAGGCAGAAGATTTGACGACGAGCTGGCCCTTTGAGAATGCGACGACGGCTACGGACATGGAGGAGTGACCGACGTCGACGAAGAGGACATGACGTGGGTTTTCTGGTTCGGGGAGATCTGTTTTGGTGATTCCCCAGGTGAGGGCGGCGGCGGTGGTGTCGTTGATGACACGGAGGACATTGAGGCCGGCGACGGCAGCAGCGTCTTGAATGGCGCGGCGTTGAACGTCGGTGTACCAACCGGGGACGGCAATGACGACATCGGATACGGCGGATTTGAGTTCATAGGAAGCGGTATCGCGGAGTTTTCCCAAATAAGTGGCTACGAGTTGTGTGGCAGAAAAGACACGCTTCTCGCCGAGATATGAGACCTGACAAGGAGCCGCGATCAGATCGGATTGATAAAGGGCGAGAAAGAAAAGGATACCTCCGCACCGACCGAGCCGTTGGCGTCGACGAGGGTCGCATGGAGAAATCGCTTCTCGTATTCGAGATCGGGGTCGAGAACGGTGCGGCCGATGAGACGTTTGAGAGCTCCGATGGTGTTTCTGAAATTGGAGGTCTCCTGGGTCTTTGCGGACTCGCCGATGGCGCGCTGTTTGGGGCCAAAGGCGACGAGGGAACTGGAAGGGATCAGGAAAGCAAGGATGCGGAGCGGTGGACGCACGGGGTAGCGCGATTGGAGACTTCGTTCACGATGATGTCGATGCCGCGGTTCCTTGCGACACCAATCTGGGGGACGTGAGCTGCGGGAAGGAGGAGGGAGGGAGCGCACGGACCTTGCTGTGGAGAGTACCGAGATCGATGCCGACGACGGACATGACTGTGAGGATTCAGAGGAGATGGCAGTGGAGAGCTGGCCTGTTATTATAGCGGTGGCTGAGGGTTTTTCTCGTTTCGGAAGCGCCTTCTTGACGATTCCACCACGTTCTACAGACCCGTCGTCGTCGTCGTCATCGATAGCGACGACGACGTTGCATAAATGTCGGCAAGGCAAAACAAAAAGCGCAAGGGACGCAACGCCAACAACCGCGAACGGACTGTGACCACGTTCCAAGAGGACCCCAACACGTCTTTTCTCGTTCCCCACCCGTCCGAGGACCGCTCTCCGTTCCCCATGCCCTACCAAAACTACATCCCAGCCCCGCAGCACCACTTCTACCCGCACGTCATCCTCCCCCCCGGCACCTCCGACCTCGACATCCTCGAAAACCTCAAGACAATCATCAAGGAGGGTCAACACGAGATATTCCGTGCAGACCCCCAGCCAGCAGCGCTCGCCTCGCTCTACTGCGGTCGACTTCCACAACCACACGACTTTTCTGCCCCCAATTCCGCCCTCGACCCTGCCACCGACACCGCCAGCGCACTCGACGCCACCCCGCAGTCTGCCAACAATGTACCGTCTCATTCGTCTCCCATCTCTCCGCCTACTCACCCTTGTCTCAGACCGTCGACCCGCACAGTCCTCTCTCCTGCACCGAAACGTCTCCCAACAATCTGAGCGTCGGCCCCCCCGACGTCGCCCATTCCAACCCCGCTTCCTCAGTCCACCCCGACCCCGAGGACAACGCTCAAAACGCAGCTCAAGACCCAGTCGACTCCAACGTGGATACCATGGGTGAGTATGGCGCTCGGCAACCCGTGGACACTGCCTCGTCCGACAAGGCAACTCCCTTTGACACCACTCAGAACGACGAACCCTCCCATGCGTCTGGCGAAAACGCCTGGGAGCATTCTGCCCTCGACGACAGAAAGCCTCGCTACGACGACCGCAACTCCAATCTGCCCCCGAGTCGAGCCAGTACCCATGACAGCAGGCCCAATGGTTCCACCGCTTCTGCAACTGATTCCCGTGTCCCTCCTCAAGAAGACCGTCGTTTATATGACAGAGACCGGGACAGAGACAGATTCGTCGACCGTGACAGAGAATGGGACCGTGACCGTGACCGTCACGACTCCTTCAGAGACAACAGAGACAGGGACACCAGAGATAGGCGTCCCGAGTTCTTTGGCCGCTCCTATGGACGAAGTCATGCTCCCCGACCACCTCCCGAGCTTCGTCATTACGAACCCTCGTATGGTGCCGATTACGTGCCGCCTCCCCGCCGCTTTGATCCCGACGATAGGCGCGGAGGCCTGCGCAATGGGTCGTCCGACGACCGGTTCAAACCACCTCCTGTTGACGATAGAAGGCCACCACTTGACGACCGTCGTCCACCACCTCCTGCCGATGACCGCCGCTCGATTGTGGATGATCGCCCAATAAGAGCACTCTCCGGCTCTGACACAAGGCCGCTCCCGCCAATCTCTGAGGACCGTACCCGTCTCGCCGGTGATCCAGCACTTCTTTCTCGAGCAACCGCAGATGACAATCGAAGCGCCCGTGGAACGTCGCTTGTAGCTGATGACCGCCCTCGAGCTAATATATCACTGGAAGAGAGATTATCACAACCTGCCCCTGCGCCCTCTTTGCAAGATCGTTTGAGTCAACCTGTGTCTTCCGTCCGTGTCGACATTCCCTCTGCTCCGACCCTGGAAGAGCGACTCTCCTTGGGACCTGTTCCTCATCGTTCCTATACACGCCCGCCATCCGTTGTACGCGATGATCTCCGCCCACCACTTCCCAAAGAAGATCCACGTAATCACGACCGTATCTCCGATTTCAGGACCAACAGAGACTTTTCCCGAGAACGTCCCGGCGGTCCACTTCATACTGCGACAAGTACCTACCGACCAGATTTGGACCGCAACTTTGGAGACAGAGATGACCGCGACAGACGTGACCGTGATGCAACTAACGTTGACGGCCCTCCAGCACGCTTTGGCGACACCTTCAACCGAACAGGTCCACCGCCACCGCGCCGGTACTCGCCACCTCCATCCGTGTACGATCGTGATCGTGAACGAGGAAGAGCTCGTTACCCGACGCGGTCGCCACCACCCTTCCGCGGCGAAGGTTTGTACGATCAAGTTGGGGAGAGAAGGTACACCATCGATCGAGAACGCGACGTATACGAGCAACGGCGGCGAGACTGGTATGGACCTGGCGACGACGATAAACGTGGACCGGCACCGCTTCCACCTGCTCCATGGCGACCAAACGACAGGCTCTCGTTCGTGGATAGAGACAGGGAACGATTCGACCGCGAGAGGGAAAGGGACAGAGACGTACGCGACCGTGACCGGGAGCGGGATCGTGATCTGGGCGGACTAGCACCGCCGCCACCAAGAAGTCATTGGGAGGACCGCGACAGGCGGCCTGGGTTCCTACCATCTCCACCACCCTCGCGAATGGATCCACCAGGGGCTGCCGGATCTGGCCGCTCGCTGAGTGCGCGATTGACAGACCCGTACCCCGCAAGTGGCAACGACGAGCGAACATATCCGCCACCACCAAGGGAGTTTGATCGTGGGCGGTATGGAGGCCCTCCTCTGGATGACCATGTGCCCCCACCATTCTCGCGCGTTCGAAATAGGAGCCCGAGTCCACCGCCACCGCGTCGTGGGCTTGGCCTCGCAGAAGACCTGCGGCCACCTCTGAAACGCGTGCGGGACGATAACGGGCCTGGTTACCTTGGCGTCGGCGGGGGCGGATCTGCGTATTCACCCCCGCGCCGAGGCGGCGGCGTTAGCATCGGAGGTGCAGGAACAGGGGAGTATGCACCTGGCCCACCGCCTTCGTCTGCTGCAACGACGACGTCGGTAGCCACGTCCGTGATTTCGACTGTCCCACCTCGATCGGCGGGGGCGCGCACACCTCCTGGGTCAGCGGCTCCACCGCCAAGTACCGGTGCGAGCAGTGCGTTCTACGAGCGCGGTGGAATTGGTGATCGGGAGCGAGAACAACGCGAAAGGGAGCGCGAGAGGGAGCGCGACTATGTACGTGCGGAGTATGCGATGGGGTACGATCGGGATGGACGTGGGCGACGAAGCCCGCCGCCGTTGTTGAGTTCACGGATGGGTCCTGGACCGGGCGCGCCCGTAGGTGGGGGAGGTTATGGAAGGAATGTCGTTGGTGATAGGAGGGACGATCGGAGGTATGTTCCGCCACCTCCACGGACGAGTTGAAGGAGGGTGAATGGATCTAGGGTCGGGTATCTTTTTGAGTTGTCTGCTAACTGATGCTTGCTGTGGATGCTCCATCTTTGTCTTGTCTGCTCGTTTCTTGTGTTTTCTTGTATAAAATGATTTGGTTAATCTGTTAGCGTTTGGTTGGTGCCGGTGAACTCCTCAGCTGAGGGTCGATTGAGAGAGCGTCGGAACCCAAAAATGCCTCTCGAGCCTCAAACTTTCGCGTCTCCAGGCTCACTAGCACTACTATTTGGGCACACGTCGTGACGCTTATATAAACCAAAAATTGTGGCTTGCGATGTACGACAGATGATGTTATTATCATCATTTGTCTTGGCGTACAGGCAGCGGAGACTTACGATGCAATCGCAGATATGATCTTGTAAAATAATAATGGACTGAAGTATGTAGCGTGTCGATCACCTTGCATTGCAATACGATACGATCTCACAATACGAGAGCATTAGGATGGGCTGGATGGGGAATGGGTATGCCTGTTTCCGTAACCATATTTGCTTACATAATTGAATAACTGAAGCCAAGGTTAAGTCCTTTTAAACTCCGAATGATCATGCCAGCAGTCAGTCGGAACTTCTGAAGATTCCTCAGCTCGGAGTACGCTTCAATATTTCCGTGATATGAAACAACTCGGTCAACTCGGAGTCTCGAACCCCAGTGAGAGTCATAGAATAAATACCTTGATCTGGCTAGGAAAAAATATGGATGCGGCGGTGCCACTTTTACCAATATCATGACCATTTTCCAAGACTCAGAGACCTACTTCCATGTGACATGGATAATTATCTCTATCCAGACACGAGGCACTCCAGTATGGTTTTAGTACTGGGAGGTGTTACAATTACTTGCATAAAAAGTTGCTAGATCTAGCACTAGAGCCTACGCTTTCAGCTTCTGGTAACCAGGTGAGTACTTCAGCGGTCAGGGTAAGCCCTTCACTTCGCCGCACCCAAGCCGAGCTTAGTGTTCTTGATGATGGCCGTCAGCGGGGCCTCAAGACCTACCGACGCCGAGCCTCCAATCCGATCACCCTCTGACCACCCCATCAGCGCCAACATCTTGAATCCAATATTGCTCTCCCCAATCTTGGGCGCCTCCTTGCCCACCTCATCTCCCTCCCGAGGTTTCAGCATCCCCCGTCCCTTGTCGTCGCGTCCTTCCTTCCCCTTACCCCCCTTTTCACTCTTTCCGTCCTTTCCACCCTTTCCGCCGCCCCAGTCACCGTTACCACATCGCTTTATTAGCGCCTTCACCTTGCCCTCGTTCACTGCCAATGCCGTCCGGTTTGTCCGATACAGTGTCGTATACCGCGCCTTCCCCTTCCCCTCGCTCACGCTCGACATCCCAAACAAGCACGCCACTTCATGCACACACTTGCGCATCACCTTATGCATCGGCGGCAGAGCCAAGCTCGATGCCTCAATGTTCTCGGCGAATCGCCGGATCTGCGCCACCAGCGAGGGAACGTTTACGACCGCCCATGGTGCAATTGCAAGCGCCGTGGCGGGATCGAGCTGAGCGGCAGCGCGCATGGCTTTGCGGGATACGCCACGCGAACCGTTGGCGGCGGCGCTCAGCGGGTCAAGTGCAGCAAGGTGACGAGTATCCTCGCGTTGCCGCTTGTATTCTGCCTTCTTGGCGCGGTCTTTGGCCCACTGTGCTTCCAACTCGGCTGCAAAGTGGCCCGTTGCTTGTTTTCCTTTGCCCTTCTCCCCTTCTGCGTATTCCGTCGTGAACGTGGTGTATGAGCATGGAAAACAAAGACCTACTCTTCTTGTTAACTGGCGTGGTGTACTCGGGATCGTCAAGCAACGCCTCCGAATCCCGTTGGTCTAGATAATCTTGGTGCAGATTTCGGAAGACCGCCCTTTTCTGTTTACGATCACGACCGGATAAAATTTGACAGTTTTTGTCAAGGAGGTCCTGATGGTGCCTGCGTGAGACAGACAAAGTCAGACAAAAGTCAATTCGCAACTCACGTTAATATATGTTATTAAATCTTCCTCGTCTTCTTCGCCTTCGGATGTTTCTTGGGTGGGTTTTTGATTTTGACGACTCTGTTCACGTAGCTTGTGTAGACGAGCTTCAAAACTAGATTTAGGACTTAGCCCGTCATGATCCTCCTCGCTTGAATCTTCGGCGCTCTCCTCGACACTGTCAGATTCACCGATGAGAACTTCTTCCTCGACGTTAAACACCTCATCTTCATCATCGTCTTCGACCTCCCCCTCCTCAACCAACTCTTCATCATCACTTCGCTCTGAAGCAGAGCTCCCCTCACCGCAACCATGACTCTGCTCCTCTTCCCGTTGCGTGCGGGCCTCATCCTCGATGTCGTCAATCGTTACGAACCGGGATCCCTCCGCGCTCATACTCTTCATGAACCCTTGCATCGTGTCCACGTCGATTTCTAGATCTGGGTCGATGTCCATACCCCCAAGACCTTCCGACAACGCTTCCATTTCATCGCCGTCCTTCCTGCCCTCGTCTTTATCCTCGTCCTCGGTTCCCCAGTCCAGATCTGAGTCACCCTTTCGTCGTGTCTCCCACCGGGGATAGTGCATCTCCTTTATATCTTCGTCGTTCAACAGTGCCTCGGACATGATAGCCCCAAACACACCGAACCCAGATCGACCTCGCTTCTTCTGGCGCAGTCGCTTTCGCTGAAGCCACATCTCCTTCTTGCGTGCCTTTCGCACTGAGAGTTGCGGGTGCGACGCCTCGACGTGCGTGGAACTGGAAGCAAAAGGGGAGTCCTCGAGTGCATCGGGGACTATATATTTTTCTTCGTGATTCATCCGAGCCTCGGCTTCGATATCTGCACGCGTACAATGCTCGAACATCGCAATCGCGTTCTCTTCCCGGACCGGACTTCTAAGTCCAGGCCATCCTGTAAGCAAGGACGTACGGGGTAATTTGACACGAGGGATGGCGGGGACGGGAGAAGCGCGTCCCGATCGCGGATGCGGGGCGACGTATACGATTCGTTCTTCCTCTTCGTCGCCGAGTGTCGCCCCATGACCTGTTCGGTCGATGAGAATGACGTCGCTTGCAGAGCGTCCATTCAGAGGACGCGAAGGGGCAGTGTCAATGACAAAGAGTGGATGTGTGTCATTCGCAGAAAGAGGGTTGGGGTGGAGCGGGATATTAACATCAGTGGACATGGGTATAGGATGTGTTGCAGAAACAGGTGGTTCTTCCACTTCATCTTCGACTGCAATCGCATTCTGCATTGTAATAGATTTATGACCAGATGGGTTTAAAATCCCAATAATTGGTTTAGGGTTGAGCGACTCGTTAAGCGTAGGTGCTGACAATGCGAGCTCCTGCACACCGTGCGAGCGGTCGTCGTTCGCATTATCCGTGGTGAGACTCGACAATTGTGTCGCATCTATGGACTGGTCGTGCGCCTCGTGGATGACTGCATCTTGTACAGTTACTTGTGTTTGGACTTGAACAGCGTCGACCTTCGCACGTATCGCCATTAAATGTGCAAATTTCACTTCTTCATTGTCCCTTTCGTTATCTTTATGAGCCTTTTGGCTCATTGTTGCCCCGTTTGAAGCAATGGCGTCAATCTCGGCGCGGACCTGGGCAAGGTCTGCGAAATCGATTTCTTCGAGTGCATCGTCTTCGGACTCCGATTTTGGGACGAATTCGAGCCCTGTCCCGTGAAGAAACCGAGCGACGCGGTCTGTGGTGGAAATGATCGACGCCTTCTGGGTATCTAGCGAGACAGCGTTGATCAGCAACCGCTTTCTGACACCAAACAGAGGATGAAGCAAGGAAGTAAAAGACTCACCAGTGACAGTCGCCGGAGGCTTTAACATGTCTTCTGCCTCTTCGAACAAGAATGGCGTCATTGTCGCCCGCACGAACTGAACAGGGCGCAACAGCGGCCGCTCAGCATACAGTAGGTTAGAGAGCGGGGCGTCTTTCCCGAGGATGGGCTTTGTTTTAAAGCCGCCGCCGCGATATGAATTGGGCGAGGAGTGGAAAGGACCCTGACCCCGACCTCTTCCTCGCCCGCGCCACGGCGCGCCTCTCGGCGTCGAATTCCCTCGCCGAGGGCTATCGAAACCCCTCATAGGCGTCCCAGCACCCGATCTCGGGTTTTGCATCCTATTTCTCCAAGGACCACGCCTACTATTCATATTTCCATTCGTACCACCGGCGGTCGCGTCTGTTGACGTGCACGAGAGATAAGGATCCAGGAATCCAACAGAGTGAGCAATGAATGACAAGCAACGTACAGGGTGATTCAAATGGTTCCGGCCACTTCTGCGTCACAACGTCTATGGAAGCACTTGTGTTGGGATAACGATGGCTAGGTGCATGGCTGGTGGGAGGCTCAACGACGGTGGTGGGAACGCCGGCGTTGGGGCCTCCCCGTCCTCGACCGCGACCGCGCCCACGATCACCTTGACCACGATGATTTTTTTTGTTTCGATTGGGCATCAAAAGGGTACAACGAAAGAGTGTAATGGATAGGTCGACGTGAAGTAGCAGTCAATGCGAATCCTTGGATGACTAGACTCCGGCCGGCATTACTGCCGTAATATCCGGCCGGTGCCGCATCTATTTGGGAATGTACAGTTCCGTCACTGCCCGACACTGGACGACAGCGGCGACCTTATTTTCAATCGATACCTCTTTCAGTTGCTCAAGCGCTTTGATAAGCATGGCTACTACACACCACACTGCATTGTCCAGCTTTGGACAACAATGGCTGTCACAGCAGACCTAGTGTGGAGGCATACACTGTCATCCACATTTCAGTCTACTATTTAAGCTGGGCTAACACTGATTCTCCCTCATATCCTTTCCTCCTTCTTTTCCTCTCATCTGGCCGCCACTTGTGGTGAGCTTTTTTTTTTCTCGCCATCTTCGTTTTTTTCTTGTCTCTCGGATGTCTGAGTCGAACCCCGACATCAACAACCTAGAGTCTGATGCGAAGTGGCACGCGAAATGCCCGGAGAACCGAACTACGTATCTTGCCGAGTACGCAAACTCAGTTCGTACACTCTCAGTCCCAACCGCGACGGGACTTTTACATGCTCTGACGACCTTACCACACTACACCTGGTCAAACGGCACGCGAGATGCCCGAACGGACTCGTACCGCGACTGCAGTGGACGGCTTTGATGCAGCGTGTAACACACCAAACCGCTGGGCGAAATGGCACGCGAGATGCCTGAAAGAACCAATTGTTGTCACTGTATCAAATTATTCGGACGATGACTCAATCCTTTGGCTCGACGATTGACTATCCGATAATACTCGTCAAGGTATTCATACTTGCGAGGCTGCGGTACCCGAATGCACCGATAATCCCGACTGCAATACTGTTTGGCGAAGCTCCGACCCTACGCTTGATGTCGACACTTTTTTTGTCCCCTGGGGGACAAGCGAGTTAGCTGCAAATTGCGTCCCGATGGATTGGAGTTTGTGATTGTTATCCACTGCTGTGACCACCTCGCATTACGAGCGTGAAAAGAAGCGCACGTGCGATTTTCATCGAGGCTACTACACGCCCTGACACCGATCTCCATCGACAACTACAAGATGATAATAAACATAGCAGAAATAAGGTGCGTCCAACAGTAGGGCATGTTCCTAATTGCAAGGATATCGCCTCCTGTTGGACCCTCCTTGTCTTTGACTAGCCATTGAACATTAAGCAGCCTTATGCGGCCGCGTACGTCGAAAAATCCTCTTTGTTCAAACATCTCATCATAACACAGGAACACCTTTTTTTCTGGGTCCTTGGCTCAATGTCAAGAATCGACTAGTGACAATAAGGTAAGCAAAGTGGTGCATTGCTAAGGTCATTTTAAGTAAACATGTAGCCTCTTCTTGCCGATGGGTGTAGTCAAGACTGTTGAACAAATCCTCAAGGGAGTCTTGCATCATCAAAGTGAAAGACAACATCATGATTTATGAAAGTATTATTGAGATATCTTTTTTTTCTGATCTGCTGTACAATAGGATGTGGAGACTCAGCGCTGTTCAAAGCTATTTTGCTTACATATTAGACCAGCATTACAGAAGATATGTTCATCCTTACATGCCAACGGAGAACATGTTGCCATCATCTATGAAACCATCATAAACGCAGGGAGCGTTGGGGTATTGCATTCTCGCATTCAATAATGTGGTAAGAACTCGATCTTGCATTGCCACTACCAGTGCTCAGGTGAAAATTAAATTTGAATGATCAGGTGCTATAACAGCTTATCAGATGTAAGTTTTGAAGTGAGCGAAGACATGAACACGTTTAAGTCTTTTATTTGCTCTCTTGGTCGAGTGGGTACATACTAAGCGGCGAACTGATTCTCATTCGTTCGTATGTCCCCCTTCAGGGATCCAGAAATTTCGTCCCGGTGTTTCTGACCAATCTGACTGTATTTTGCAATAATTTGCATCCAATTACAACACAGGCTGACTTCCGTGCGTTGGAATGCGGATCGATCCGCACCACACGGTCAGGAGAGCCATCTGTATCCGTGTCGTGGCTTCCAGCACAAAGGTTTGCCCGCTTTTAATAGACCACTATCAACTCACTTCCATGATTCCCCAAAGCGGGGAAATTGTGTTGAAAAGTCGCGACTTTTTTCAATATCTCCCCGCACTCATAAAGCCCCCTTTGCTCTGCTGAACATTTTCTTCGTAGCAATGTCTTCCCGAGGTGGTGGTGAAGCATCCCTAAGTGCACTCCCAGGTGCACGTGTTCAAGCAGTAAGGATACGACGATCGGGGCATTGCCCAAGAAGGTCATGATTCAATATTACGACGGTGTGTCCTCCTTCAGCTAGTGGTTTGGTTAGTTGTTCTGATCAACTATTTTTATTAGTTGGTAAGCTTGGCGTTCGTGCGCTCGTATTTTAACTATGGCGACCCTGTCCCCATAGTTATGTCACCTTCGGACAAGACATTGCCAGCAAAGTCGAAGTTGGAGCTGTTCGACCATTTGCAAAAGATCGACGCACCTAATGTATTCACTCCTCCCGTTGCATATGATGGTCGGAGAAGTGTCCTTTCTCCATGGGAATTATCACTTGGGCCCACTGGGAGCAAGGAGGTTCGTGGTATGCGCAGTTGTATATTATATTTGACGAATCCTTGCTGACACAATCAAGTTAAACGCAAACCTGCCGCATGGTAGCGCGGGCGGAGATACTAGCGTTCGTGGACCACGCATACAAGATCAGGCTCGCAAAGGTCACCACAATAAATCCAGAGTAATTTGTTGTATTTTTGGTCGAAACATCTCAGTATGCCAAAATAAAATATGTGTACCTCTGCTAATGTCTCGTTCCTGCAGGCGTTGGATGTGGTAATATGCATGGACTCAACCTCAATTATGTAACATCCGCTCAATGGTCGGTCTTTTTTTCGTTGATCGAGGCACCATTGGCAGCGGGATGATGTTTTGATATGGATAGTTTCAGTCTGTGAAGCCCACAAGTGGGAAATTACTAGTCAATGTTGACATCTCGACTGGTTTCATACCCACCACTGGATCTCTGCTTGGATTTCCTAGGAAAACCTGGCCAGCACAAACTTTTCAGCCCGCGCCATAACATGTCTGATTCAGACCATATTCGATTTCAACACTTCGTATCCGGAATTTACATCTACTCTGGAGAATACGGATATAAAATACCGCGAGTAGTTAAATGGCTCAATAGCGCAGGGATGACGGTGGTCCAATATTGTCCGAAGCTGTTGGACTAGCCCCTGAAGTTTACTGTGGTCATTTGCGTTGAGGTGCGTGTTCGTGTTTAATATTTTCTCTTTGCTAGCAAGTCGGAGGTGTAGCTTGATTCTGGTACATCGATCCCGCTTGAGCTTTGTATAGTCCCGCCTGGGCAAATTATGCGTAAAAAAAATTACCTTCAGAGAAAATGGACAATGTCTTCATAGTATGACCAGTGGGCTTTCGGTAATCCTAGGTTTTTTATCTATTATTCTGGTTCATTTAATGCTCTACAGGTTCTTGCATATGAGATTATAGTCGACGAATCCGCTGGTTCATTGATTATCCCCGCACGCCAGTTTCCTCCTTCGACGAACAGTCCAGGGAGTCGCCAATATCACATGGTTACTAGGTGCGTCCACGAGTGCACACTCGCAAAGGACTCTTGCATGCAAATATCAATTCATTAGTAAGTCTGAAGGAGGGCACTCTGGACACTCCTTTTGGTACGTGACGCCGCACAACCACGCGGCGGTGGGAAAACCTAACCCTAGAGCTGCAAACCCTAGGCAGCGAGCGCGCAGGTGTCAACGACGACAACGAAACGGAAAAGAGCTCATAGGGAGCGGCAGTTGCTAGTGTCACAATATGATTAGAGGGACTCGAGAGGGCGATCGAGTTAGTACTACGGCCTATAAAATCCAAGCTCCGAATTGCACGTGTACGACATCGGAGTGATTCTTTCAAAGCACCCGTCGTATCTCGCATGCGCATGTACCGTCAACTACATCTTGCTCCTGTTTGTTCGTTCCGCCGACAGGTAGTCTTACCTCGTTGGCACCACCGCGTTATCTTCACGTCCATGTGTGTCCCCATCTCCATCTCATCCCCATTCGTAGTCTTACGGACCATCACGAAGCACGACGTTTCCACATAGATCTGATCTCCCGAGACACATAATCAATCCGCGGTGCCAACACGGACCACGGAGGAGCTAGTCAGTCAGCACTCGGCACGATGATACAACGTGGGTTCGACTCGATTCAGCATAGGTCACATAGCGCGCCGTTCACATCACTATACTACCCTGAACGGGTCATTAAGTCTAGGGCTAACGCCGATGAATTTCCGAGCATGCGTGGTATAGTGGTGCTAATCTAAATAACATAACACTGATGCCAGCTTAAAACATCGTAGTTCGTTACCACACTTCTCAAGGAAAACCATGTTATCGTATGCGTATGCATACGAGTGTGTCCAGGCAGGTTCGTCACGGTGCTTGGTGGTGACCGGTGACGCCTCGCTGATGGTGTTTACTCCGTCAATGGACTCTTCACTGATCATCCGATATAGGTGTCTCCCTAGTTCCTGGTCGCTTTTGAAATTCGGACGTCATAGACCGACCCACAATTTCCATATTCTTGACCGGAACTTTTGATGTTACGTATATCCTCCTTTCTGCTCTGTGTGTAAGTTACCCTCCTTCATAGACAAGTAAAGAACGTCGAGTTCCGGAATTAAAGGCACATAGTGAGCGGTAAGTGACATGTCATCTTCAGGGCTGATCAGTTAGAAATATCGTCGGGATGTGCAAGTGGTGCATTTGATACATCATGGTGTTGTGCTGATTGATATTACCAATCACGCATCATGTGGCACATGCTCAATCATACTTAATGTGCATGACATCCAGGTAGTGCCGCTCTGCTGGATGGAGTGTCGAGCTTCACAAAAACCTTGTGTCCTGCCGCGAAGAGCCGTGCCTCGCGCAAGCGTCCTGTACCGATGTCCAGGAAAAACCCATTCATCCCAATTGTTTTTTTTTAATTCCCTAACCCTTCTCAACCCGAGCTCGTTTTATCGACCACTCTGGTGATCCCCTACATCCATACCTATCCACATCCACACCTATCAACACATGGTGTCTGAAGATCGATATATTCGGACCCCGTACATGCGATGACTGACCGTTCCTTGCGCCTTCCATCACTCATCACACACGGGCGCGTCACGCTAGATATGTAAAATAGATTTGATATAAATCCGTCGTGCTTTCCATCGTATCAGTAGTCACCTACGCTCTATGATGACGGGGTTACGTTCGCGGACCGGTTCGGCGATGTAAAAATGAGCATGATGTCAAGGCGGGGTAGCGAGCGCCACTCGGAGGCAACGTTTCTCCATCTTATACACGAAAATTATGCCAGGTCGCGAAGGCAGGTATGAAACTTGAAAGTTTGATGCTTGGTTTTGAATGTTATTTAATAACGTGTACCATTTGTGCCGAGACAGATTCAATGGTGAAAACACTTGTCTGCATGCGGGTCTGAATCCTGGACATTTCTTTTTATCGCACGCCGAGTGGTATTACATAGCAGAAGTTGCTGGCTTGGAGTCTCGGAGCGGAAAGTGATGTCATCCGAAGAATTCCGTGGGAATTGTTGTCGAATTCGTCTTTCACGGTCGTCGTCCTCGATTTTGCGCCTGTAGCCCGCAACATAATATGCAATTCAAAACCCACAGTGCTCATATATTGCCTGGGTAGTACATATTCTCAAGTCCGGTTGTGACGCGCCTGGACCCACTCATCGACCCCACGTCTTCCACTTCTATCTGTAATGCTTCGCATCTTTCATGGATTACCTCTTTAATCCTCGCGCTTTTTGGTCGCTCCGACCTTGCGCCCCGACAAATCATCTTACCTCCTTAAGGCTGCCGCTGTCACGCTACCTTCATATATTCGGTCTCTTCTTCGTGTCTCTGTCCATATGACGACGTGCTTGCGGCCTCGGGAACCTCCATACTGAGGCGTACCGGATGTTTGGGGAACACGATGATGTCGGGATGTCATCACGCATGCGATCATACCCATACCCATCGAACGCCTTCTGGCACTGCCACAGCTTCTCTCGCCTTGTTCCGGCTTTACCTTCGTCTTTCAACCTCGAATCGGAAAGAACAAGGGGACGACAAAAGGGTGACATGTCAAATCATCAACTTGCCAAACAAGACGAGGGGAATATGCGACGATGCAACGTGCGTGCGCGTCAGGATGACGTGCTTGCACATCCCAATGCACATTGCAGGCGTGTGGGGACGATGATTATGCATTCATGGCATATTTAACCCGCGGTGCAATGCATGTCGTCTGCAGATAACCTCGTGGTTCGTTATCAGAGCTTATCTGCGTTCCTCCGATGATCCGTCCTCACCGTGTACGTCGCCGTTTGCATATGTACTGGGCAACATCGTGCGTATGCGTGGATACAGGATCACCGACATCCTTGTTCTGGCATTTCTCCCGCGGGATTTTATGCGTGTTATATGCACTGCGCGATGACCTTTTCCAATGATCGACCGATATGGATGCCTGGGCGTTCGGAGTCGCTCTCAAACGTCACCGATCGGCCTGACTCTGCCTCCACTTCTCTCTTCTTGTCGACTTGAATTGCAAATCTTTGAGTTTGGGTTCGGACGTTTTCGTGTCTAATAGTCGCTTTCTGCAATTACAGGTCTTCGAATGTCTGAAATCCCACCGAGGTTCCGGCATTGCGAGCAACACTCGGGAACGAGCACAAGTCACGGCGAGAGAGCCCCAAAAATTGTGGACATGGGGATTGGCAGCGAGGATTCGATGATGGAGTGGACGCTCGATATGGAATCCCGTGTTCGGGTGGGACGGGTTATGCTGCCCGCGCCAATCTTTCCCGTCTTCTCGGTGCCCGACTTTGCCCCTTGCTTACAGTCGACCGCGGTACGCCGTCGATCCCGTTCTGGGTTCGGCCGATTTTGCGTTATCTCTGGCCATCTAGCCCAGTTCAGTTCGTCTGTCGAACCCCTGTGCCCATACCGACGGCTTGATGCATCACGCGCGAGCAGTGTATCGTGTCCGGGTCGTAGTCTCCTCGTAGTAGGTGCTCGTCGGGGACTGACCCGCGTCTTCCATTACATACGCCACAATCGATATGATCGACGTTGTTGGACTCGAGAATGGAACCCGGTTTGAACGGACGGGCGTCGGAGCGATGTGGATACCTGGGGGGGGGGGGTCGAATGACTCGAATCTTGCGGGGAGCGCGGACAAGCCAAGCTGTACCGGACGTTTATTCTTGTACGTTCTCTTTCTTGTTTCCTGTTTTGAACGCCGAACGTCGTTCGAGCCAGCATTGCTTGGCGTCACCCTATCCACAATTTTTTTTTTTTCAAAGAATGAGAGGCTTCGAATTCAAGAGAACTCGAGCAAGCTTCCCAGCATGTTGGTGCTATGGGCGGGTTGGGATATGAGTGGATACCATGGGCCTTCTTCGTTATCACGTTCGATACGGATATGGATGTCATACACAAATGGGGTTCGATGTAGTGGATACAAAAAGGAGCGGACGGACGACGACGGAAACCGTGGGGCTCCAGCCAACTAGGACGTCATCAATAAACGTAAGGACGGTCTACGAGGTCGGGTAATTTGATTTCGAGTATAAAAAAGAGAGAAAAAAAGATAAACAAGAATGCGTGATGGCTACAATAATTGGTTGGAGTTCGTCTTTTTCGTGAACATGCGTGAGGGCGTGATGTGAAAATGAAGAGCGACCGGCGCTCTTTAGAGCTATGGATGATGTCTATCGTAATATATGCCTGGGAGATCGTAAGAAACCGTGCGTGTACAATGCATTGGGAGGTTGCGTCAAAGTCGTATCTAAACAGCATCTTCGAATCGTAAAAAGAGGTGGGGTTGACCTTTTCCGTGAAAATAACGGCGAGGGGTGCGCAGGGTGGACGGGAGAAGGAAAAGAAGCGGTGGGAGAGAGGAGGGGAGGAGAAAGATCGGCAAGAAGAGGAGGGGGATAGTCGACCCGCTTGCCATTCTGGAACGATGTCGCTCTGCGGTCTGGCTTGAGGCTGACCCTCAAGTCGTGGAGATGAGGCGAGGCCACGCTTTTGGCCGTGTTCAGAAGCTAGTATCTGAAGCCTCGATTGTTCCCGCTTCGACCGCCGACGGGTGACATGGTGACGAAACCGAGAAGGCGTTTGAGCAAGGGCTGCTGTTGCGCGTGTGGACGTGTCGGCACAGGCGCATGTATTGGAGGCTAAATACACGCATTTCCCAAGGACGAGCCGAACGAATGTTATAGGTCACCGTGACGACCAAACAGAGGACAATCAGTACAGAAACGAGGACGCGAAGGGAGCTGATACGCACGCCGCGCTTATACTCGGCCTTTGGGCCGCCGCCCTGGACGAGGAGATAGGGCTGTGGCGGGGGCTTTGAAGAGGGATGGCGGGCATGGGACGGATGGCCCTTGCCGGCTGGAGGTGCGTTGGGTGAGATATGGTATATCTGGCCCGGCGGTGGCTGGGTCACAAAGGCCTGCCTTGTGGGGCTGTGACCTTGGCCGTTGGGGGAGGGGTACTGGTACTTGTGGGGCGGGGAGGTGTGTATCCGTGGAGCGGTGGCACGGGCATTGGGCGGAGGGTAGCTGTACTGGGGGTAGACGTCCCTCGGGGCAGATGTGGAGCGGGAGTGGGACTGGGAGCGGTGCCTCGAGGGTGGGGCGCGATCGTTGTAGTAGGCATGGTCGACGTAGGACCTGCTGCGTGTGCGGGAGGGGCGGGATGAGCCGTTGGACCACTCGTCGGGTGCGGTCGGACGGTGGCGATGGTCGTCGTCCGGCTGGTCATAGAAGGAGCGGTCGCGGAGGGTCGGGGAGAGGACGAACGGGTTGGAGTAGGGTGCCTGCTGGACGGTGTCGCTGACCCAGTTGGACACGCGGGTCTGCTGGGCGATGTAGCGCTCGTACGCAGCGGGCGAATAGTCGTACTCTGTCATGAGGCGGCAGGTGAGACGGAGAGGCGAGTGGCTTCGCTTTATAGGGCGATCGATGACACGAGGATCTCTCGCTAGTTGCTACTTTTACTACGGAACACACCGGCCCCTCCTCCTCAGCCCCCTCCTCCTCCTCCCCCCCTCTTTCCCCGCACGTCCTTCTACCCCACACCCATGAGGCCTCGCCGCAACCAGAAATCCTGTCCCGGCCTATCCCAAACTCTCTCATGCTCACATTCACCACCTCCTCGTGCCTTGGGGTACGTTCTCATCCCTCTCGGCCCCATCGTCCGAGCCGCGTTTCCCCGTCCACCTCGCACCGCCGTCCGTCACTAGCGTCATGGCCCGGATCTCGCCCCGTCTGCGCGCCCTAATCGCCGGGATATCCCCAACAGTCCAAGGGACTTCGTCCACCCAACACGGCGTTCCAAACACATCGAGACACTTTTTGCCTCCATCATCCCCGGTTCGGGAATCTATACCTCCTCTGGCACTCTAAATTGGTTCCCGCTTCCATCCCACTCCACCGCCAGATCCCTCGTCACGTGATTTCCTCCTCCGTTTCTAGAACATCTCTTTCCTCCGATTCCCATCTTCCCATCTTTGACCGCGATCCCCAACGTATCCTGGTGGGGCTGCCGAAATTAAATCAATGGCCTCACCCAGTCAAGGGTCGTGTGCTCCACCAGCTCGGTCCTCTTCGCTTCTGGTCGCTACGCCGCGTGTCGCGCTCTGCTCGTCGGTGAGGCCAATCTGCGCTCTAGCACAGCCAGCACGCACACTCGTACACACGACCACCAGCGCCCACACTCAGTTTACATACCGTGCTCTCACCCCTTTTTCCGATGCTCACCGACAGAGACGCCTTAGTCATCTCGACCTTACCCCACGAATACCTGAGACCTTCTGGCCTCGTTTCTTCGCTGGACTCGGAACATATTCGCGTTCCCTCTAACGTTTCGCTTGCGAACAAAAGGACCCTGGCCTCATTGTTCATTGTGTTGGAACGGCACGTGCAACCCTCGACTTGGACAAGTTCGTTGGTGACGTGGAATTAATCCTGTCCGCGGCAGCAAGCGTCGTCAACAAGGTTGAATCGTCATACAGCAAGCCCGGGTCTTGGTATGAACACCCGAGTGCCCTTCGTGGCAACGTTCATATATACATCATGATTCATCCATTTCGCAGCCGCTCCAATGTCCATGCAAGCCGGCCGCGGGACGCCACCACGATAGACTTCAGGGTGGGAGATATGATAGAAGTGATGGTTGATGACGTAGAATGCCTAGGCATATCTATATACCAACTGTTTCACATGGCTGCGGACCCCTGGTTTTGGTCTGGTGACCAAGCAAACCTTCTTCCCTCTGCCAGGGCCCTGAACGTTGGCAAGAGACGCACCCAACGAAATGAACACAAACTCGCGCCAACTCATATCCGCCCAGTGTGCGTGGTTGGATAAACACTTCTAGAGAGGGTGCCGTTCACCCCGGCGTTGGCGTTACCCACCAGCCTCCCCACGTTCCTGGTCGTGGGGACGACAAGGTTAGCTTTGATATGTATCGCGACTCATCGGCGCGGGCGGACCTCGAGGCGTGCGGCGAAAGAACGACGAATCCCTGGAAAGATTTAGAAGACGGGCAGGAATATATGTGCATGTATGCGCACGCAAATAAATGTGATATCTGTCAGTCTTGCTCTTCACAATATCACAGCGTGTCTATCATGTTATCAGGGGCTCGTGAGCAAGAATGAGAGGCCCCTGTTATATGTAGGGCGAAGGTCGGACTTGCAGGACCCAAGCATACAAGTCGTGACAACTCGGAGTGGACTTCGATAGTTGTCTCCCTTCTTCTCCCGTCCAACATTCTCCGTTGGACGTTCGTGTGAGTGATCAGTACCGCCGGTGTCGGAACGCTGACGCCGGTGGCGTTGTCAGAGTCCGCGAAGGGGGCGTGGTCAATCCCCGGACTAACTCTCGCGCGTGGGCCGCCGCGGGGCTTGGTCGAGTCTCTCATCAAGGGACTAAAAAAATAAACAGGAACGTAGACAAGTACATATCATCCTTCTTGGTAAGTGGCGTTTGTGTGTGCGACCGAATGACGTCCCCAGGAAGGATGAAATATTATTATTATTTGCTGTGCAAGCGAGAGAGTCGACGGACCAGGTGTCCTCGTTCTTTCGTACCTTGCAGAGCAAAGGTATCAAAAGAGCGAGGCAGTTGCTAGCTGCGCTGGCGATCATCGTCCGAGTCTTGTGTCCCATCGAGCTGTGGCGAGTACGGAGCCAAACGGTCTCCGTGTTCCAAATCTGACCGTCTGCAAGTAGGCTTTGACTTGCAGTTCAGCGTGGCTGTGGTCGACGTGACCAGATCAGAAAGAGAAAAAAAAAAGATTGATTAAAGAGGGGGGGAAAAAGGACGTGTCGAGGGCGTGGCACGAATCCACACGGCCCTTCCGAGCGTTCCGAGGCGCCTGTGGCAGTCTATGTAGGTGGTCGACGATGGGACTCCAAGTCTCCTGACGTCTGCGATCCTTGGCTCGAGCAAGCATGCGAGCTACGTGACGTGGGTCTGACTCGGGCAGGAAAAAAGTGAACAGACAAAGGCATGAAAGCGACACGCTGGTGATATCATCTCGTCAGATGCGTATTCTGGCGACCTGGGATCGGGGAAACGGACATGAGCCAAACGCATAATGTCATGATGCCAATCACTCATCACAATCCACTGGACAGATCGGGCCGCACAGTAGTACACTGCCACGAGATATGATCCTTGCGGGTAGCGTCACGGCACATGTGGCTACGCACACCGTAACCCGTACGTAACGGCGTCGGGCACGTGCGTTTCTCGGGTCTTTTTCTTTTTTCTATACTCGATTTTTTTTTTCTTTTCGTTCTTGCCGTTGGACCCTGTCGGCGGGCCCGAGGGTAACCGTACACGTATTTCGTAGCCGCCTAGAAGCGATGGCATCGCGTATGATAACTTATCTGTTTTTTTGATGCCGTTGGTACCCGTACAGCCCGCCACCGACTCGGATTCATCATGGGCCATGTGCATCGCGGGATCATTTGAGCGCTCGTCGGCCGAATTAAAGTATGGCAACCTCCGAGCGCGAGTTCGAGGCCACGTACTATGACGTCGAGTTAAGTTTTCGAGCCGACTTTCGTGCTCCGTGAGACGCAGAAAAAGAGTGCAAGCGTTCATTTCGAAAAAATCCTTCCCACCAGCGGCACTGCCTCGCTTGGCCGGAAAGTCCAAAACCCAACGTCGAAGGGACTGCCTAAAGCGTCAACGATGTATGATATAAATACTTCTAAGAATCGCCTTGATACAATGTATCGTATGCACTAACCGACTCGCCACCACTGGGTCCATCAGGTACATACAGTCTTACATACCCCCTTTTGCATCACAGCAATAAAATCCAGTCCAGGTTTCCGTCAAAGTCCAGTCGGGTGCAGGAGGGGGAACAATGGTATAAGAAAGAGATTATAAGCATGAGGTAGGGATGGCGTTCGCGTTTGTGCATGTGAACGTAGTCAAGACTGCGAATAACATGACTCAGATGCCACGCCGCCGGGAAAAGAGGACACGGGACATACGGGATGAGAAACTGAAAAGAAAACCGAGTCCCACCTATCCCGGCGTATTTTACAATGACCCCTCGTCCACGGTCCAATTTAGATAGTGCAGATTGGCGGGTTCCGTCTAGCATCGTCTTCCCATCCCGTCACCCCTCACTCAAAACCGTGAGCTCGTTTGAACTAGCCTCACACCGGGATATCCTTGTTCTTCTTCCTCCTCTTCGACCGGGGACTGTCGTTCCCATAAGTTTTGTCGCTCCTCTGCGTCGTCGACACCTTTCGGGTATCGTCGTGAACGTGACGTCGAGCTGCTCCTTCGATCTTGGCGTGCCTCGGTGCTTGAACTTACGCTCGCAGAGCGTTTGTAGGTTGTGTTGACATCCACGTTTGGATGTACGGGAAAAGATGACGCCCCAGACGTAGACGATGCATACATCGTATGGTTTCTGTCTTCACTCATCTCGGGCGTCGTATAAGCTGCGCTCTCCGCTGATTTTGCATACGACGTGTTCTCGTTCCTCAGCAACTCATTTGAAGACGGAAAAGAGGACATGGAAGGCGTCTCGGGCGTCTCGAACGGATCATGTGTAACGCGCGTGCTGTACGTGGCTGCAGTGGGTGCAAGCGGTTCGTCGTTGGAACGTCTGGGTATAACAACGGACTGTAGGCTAGTTCCAGTGTTTGGGGGCGTCTGATCGTCCCCTGTAATAGTCCCCACTCCAGCGCTAGACCATGGAGGTGGGGGGATCGTCGGTATAGAGCCTGAGGACGAGGCAGGCCTTGGGGGGTAGAGGAATGACGACGGGATTTTGGTGTCAAGATTCGCTGGAATGGACGTCGTACGGAGAGAGTGGACCGCCTCGGAGTTGTTGTTTCCAGTTGGTGCGTATGAATGCACAACGTCCTGCGCCCCAAACTTGATCGCAGTCCGGCGTGGGCTTGCGGTATCGGACTCACGGTCCATCGATTCACTACGAAGTGAGGAGGGCATGGGTGCATCGTACAGTGCGTGTCGCGTGAGCCCGTCATAAGTGTGATCGGTATGTTGGATAGAGGTAAATGGGAGCCCCTCCAAGTTTCCGACCATGGCACCGCCGATGCCCATTCCACGTGCTGTCCGCGTGGAGCCAGTAGAGTGACTTGATCGACTGAATCGAGCACTTCGGGCACGCATGATGCTTCCAATGGTGCCGAAAGAACCACGCAAGGCGCCTGCTCCGGGTTCTTCTAGGTCTGCGAGCTCCTTCGCGTCGCCCGTATCAAGGTCAATAGTCGCGGGCTTATCCGTGTGAGCGCGGGCAGCTTGGAGGAGTAATGTCGACCGTCGATCAAGCGAGGTAAGTTTGACAGGGTCGATCTTGGACATTTGTAGGATTGTGATGCCGACGCAAATAGTCAAGAACGCGAGTACCAGTGTAATAATTTGGGATGCTGGGGCAGAGAGTCCTTTAAACAGAACCTGAATAGAGAGAATGAGGTTCTCTTATAAAAGGAAAGAGCATCAACCCTACAATCGTTGTAACCATGGAACAAAATGAAACTTTGTCGAAGGGTGAGGATTATTTTATAGGCACAGGTCAGCAAGAGACTCACATAGGACATAGTAAGTTGGGGTTACTTGGGAATTACGTCAGTTCCACATGTGGCACCACAAATTAAACGAAGCATACCCATAGCTGTGGAAATAAAATCTGAGTATATGCACATGCTCGTTAATACGAGACACACACCCGTGTTGTATAGCGCAAGTGCGACGTTCAAGTAATACACCTCTGTCACTGCACAATGTCAAGGTTTGAATCGTTCGGTGCCGAGAGACACCCACGCAATGTCACGACCACGAAACCCATCAGAAAAAATATGAACCAGTTGTTAAACTGGATATGAAATAAATGCAACATCTTGATGGGATGTATTTGACAGACGTACCTGGTTATCCCCCATCACTGAGGTGACAATGGCAGATCCGAGGCCGGTTGTGACGCTGACGCTGATGCCACCAATAGTGCTACAAACGGTAATGTACCAAATCATGTTTTTCTTTCCATATCTGATGGGAGAGGAGGTCAGGGAAGAAGTGAGAAGGTGAGAATACGTACTTTGGGCCGAAATAGATGATGATGCTTAGTGCGATGGCGATGAGTACACTTATATAGGCCAGGAATCCAGGGGCAATAAACATTTTTTCGAATTGACGTATCTGAGAAGGTGTTTGTTCTTGGGGACCTGGGAAGTGGATTAGGGTGAGTAGAATGGAAGTTTGCTGAGGACGTGCCGTTGAGAGCTATGATGACAGAACCAATCTGAATGGAGGTGAGAACTGGTTAATCATAAACAGGGAGGGCTCACAACACAAAGAGAGCATCCGAGCCAGCCAAAGAATGTGAGCTTCTCGTCGAGGAATATGGAGGATAGCATGGCGCTGACTACAACAGAGAGGGCCCCCATGGGTGTCTTGAACGGATCAGAGAGACAATAGTGGAGTGGAGAATGGAGGAAGACAGACCACAATAAGTGCTTCGACAAAAGCATATGCTGGGCAGCGGGTGAGAGGGTGTAAGAGCGGGCATAAAGAGACGTACCCGCAAAATTACAGAATTCGCCGAGAATCATCACTTGTGGGCTAGTCGGCGACCGACCCTGCAGATGAGAGGGGGTACATACTTATCATGCCGGTCCACCATAGTGCCTTTAGGGCGTGAGGATATGGATATATGCGTCCGGAATTGAACGGGACTAACCGACTTGAGGTAAGCCACGCCCTCGCCAGCGGCGTGGCCGGTCTGCGAGCGCAAAAGGCCTTTTTTCTTGAACACGAAGCTAGAGCCTATGAGGAAGCCGCTGACGACGGCGAGGACGATGCCGACTACCTGGACGGGGATTGGGATCAGCAGCCAGTGGAGCGAGATGGGCGGCACCTTGAGGCTGGAAGGGAGTTGTATTGTGGTGCTGGTGGATGCGGAGGAGGAGGCAGCCCTCGGGTATTGGGGCGGGGAGGGGATCATGGTGGTTGGGGAAGGGCGCGTAGCTGCGGGAACAGGAATGAGATGTAGTTGCGATGCAGCACTGCCGAGGAAATACTATAAAAGGAAGTCGAGCCGGGTCGAGTACAAAAAAGAGGGAGCGGTGGTGGCCTATGGCCATGACCATGTCTCGCGCTGACGACGGTGATGTTCATGAGTGCGACGATTTCACGTTCACGCCGAGCGACGACCTGCTCGCGATGGGGCCTCTGCGACGGTATCCAGACATTGACATGGCAGCGCATGTTGTCGCGACCGGCGGGGGCAATCTCGATATCTCGCCTTGGGAGAACCAGCCGGTGGGTCATGCAATTGCAATTGAATTCATACCCACGGCCCCCTAACATTCACCCCGCAGGTCCCCTCCCAATCTCAGCCAGCAAAGCAGCGATCCATGGCGTTTCCCTACAAGCATTTTCGCCCCTCCACCGCCTCCGCCGCCACCGTCCGCTCCGACACCCATTCCCTCTCCAGCGACACCCATGTGCCCTCCGTGTCCGACGTGTCCATCGCGGACCCACGCAAGGGAAAGAATTCGCTCAGCTTTCTGGGTGACATCATAATGAAAAAGCGCTCTCGCCTAAAACTCGCCTCGACCGACTCCATCAACGACAGTATGTCCACCCTCGTCTACACCCCAAATCCCTCCCAGGTATCCGTCGACACTTACATGTCCCCCTACTACCACTCCGCACCCTCCCCCCCGCTCAAGAAGGAAAAGTATAGATCACGGAAGCGTTCCCGTCTCAACAACAGACACCCCCCGGCGATTCCCCAGGACGAACCTGAAGAACCGCTTCTCACAATCGACACCGACTTCTCACATATGGAGGACATCGTCGACATGAACATCTCCAGCTCGTTCACCAGCCGTCCGAGTGCCTCCTCCAGCGGTCTCGATTCGAGCAGCCACAGCGTCTCCAGCTTCACTCCCCCCTCCCCGCCATCATCCATTTTCACCGATCCCTTTAACTCTTCCTCTCTCTCATTGAAGCAGCGACATCGCCACGACCGCCGGATCTCCCCAAAGACGATCACCGGCACATATGACCTCGATCTCGACACCGGACAATTAACCGAACGCGAATGGACCGCCCCGGAAAGCTGGGCAATCGAAAAAGAGGGCGCAGACGCCACTGCAGACGGCGCAGGCTCCAGTTCAGAGGAAAGCGTCGTCCCCAGCGGCTCACGAATACTCGACGACTCGTCCACCCCCACTGACATCGCTACGAAGAAGCGCATGCGCAGAAAACCTCAATATCCCCACAAACCGTCGTCGCCATCGACCTCCGGCAAGGTCGTTCTCGTGCGCATATATCGTGCCAACAGCTCTTATCACGTCGCACAAATCCCGCCATATGCAACCGTCGCTGATCTCACCCCTTCCCTCAATGCCAAGTTGCGCGACAACGAGCGAGAGACTCACAAGCTGTATCTCAAGGAGCGAGGGAGAGGTATGTACAATTTCGTCTTGTTTGGTCTTTGTTTCATCTTTCTCCCAGAACGCATTCTGGCCCCAACGGAGCGCCCTGCTGCAATCACTCACCGTCGTTTGGAACAAGCAGGATACGACAAGCTTGACAGTCTCGACTACCTCGCGGCCGAAGACATGACGTTTCTTCTCAAGTTTGTGTACAGAAGCCAGTTGCTTGGTCCAACGGTATGCCCGTTACCCCAGCCATTGCGTAGTCTGACCCCGTCCAGGCGGAAGATTTGACCTTTGACAACTTCGAATATGTAGATCTCACAGGGTGCAGCCTGCCCACTATACCCATTGTCTTTCATAAAAACGCGGCATCAATCGTATACCTTAATCTCTCGCGAAATCCCATGGTGGAAATACCTCTCGACTTTATCCAATCTTGCACCATCTTGCGCGATCTTCGGCTCTCGAGTATGGCGATGAAGAAAGTACCCCAGAGTGTTCGGCATTCAGCAAGCTTGCATCGCCTGGACCTCTCGTGCAATCGCATAGTTGACCTCGATGACGCTGCGCTTGATCGCATACCGGAATTAAACACCCTCAAGCTGCAAAATAATCGTATGGAGCAACTTCCCTGGTATTTCCCCCGACTACGGATGCTCAAAACATTAAATATATCCAATAATAAATTTAGCCGTCTCCCTGCTGTCATTTGCGAGATGCTTGCCCTTCGGGACCTGGACATCTCATTTAATATGATCACGGAACTTCCAGAGGATATTGGCCGGTTGTCTGCGCTCGAACAGCTCATCTTTGTCGGAAATCAGGTATCTAGGCTACCTGAGCAGTGCAGCCAACTCGTCCACCTCCAAGTCCTCGACTGCCGACGCAACAGTATAGTCGACCTTTCCATTGCGCACAAACTCCCGCGGCTGAATAAACTGCTATCGGACCACAACGTGGTGCATGCACTTGATCTCTCCCATGGGACACGTAACATGGCCGTTCTCGACGTCTCATTTAACGACATTACGCTTCTCAAACTCGCCCCTTCAGCGCAAACACCTTTTACTCTCACTTCCCTTGATGTATCCCACGCGAAACTCTCATCTCTCGACGACCTTGCATTGTCACATCTATCGGCACTCCAACACCTGAAACTAGACCATAATTCATTCCGTACTCTCCCTGACTCACTCGGGGAGCTCAGTCACCTGATCACGCTATCCTGCAACGACAATCATCTTGACGCGCTACCCGAAACCATGGGCTCGCTACGACGACTCGAAGTTCTTGATGCACATAACAATAGCCTTCGACAACTGCCCGTTTCCATATGGGATTGTTCGTCACTTATCTTGATCAACGTAACATCCAACCTGCTCGATACATGGTACGATCCACCAGATACATCTCTTGTCACCCCTCCCGCCACTGGAATAACGCTCGAGGTTCCGCCAACCCCGCCGGGATCACGGTCACATTTTCAGATGGGGAGGAAAGCGTCGTGTGCGATGGTACACACGCAGCCAACCCCTCCGCTAGCGTACTCGCTCGAAAAGCTCTATGTGGGCGAGAACCGCCTTACAGATGACTGCCTTCCGCCATTTACTATCTTGAAAGAACTCCGCGTTCTCAATTTATCCTTTAACGAAATACAAGAAGTCCCCTCTTCTTTTCTCCACAACCTGACGAAACTTGAGGAGCTCTATCTGAGCGGCAATCAACTGACAAGTGTACCGACCGAAGATTTGGACAAGCTAACGAGGCTGAGCGTCTTATTTCTCAACGGGAATAGGTTGCAGACGCTGCCTCAAGAATTGGGCAAGGTGCAGAGCTTGACGGTGATCGATGCAGGGAGCAACTTGTTGAGGTATAACATCAACAATTGGGAATTTGATTGGAATTGGTAAGTCTTGCCTTAAGCACCGCCGGTGAGCGGTTGACTAACGCCGCCTCGCGTCAGGAATTTCAATCTCAATCTCAAATATCTCAACTTGTCCGGGAACAAGAGGCTCGAAATCAAGCCTGATAATCCTGGTTCGAGACGTCATCCGGATAATGGAGGGCGCAATTTGCTTGCCGATTTTTCCGAATTAACCTCGTTGCGTGTCCTCGGTCTCATCGACGTCACCACAACCTTTTTGCCCAACATCCCAGAGGAAACCGAAGAGCGACGGGTCCGAACTTCACTGTCGGAAGTGAATAAAATGTCGTATGGGATTGCCGACAACCTTGGGAGCTCTGGGTACCTCACCATGTTTGATCTCGTACAACCCGAGTTTCGTGGGCACCAGGACGAGGCCGTGTTTGCCATGTTTGGGCGGTCAGATGCGCCGGCGAGCAATAATCATCTATCCAAGTACCTCCACGACAATTTTTTGTTGCAGTTCAGTTCACACCTGGGCCAGATCGACCAATCGAAGAACGAGACTGTACTCGATGCCATGCGACGAACGTTCTTGAGGCTCAACAAGCAGCTGCACGATACGTTGTACGCTGGGAATACGTCAAATCGAAAAATGTCCCAGGTGAGCGCGTCGACGGGAGGTGCGAACTCGATGGAGAGTTCGTATCGCGCGGGAGCGAATGGCATCGTGCTCTATTTTGTTGGAAAAACCATGTACGTGGCCAATGCGGGCAATGCGCTCGCAGTGATCTCGATGCAGGGTTCCGCCGAGTTGTTCTCGAGAAAACACGACCCATTCGATCGTCATGAAACAGAGCGCATACGGATGGCCGAGGGATGGATTTCGCCCAAGGGCCTCATCCATGAAGAGATCGACACCTCTCGTTCCTTTGGCTACTTTTACCATTTTCCCATGGTCAACGCTCGACCATACGTGGCGGCCCGACAGTTGACGGAGCAGGACGAGTTTGTAATTATTGGGAACCGTGGGTTGTGGGATTACATTTCGTACCAGACGGCGGTGGATATCGCACGATCGGAAATTTCTGATCCTATGATCGCAGCGCAAAAACTTCGGGACTTCGCCATCAGTTATGGGTCGGACGGGAGTACGATGATCATGGTCATCTGCGTCGCGGACTTGTTTCGTCCCAAGCAGCAACCGACGACATCGATGGGCGGGGAGGCATACAACATGTCGAAAAAGCGTGGAGGCAAGAAGGCAGATATACAAGACCGTACGATCTCTCGGTTGGATGGAGAGGTATCACCTCCTACAGGCCATCTATGTCTCGTCTTCACGGACATCCGGAATTCGACTCAATTATGGGAGACGAACGCGGGTATGCCAAGTGCGATGCGTCTGCACAACAATCTCTTGCGTCGTCAGTTGCGTCTGTGCGGGGGGTACGTTGTCAAGACGGAAGGGGATGCATTCATGTGCTCGTTCCCGACGACGTTGGCGGCATTGTGGTGGTCGATGATGGTCCAAGTTCAATTGATGCACGAGCTGTGGCCGTTGGAGATTCTGGAGTGTGAGGAAGGGAAGGAGGTGTGGGATGCGCAGGGCAACTTGATCGCACGTGGGCTTTCGGTGCGGATGGGCATCCATTGCGGAACGCCCGTCTGTGAGCCCGATCCGATCACCAATCGGATGGACTATTTCGGCCCAATGGTCATTCGCGCCGCGCGGATCAGCGGGAATGCCGCTGGGGGACAAATCATGTGTAGCGCAGACGTTGTACGGGAGATCAACGCCTGTATCACCAAAACTGGTCCTGACACCGAATACTCTGATGTCCAACCTCCACAAGCGATCGAAGCGATCCGGCGGATGAACATCAAGGTGATCCCTGTCGGAGAAGTCAAGCTCAAGGGGCTCGAAATCCCGGAGATGGTGTCGCTGATATATCCAGAATCGGTCGCTGGACGGCAGGACATGGATCTGACGGGGTCGGCCAATGCGTTGGTGTCGCCACCAACCAGACTACAGTTGAGACAAGTCAGGAATCTGGCCCTGCTGTGCCTCCGTTTTGAGGCTCTTGCAAGCGCACGTGTCTTTCGTCCCTATGCGAAACGTAAAGAGGGTCCAGCGCCGCAGGGACCGGAGCTCTCGGACGACGAGCAGCTGGAGTCCAACTGCATGTATGGCGATCTCGACCAGCTGTTACCCCCGATGCACGACAAGATGACCGAGCTGGACATCATGATGGTGTTGGACTCCTTGTTGACGCGACTCGAGAACTCGGCGTCTGCGATCACGATGGCGGTCATGGCGGAGCGTATGGAAGTTCAGCAATCGCGGCGAGGGATGGACGAACGGACGTTGAGACTAATTTCATCGATGCTTCGGTGATATTGGTGTCTATTTATTCTCATTTCATTATTTTATTCTTTCACTTTGGTCTACTGGCGCCGTTCAACGGGTCTACTCGGGCTGTGTTTCCTTTTTTTTCTTCTTCTCTATCTTGTGACAGCGCTGTGTGTGTAAGTTGGTCCGTGTGTACATATTTATTATCTTGGGGTTTCTTTTCTTTTCTTTCTCACGTCTTTGTAACGATTGTCGATTCCTTTGCAATGTCGTTCATGACAACGGAGGTTGCATGCTCCGAAACAACTGACGACGTGGGAAAATATCTACGATAGAATCCATCGCCTCAATTCAGCCCCGTATTCGCTTCCGCTACAAAACGGTAATGAAAGGTTTCGCAGATAAACCGCCACTATGGGCCGACCCGCCCCTCCATTTCTGGACCTGACATGGTGCTGGTCGTTATCCTGGGATGAATGTCTCAAGTGAACTCGGGACTCGTCTGCGCTCCCCCGGGCCCATTCGTCCGAGTCTGCACCTCTGCGGCTGCAGAACTACGCACTCAACACGGCGCTCTCTCGTGCTACTTGACTAATCAAAAGCCAAGTCCGACGGCGTCCCATCAAGGCATCATCCATGGAACGTGTTTGACAAAAGTCCGATTCTCGCAGTAGTAGCAACACAACAGGGGTGGTCGGAGCGTCAACCTGCGTTCGCCCATGCACAAATGACTGGTTGGTTGGGAGACTAGACCGTCACGCGCGAACCTCTTCGCCTCATCCGTGTCTTCAGACTCAGCATAAATCCCACACTAGCTATCGATAGGTGATTGCGAGTGTTCGCGATATCGGATTCTATATGGGAACTTACAAAGTCCCCGGTCCTGATTGCCTCTTAAATCACGGGTTAGCCTTCAGGCGAAATCATGAACTACCATCTTCAGGTCGTTGGTATCTGCATCGTCAGTCTGGCGTTATACGCCGTTGGAAGACTCCTTTTGAGGAGGACTGGCCCGCCGCTTCCACCTGGGCCTCCTGGATGGCCTCTCCTAGGAAACCTACTCGACTTTCCAGTACATGTGCCGCACAAGAGGTTAGCGGCCATGACCAGAAAATATGGCAAGTGTATTAGCAGAGTTTGAGCTCGGACTCATTTTTCTACACCAGGACCAATCATCTATTTCAACATGTTGGGCACCCCATACGTTGTTCTCAACTCTTTCAAGACTACTAGAGACCTGCTCGAGAAGAAGAGCGCCATCACGTCAAACAGGCCACCTTATATCATGGCGAACCTCGTCGGATGGGGTAAAGCCACGTTCTTCTTGCAATACGGTGACACATATCGAAAGCATCGCAAGTTCTTCCATCAGCAGATTGGCTCCAAGAACAGTCTTGAAGCGTTCTACCCTCTCGAAGAAGCAGAAGCGAAACGGTTGTTGCGTGACGTATCGAGGAGTCCTGATGATCTAGACGCGCATACTCGCAGGTAGAGTGGTATACATTATTTGGGTCGTGATCGTGCTAATGTGGCATGCTGCGAGCAGAATGTCTATCTCTGTGATCTTAAAGATCTCACACGGTTACAGTGTCAAAGAACATGACGATCCGTTTGTCAAGATGGCGAACATGGTCATGCACAATTTTGTTCAGGTGACGTCTCCAGGTCTCTATTTAGTCGACACAGTTCCAATTTGTACGTTCTTTGTTCCGTATGCGCTTTCACATATTTGGGTATCTGAAGATTGGTGACAGTGCGATGCCTTCCTGAATGGTTTCCTGGAACTGGTTTCCTTAAGGATGCGAAACGATGGGGGAAAATGGTGAACGATACTGCGGACATGCCGCATCAGTTTGTTTTGGATCACATGGTGTGTTCCATATTTAAATCGTTGCCATAGTATGCTGATACCCGCAGGCGAAAGGCGATGCTGCACCATCCTTCACGTCCCGCTTGCTGCAGGAAGGTGTCACTCCACAGGATGAAGAAATTCTGAAGTGGGCTTCTTTTGCCATGTATATAGGTTTGTATTCCAGGTACTGGGGCCGTTTTTATAGGCGATCGCCTCACTCATATCCTGCATTTTATTAGGTGGGTCAGACACCGTGAGTAAGATCTCCGTTCAAAGGAATCATAATGAAAAGCTTTGTGGCAGACACCATCTACACTAATGGCATTTTTCCTTGCCATGACAATATATCCTGACGTGCTAAGAAGAGCCCAGAAAGAAGTGGATACTGTCGTCGAGAATGAAAGGCTTCCAACCTTTAAGGATCGTCACGCACTTCCGTACGTGAATGCAATTTGCAAAGAACTTCTCAGGTGGCACGTGGTCGCTCCGCTCAGTAAGTATAATCGTGTATGTACATCTCAATTCTTTGATGTTTATATGGCGCCAGTTATGCACATCACTTCGCAGGATGAAATCTACGATGGTTATCTCATTCCCGAAGGGACATATCTCCTTGGGAACATGTGGTTTGTGACCTACGATACAGGAACGAGTTATATCTGAGTTATTTTTAACATAGGTCCATTTTGTCCGACGCAGAGACATACCCAGATCCAGAGGTGTTTAACCCGGAGAGGTTTCTCGGCGATAACCCACAGCCTGACCCGCGTGAGGTGTGTTTTGGATGGGGACGGCGGACGTGTCCGGGTACACATCTGGTTGATGTAACTGTCTTTATCACTGTTGCGATCACTCTGGCAACATTGGACGTGTCGCGATGCGTCGAGAACGGTGTGGAACATATACCAAAGTATGACGTCACGGAAGGGTTCGTTCGGTGAGTCGACTAGAGTGATCATATCTCCTTCACATAACTTACTTATAACTCTGTTTCGTAGTCATGTCAAGCCGTTCAAATTTCAAGTAGTACCTCGGTCGACAAAGGCAGACGTTCTTCTGCAGAGTTAATTGTACTTTATCATAGCCGGCTATTTTGTTAGTTTGAAGTCCGAAGTTGTACTGATATTGGATGCACTGTATTTATTTGACGAAAAAACAGCCCATGATCCATGCTCGGATGTAGGCTTGTCTTCTCCCAGCAGCGTTGTCAAAAAACGAACCTACTGTACCCAAGTACTGAACGTTTTTTCAAGAGTCGTACCTTCTTCAGTGGCTCGCCCAATTAAGAACTTGCTGATAGCTTACCGTGGATACTCATGTATCCTATCTCCCTCACGGCGTGTTCGTCTGAAGCACCCCCTTACTTCCACGACCCGAACATCTTCTTCGAGGACATCACAGATCATCTGGTATACCTTTGAATTTTGAACTGATCCCATCATCTTGTCATGATCTTTTTCGCTTACTCATACTTACACTCTCACGTGACTTCTTACTCATCCATATCACGTGTAGATATTGTTCCATGACGTTCTATCGTCATTCCATGGACTATTACCATAGTAGGAGATCTTGCCTGCCCTATACCTTACGCACGGACCTTGTGCTCATGTATATAAGGGGTACGCTCATCATAGGAGCTCCTTACTTTCGGTTTATTCATTGTCTTTGTGAGTAACCTTAGGGCAACCTAGGACCTTTCATCGAGTCCTGATATAAAACTGAAAGTAACCTTCCTACCTTGCCCACCCGACGTCGCCGTCGTTCACACCTCACTCATCGCATCGTTCATACCTCGTCGACCACCTATCCCTCCATATCTACCGACTTCTACCCCGACCTTCACCGTTGTTTGCACCCCGTTGTACAATGATGGTCAACACTTCGTCGACACCTAATCTTCCTGCTTCATGTCCTGCCCTCTGGCTGTCTGAGTCGCTGAGTTATCACGCTGGCAGCAGAGCGTCCTCGCTGAACAAACCAACAGCAACAAGCCTTTAGGCTTCCATCACCAGCATTAACGGTTTACGCCAGGCGTATATACCGAGCTATCGAGAAAGTCATCGCCTTGTTCTTCCTCATCATCAGCTTGATCAGGAAGATCGTACGCTGGATTATCTATCATTCACCTTGGACCTGGTCCGCACTACCTGCACGCTTTTAGAAGGACTTGTATTAGTCTTCCTCCTCACCTACCTCCAACTTGCGTTTCGTATCATCGCTGTCGAGCCCGTCGCCCTAGTGCCAGCGCCGCAGCCGCCCCTTCCTCTCCAACCCCTATGCTCCACGACAGATGTAGAGGACTCATCAGAAGACGAGCAAACTGTCTACGAATCTTCGCTCCACTCCGACGAAGAGATAGTCATTGACGAACCCGATTACTCGAACCAATTCCTCCGCGCTGCTCTCTCTCCTCTCGCTCTCCAGACCACTTCCCAACCCCGTTGCGGAAGTTCAGGAAACCCCATACGTGTCACCTGGCGGAATCTCCCCGCCTCTTCATAAAAAATCACGGCTCGCTCCCACCGCGCTAGATCGGACTACCATCACTGCCTGGACTGTCTGCTTTTTACAGCGACATCTGATCCTCATCCCCACCAACGACATCAATGAGGAGTTTTGGCTGGGATTACGCGTCATATCAACAAATGACGAGCTCATCAGCTTTGCGCGTTCCTCATTACCTATCAATGTTATCAAGCCGGTCAACAACTGCAATGACATCAGAAAGAACTTCGATACAATCCACACAAAGTATCCAGGAAGTAATACTTTTGTTCACAGAGGCCGAAACATATGAGGATAAGGTTTACAAGGGAGGAAAAGTTTTTATACAGTAGAATCAAGTTTTATTTTCGCCCAACATTTCGGACGACCCTGCGCCCCGACATACCCCGCGTGTACCACGCAGACCACCACACCTGTCTTCTGGAGACCGAACCACTCCAGTTGGCTATCCTTATCCGCCACCCGTCATTAGTCGCACTTCCTCCCAGAGCGACACCCCCCGAACCATGGCAACCGAACAACCCTCTACCTCCGATCCCCTATCATCTTCTCTGTGCACTTGGTCCCTGGCTACGTCCCTGTCAGAATTCCGCAACCAATATGCCGAGTACATGCAACACGTGGCTCAATACGGAACTCATACCGCCACGCCTCCAACTGTACCAGGCATCGTACCAAAAAAGAAGGACAAATCGCCCGATGTAGAAATGCTCAAACTTGGGAAGTCATATGTTGAAAAACCCCCGACGTTCACAGGAAAACCCGAAGACTATACCAAGTGGAGAGCAAAGTTCAAACTCTACTTATTGGGTTTCGAAAGACTGGTCACCCATGCCGAAGAAATCAAGATGTTCTTAGGATTTTGCACTGACGGACCTGCCGAGGAATTTGCCACGCTCCTGATCGAAAAAGACCTCAACTACAAAGATTACTCAGCCCATGCCTTTTTCCGCATGTTCGTAGACCTGGTCTTCAAACCAGTATATGAATCGTCAAGAGCGGAGACCAAGCTGATCAATCTCAAGCAAGGATCGATGAGCATCAAAGACTTCATCCACAAACAACAAAACCTCATCATGTGTGCTGAATGGTCCGAAATTACTAACAGACGACAATTGGTGCGACTCCTCCGAACAAACGCACGCAACACTCTTGTCGAACAAGTTGAATGATCTGACATGGAAATGACGACGAAATACGCCAGCAGTTACGACGAGTGGTGCAAAAGACTCACCGCCGCCGGTCACCTACTGTCGGAAATTGTGGAGCGAAAGAAAGGAATCACCACTGAAACCCCCTGACCTAAGGTCAAATTCCCTACTCGATTCGTCGAACCTCACACCACAACCCCAGAGACCACAGGCATCTTCGGAGGCCAAGGTGCTCCCATGGATCTATCCAAAGCGCGAGCAACTGGAACTTGCTTCCGGTGTGCCAAAGAAGGCAAGACATCCGCATGGCCTTGTGTCGCTCACCCTTAAAAGAGCTCCGGCTCAAGAAACATCAAAGTCTGTGGACTCGACGTTGAATACTCAACCTTGGAAGAGTTGGAAACCGCAGTTCGAGAAGCGGATGAGATGGATTTTGTCGAAGAGGACGAGGAATGAGATCGCCTCATTCTCAAGGTATGTCACCAGTCAGAATTTGTACTTGTAATGTTACAGTCAGGGGTACCCAGGTTATCAAACCTAAGGATAGCGCGGCAGTACCGAAAACTGTGCTTAATTCCCCTTCGCGCTCTACTAACAAATTCTCTCTCCTTGACATAGAAGAGATCTCAGATCTAGATTACGAAAGCAGCCCAAGTCGTAGTTTGCTGGCTACGCAACAGCCAAATGTACCTTCGCCCCCTCTGGGCGTTACAGCCTCTATTCCATCCGGGGAATATGCAATCAAAGGGCAGACAAAGACTAAGGCTGTTAGTAGAAAGGAAACAACTCCACCGTATATGATCCTTACAAGAAAGGACCGTGGATGGAAGTCCACAATTAAGCCTTGGTCCACTCAATGGATCAAGCAAATCGCCAATGACACCCCTGACAAACGCCTTATCACTCATTTGAGAGCATTCGTCCATGACACCCGCCTTTCCGAGGTAAACGCTGAGCTAATCGCGGACCTCCAGAGAGCCTCACACGACGCAGCCGAGTTCATGCTACTCGAACTAACTCAGAAACCCCAATATCGAACAAAGAAACCTTCTCCTAATGCCTTCAAGATACCGATCGTCCTCGGAACGAACTCAGGCAAAGAGATAGAAGCCATTGCACTCATAGACTCCGGATGTATGGCTTCCGCTATCGACATCGATTTCATTCGAGAACACGAACTAGAACAGAAACCACTTCCCCGGGCTATACTAGTCTATAATGCCGACGGAACCGCAAACACTGAAGGAGTAATCACGCACTACGTGGACCTGCAAGTGGCTATCGGAGATCACCAATCTGCTATCCCCTTCTCAGTGACACATCTATCCTCGCAAGCGGTATTCCTAGGATTCGATTGGTTATGCCAATACAACCCCTGCATTGACTGGCAGACAAAGGAGCTCAGTTTTGAACCAGAAACCACACCCCTGTGGGAGTATGACGATGCAGAAGCTGAAGATCACGTCTTTCAAGTCGAGAATAAATATATCGCAACTATGGCAACAGACCTTGCCGCCGCCACCAACCAAGGGAAACAGGAGATTCCCTTCGAACAAGTCGTTCCCATCGAGTACCACGAGTTCCGTGACATATTCGCAAAAGAATCTTTCGATGAACTACCACCTCGTCGACCATGGGACCACATGATCGAATTAAAACCTGGCGACCACAAGGTTGATTGCAAAACCTACCCACTCTTGTTAAAGGAACAAAAAGAACTTGACGCCTTTCTTGAAGAAAACCTATCCACAGGTCGTATCCGCCCATCTAAATCCCCTTTCACATTCCCGTTCTTCTTCGTCAAAAAGAAGGATGGCAAACTCCGCCCTGTCCAGGACTACCAAAAGCTAAACGAAGCCACCATCAAGAATCGATACCCTCTTCTGCTCATTGAAGAAATCATTCAAAAGCTTCGCGGTGCTAAATTCTATTCAAAAATGGACATCCGCTGGGGTTATAACAATGTACACATGAAGGAAGGAGATGAATGGAAGGCCGCCTTCCACACCAATCAAGGGCTCTTCGAACCTCTTGTCATGTTCTTCGGACTTACAAATTCCCCCGCCACGTTCCAGACCATGATGAACCACATCCTGCGCGACCTCATCACCAAGGAGGTCGTCATTGTCTATATGGACGATATCCTAGTCTTCACCAAAACTCTCGACGAACACCACCGTGTTGTACGAGAAGTCTTATCTCGACTTCGCGAACACAAACTATCGCTCAAGCATATCAAATGCGAATTCGAGACTACAACTACCAAATACTTGGGACTCGTCGTCTCTGACGGAACTATTGCCACTGACCCTACCAAAGTCGACGCCATCCGTACCTGGCCGACTCCCACAACCCGTACCCAAGTACACTCCTTCTTGGGATTCCTCAACTTCTTTCGCCATTTCATCAAGGACTTTGCGGCCATCACACGTCCACTCAACCACCTTACCAGCGATAAAAACCCTTTTGAGTGGACTGCTGCATGTCAAACCTCGTTCAACACCCTCCGGGATGCGCTTATCAACGCACCCATTCTATCACTCGCCTCCGACTTCGATCCCTTCCGGATCGAGACCGATGGTTCAGGCATAGGACTCGGAGCCATCCTTTCCCAATATCAGGATGGACTCTGGCATCCGATTGCATATCTGTCACAGTCTCTTTCCGATGCGGAATGAAACTATCACGCTGCCAATTTGGAATTCGCCGCCATCATCGAAGCAGTCACCACCTGGCGACAATATCTATTAGATGCCCACGTCCCTTTCGAGATCCTCATGGATCATCAAAACCTCACGTACTTTGCAGTCCCGCAAGACCTCTCTCGATGCCAAGCGCGCTGGAACCAAATCATGCAGGAGTTCCATTACACTCTTGTCCACCGTTCCGGCAAAACAAATCCTGCCGATCCTCTATCCCGGAGGTCAGACTTTGAAATGGGGGTGAAGGACGATAATAAAGGTGTCACTGTTTTTCCCACTCTTTTACAGCAGAATCACATGTCGATGGCTGTGGAGAACGCACTGACATCCGATCAGGACTTTGTTTCGTTTTCTATAGACATTAACGCGCTTTCCATTTCTAACACAGATATCTACTCGAACGCTACGGACATGCGTACGCTAGCGGCAATGCGTGTAGCCGAACAATCTCTTATTTCTCCATTTACCATAGAACAAAGAATAATGGACTTACAGCATCTCAAAGACTCTAAAATAGTACGAGCACTTGCTCAAAATGATAATCGCTTCTCTATTCGCAACTCACTTACATATTTTAAAGACTTTCTTTACGTACCAAAAGACGATACTCTCCGAAACGACATACTAACCAACATTTACAGCCACCCTATGTCCAGACACCCCGGGATACATGCCACTATCTGGAAGGTCCAGGAACGATACTACTGGCCAATGTCCGCCAAGGACGTCAAGAGATTCATTAAAGGATGCGAAGCCTGCCAGAAGAATAAGGCTATCACCACTCCGCGTCATACCCCCCTGCAACCAAATGAAATTCCACGACAACCATGGGAACATATTTCATTGGACCTCATATCCCCACTTCCGGAATCTAATGGAAGTAACGCCATCCTCGTCATAGTCGATCGTTTCTCCAAAATGATCCAACTCTTCGGCGTCCGGGATACCATCAATAGCAAGGGAATTGCGGTAATTCTCCGCGATGAAATCTTCAAACTCCACGGTCTCCCGATCAAGGTCATTTCAGATCGGGGACCCCAGTTCGTATCTACCTTCATGACCGAACTCCAAAAACTTCTTGGCATTACACCGAACCCTTCCACGGCTTTCCATCCCCAAACAAATGGACAGACAGAACGATATAACGCATGGGTCGAACAATACCTGCATATCTACATCAATCACCGTCAAAGCGACTGGAAAGAGTGGCTCCCTATGGCCGAGTTCGCGCACAATCACAATCCTCGATCGACGACCCAACAAACCCTGTTCATGCTCAATTACGGACATGAACCTCGAGTCAACGAGGATCGCCGTACGTCTATCCGAAGTGAATCCGCCACAGATTTCGCCAAACAAATGACGACATTACGCGCGCAAGCGGCCGAAGCCTTGAAGTTGGCCAATGAAGACATGAAGAAGTTCTACGACCGTTCCACACGACCTGCAGGGGATTACAAACCCGGAGACCTAGTCTGGCTAGAGGCCACTCATATCCGCACCAATCGACCAATGAAAAAGCTGGACCAGAAAAGATACGGTCCCTTCGCAGTCCTTGTCAAGGTTGGTGTCGCATCATACAAACTCAATCTTCCGCATAAATGGAAGACTATTCACCCGGTTTTTCACGAGTCGATCCTGCACCCGTATGTCCACCCCGCATCCGGACCTATCCCCGCTCCTCCTCCTCCTGACCTCGTCGATGATACCCTCGAGCAAGAGGTCGAAGCAATCGTCGACTCCCGTCAAAGGGGAGAATGATTCGAATACCTTGTCCATTGGAAAGGATTCCCAGTCGAAGAAGACGAGTGGCTATCTAATACCGACTTGTGCCATGTACAAGGGGCAGTGACAAAGTTCCACCGTTCGCACCCTACCGCTGCATGCCCTGCTACCCGCCTATGCCTTTGTCCACTCGACCTCCCTTCGTCATCCAAGCCCGACGAAGCCTCCCAAACAACCTCCCCGTCCTCATCCGTTTTCTCCGATCCAGGATTTCTCGAATATCGCAGATGCTTCAAATGGTTTGACGATTCTATGTTCGAGATCCCTGAAGTTCCATCAGTGCCAAATCCAGTCCCGCATTCCCAGATTCATTGGTCCTTCTGCAAGGACCCTTACTGCCGCTACCATGCCGACTCATGAGGACATGAGCCCTTAGAGAGGGGGTAATGTCATGATCTTTTTCACTTACTCATACTTACACTCTCATGTGACTTCTTACTCATCCATATCACATGTAGATATTGTTCCATGACGTTCTATCGTCATTCCATGGACTATTACCATAGTAGGAGATCTTGCCTGCCCTATACCTTATGCATGGACCTTGTGCTCATGTATATAAGGGGTACACTCATCGTAGGAGCTCCTTACTTTCGGTTTATTCATTGTCTTTGCGAGTAACCTTAGGGCAACCTAGGACCTTTCATTGAGTCCTGATACATCTCATGTCTGGTTTCAGACTACCCATGATGAACTCACCTTAACAGCAGCATCTAATACTTCATTGGCGGTGCTAAGATTTAATATTGAACACCATACTTGCTCACTGAGTACTTATGTGGTAGTATGTCTAGGATCGAGGGACCAAACAAGACCACAGTAGAGTAAGCCACAATTCTTTCTTCTCTGCTTGAAGTGTCATCTCCTATATGCTTTCCATCAGGTGAAGCAATTGACAGTATGGCCCTGTCTCCGCCAACCACCTTGATGTATGTTTGACCCAGGGGACGTTTAGCAAGCGGTTTGATTTAAGTTGGCACTTGTCAATCAGGTTTTTGTCTCTGTTATCCATACTCTCAGGCATCTTGCCTACTTACTACCATCCGATGAACGCCTCCTAGATAATATGACGTCTCGACTATCCACCTTGATAGATGTCCTTGTTTTGGAGGACGTTTTGATTTTCGGCATCTGCTAAGGTCAAAAACGTATTCTCATATGTCTCGCCTACTTAAGTTAGTACATATATTTAACGCCTTCTATATACCCCAAGTTAATCAGAGATTAGAAAGACGAATGTGTGGTGTTTTTCAAACGGCGCGGAGTTTGCGACTCGCATGCATTCGTGTGATCTGTGAGTCCACTTACTCCGAACGATCGTGACTGACTCCATTAGGAACAAAAGTACTTGGGATGAAATTACCTATCTGGGTCACTGCAGTGGAGTGAGGGAAGGGTATTGCTATAAAATGTGAGATTATTTTCACTACAGAGAATCATTGATACACCAGTTTAATGGAAATCACTGTCACTTCTGTTGAAACTTTGGTTTTGGTCCTGTGTTAACTATCAGGACTCGATGAAAGGTCCTAGGTTGCCCTAAGGTTACTCGCAAAGACAATGAATAAACCAAAAGTAAGGAGCTCCTACGATGAGCGTGCCCTTTATATACATGAGCACAATGGTCTGTGTGTAAGGTATAGGGCCGGTCGGAGTCTTACTATGGTAATAGTCCGTGGAATGACGTAGAACGTCATGGAACAATATCTACACGTGATATGGATGAGTAAGAAGTCACGTGAGAGTGTAGGTATGAGTAAGTGAAAAAGAGTCATGACATTACCCCCTTTTCAAGACCTCTTGTCCTCAAGAGGCGGTATGGTAGCGACAGTAGAGATCCTTACAGAAGGACCAGTGAGTTTGTGAATGAGGGACTGGTTGCCGAGGTATGAGAGTGGGAGGTATAGGATCCTTGGGTGGATCGTCAGGGGATGATGCACATAAAAGACAGTCTGGGGTGTCGAACATGGAATCGTCAAAACGCTTGAAGTGTTTGTGATATTCGAGGAACCCAGGATCAGTGAACGTGGGTTGTGATGAGCATGGGGGACACGTGCAAGGAGGTTCATTCGGGAGGGTGACGAATCCCAAAGGGGTTGGAGCGGTGATGTGGCAGAGGCGAAGCCGAGTGACGGGATGTGTGGCTGTCGGATGAAGACGATGGAATTTGGTGATCGCCGTCTGTGCGTGGGCGAGATCAGTGTTGGGGATCCATTTGTCTTCTTCAACAGGGAAGCCTTTCCAATGGATGAGGTACTTGAAGTGTTCGCCTCGTTGGCGGGAATCGACAACTGCTTCAACTTCTTGTTCAGGAATGTCATCAATGATGTCTGGTGGCGGCAGCGGGGGTATGGTGCCAGTTATCGGTGGGGTGTACGGGTGAAGGAGTGATTTGTGGAATACCAGGTGAATGGCCTTCCACTTATGAGGTAGATCAAGCTTGTAGGAGGCGACACCGACCTTGGTAAGGACCTTGAAGGGACCATAGTGTTTCTGGTCTAATTTCTTCATGGGTCGGTTGGTGCGAATGTGAGTTGCCTCGAGCCATACTAGATCTCCGGGTCTGTACTCCTCCATTGGGTGTATGGAGCGATTGTAGAACTTCTTCATGTCCTCATTGGCTAGCTGGAGGGCTTCGGCTGCTTGCGCATGTAATGCCGTCATCTGTCGTGCAAAGTCTGTAGCTGACTTGCTTCGGATGGACGTACAGCGGTCCTCGTTGATGTGTGGTTCATGCCCATAGTTGAGCATAAACGGGGTTTGATGCGTCGTTGAGTGCGGGTTACTGTTATGTGCGAACTCGGCCATAGGGATCCACTCTTTCCAGTTGCTCTGACGGTGGTTAATGTATATGCGGAGGTACTGTTCTACCCACGCATTATAGCGCTCAGTTTGACCGTTCGTCTGAGGGTGGAAAGTGGTGGAGGGGTTTGGCGTAATGCCGAGGAGTTTTTGAAGTTTGGTCATGAACGTCGATATGAACTGGGGTCCCCGGTCTGAGATGACCTTCAAAGGGAGACCGTGAAGCTTAAAGATTTCATTGCGGAGTATAGTCGCGATTCCCCTGCTGTTGATCGTATCTCTAACGCTGAAGAGTTGGATCATCTTCGAAAAGCGATCGACGATGACCAAGATGGCGTTGTTTCCGTGTGACTCCGGAAGTGGGGAGATGAGATCCAATGAGATATGCTCCCATGGTTGTCGCGGGATTTCATTTGGATGCAGTGAGGTATGCCAAGGGGTTGTGATAGCTTTATTCTTTTGACATGCCTCGCATCCTTTGATGAATCTTTTGACGTCCTTGGCTGATGTCAGCCAGTAGTACCATTCTTAGACCTTCCAAATAGTAGCTCGTATCCCCGGGTGTCCGGCCATAGGGTGGCTGTGAATATTAGTGAGTATATCGTTTCGGAGATTAATGTCCTTTGGTACGTATAGAGAGTCTTTGAAATAGATAAGTGAATCATGAATGGAGAAACGGGTATCGTTTTGAGCGAGTGCTCGTACTACTTTAGAGTCCTTGAGATGCTGTAAGTCCATGATGTGTGTCTTTATAATAGAAGAGTGAGAAAGAGATTGTTCGGCTACACGCATTGCTGCTAGTGTTTGCATATCTATTGCGTTCGAATAAATGTCTGTTGTAGAAGTGGTTAAATTATTTATACTTATAGGAAAAGAAATAAAGTCCTGGTCGGATGTCGATGCGTTCTCCACAGCCGTCAACATATTATTCTGCTGTAAAATAGAAGAAAAAACTGTGACGCCTTTATTGTCGTCCTTCACCCCCTTTTCAAAGTCTGACCTCCAGGACAGAGGGTCGGCAGGATTAGTTTTACCAGCATGATGAACAAGAGTGTAGTGGAACTCCTGCATAATTTGGTTCCAGCGAGCCTGGCGGCAAGAAAGGTCCTGTGGGACAGCAAAATACGTGAGGTTTTGATGATTCGTAAGGATCTCGAAGGGGACATGAGCGTCTAATAAATATTGGCGCCACGTGGTGACGGCTTCGATGATGGCGGCGAACTCCAGATTGGCAGCATGGTAGTTCCGTTCCGCGTCGGAAAGGGACCGCGACAGATACGCAATCGGGTGCCAGAGGCCATTCTGATGTTGCAACAGAATGGCTCCAAGCCCTATGCCTGAACTGTCAGTCTCAATTCGGAAGGAATTGAAGTTGGTGGTGAGGGAGAGGATGGGTGCGTTTATAAATGCATCCTGGAGAGTGTCAAAGGATTGTTGGCATGTCAAGTCCCACTCGAAGGGGTTTTTCTCGCTTGTGAGGTGATTAAGTGGTTTGGCGATAGCCGCGAAGTCCTTGATGAATCGGCAGAAGAAGTTTAAGAAACCCAGGAAGAAGCGGACCTGGGTTCAGGAGGAAGGGGTTGGCCAGGTACGGATGGCATCAACTTTGGTAGGGTCGGTGGCAATAGTCCCGTCAGAGACAACAAGTCCTAGGTATTCGGTGGTGATGGTCTCGAACTCGCACTTGGTATGCTTGAGCGACAGCTTATGCTCACGGAGTCGAGATAGCACTTCTTGAACAACACAGCGGTGTTCGTCGAGAGTCTTGGTGAAGACTAGGATGTCATCCATATAGACAATGACCACTTCCTTCGCAATGAGATCTCGGAGGATGTGATTCATCATGGTCTGGAACGTTGCCGGAGAATTGGTTAGGCCAAAGAACATGATGAGTGGCTCGAAGAGACCCTGATTGGTCCGGAATGCGGCCTTCCATTCATCTCCGTCCTTCATATGGACGTTGTTGTAACCCCAGCAGATGTCCATTTTTGAATAGTATTTGGCTCCGTGAAGCTTCTGAACGATCTCCTCGATGAGCGGGAGAGGGTAGCGATTTTTGATAGTTGCTTCGTTAAGCTTCCGGTAGTCTTGGACTGGCCAGAGTTTGCCATCCTTCTTCTTGACAAAGAAGAAGGGGGATGCAAACGGAGATTTGGAAGGGCGGATGCGCCCAGTAGAGAGGTTTTCTTCAAGGAACGCATCAAGTTCCTTTTGTTCTTTTAACGAGAGTGGGTACATTTTGCAATCGACCTTGTGATCGCCTGGTTTGAGTTTGATCGCGTGGTCCCAGGGGCGACAAGGTGGTAGTTTGTTGAACGTTTCTTTGGCGAATACATCACGGAATTTGTGGTATTCGGCTGGGACTACTTGTTTGAAGGGAATGTCCTGTTTCCCTTGATTGGTGGCGGCAGCGAGGTTGGTTGCCAACATGGCAATATACTTATTTTCGATCTGGAAGACTCGGTCTTCAGGTTCTGCATCTTCGTACTCCCACAGGGGCATGGTTTCTGATGTGAAGTTGATTTCCTTTGTCTGCCAGTCGATGTGCGGGTTATACTGGCGTAACCAGTCAAATCCAAGGAAAACCGCTTGCAAGGATAAGCGCGTCACCAAAAAGGGGATAGTGGATTGGTGGTCTCTGATAGCCACTATCAGATCAATACAGTGTGTGATTGATCCTTCAGCATTGGCGGTTCCGTCGGCATTGTAGACTGGTATGGCCCGAGGTAGGGGTTTTTGTTCGAGTTTGTGCTCTCGGACGAAATCGAAATCGATTGCTGACGCCATACATCCAGAGTCGATCAAGGCAACTGCCTCAACTGTTTTCCTGGAGTCAGTTCCGAGTACGACCGGTATCTTGAAAGCATTTGGCGAGGGTTTCTTTGTTCGATAACGAGGTTTCTGAGTGAGTTCAAGAAGCATAAACTTGGCGGCATCATGAGATGTGTTTCGAAGGTTTGCGATTAGCTCAGCATTGACCTTCGAAAGGCGGGTGTCGTGAACGAAAGCTCGTAAATGAGAGATGAGCCGATCGTCAGGGGTATCATTGGCAATTTGCTTGATCCATTTCATGGATCAAGGCTTAACGGTGGACTTCCATCCGCGATCTTTCCTGGTAAGGATCATTCAGGGTAGAGTTGGTTCCTTTCTACTCACAACCTCAGTTTTTGTCTGCCTCTTGACTGCATGGGACCTGGATGTCCTGACAGCTGTAATGCCCAAAAGGGGCGAAGGTACATTTGGCTCTTGTGTGGCCGGCAAACTAGGACCTTGGCTGCTTTCGCAGTCTGAGATCTCTTCTACGTCAAGGAGAGAGAATTTGTTAGTAGAACGAGAAGGGGAATTAAGCACAGTTTCTGATACTGCCGCGCTGTCCTTAGGCTTATCTGCCTGGGCGCCCCTGACCATAACATTACAATTACAAATTCTAACCGATGACATATCTTGAGAGCGAGGGGATCTCAATCCTCGTTCTCTTCACCAAAATCCATCTTGTCTGCGTCTCGCACTGCGGTTTCCAACTCTTCTAGCGTAGAGTATTCAATGTTGAGTCCACAGACTTCGATATTCTTGGAGCCAGAGCTCTTTTGCAGGTAATTGGCACATGGCCATGGGGAGGTCTTGCCTTCCTTGGCACACTGGAAACAAGTTCCAGTCGCTCTCGCCTTGGATAAATCCATGGGAGTGCCTCGACCTCTGAAGACTCCTGTGGTCTCCGGGGTCGCAGTGTGAGGCTCGACGAATCGGATGGGGAATTTGACCTTTGGTCTTGGCATCTTGTGGGTGGCTCCGCGTTTTCTCTCAGCTATCTCTGTGAGTAAGTGTCCAGCAGCGATGAGCTGCTTAGTCCACTCAGAGTAGCTATTGAGGTAAACCGTTGTCATGTCGATGTTGTAGCGCTCAACTTGTTCAATGATGTTATTGCGGGCATTGATGCGAAGCAATCGCACGAGTTGTCGATCATTGGTGACTTCTGACCATTCTGCGTGAGCGATCAGATTTTGTTGTTTTGTGAGGAACTCCTCGATCGTCATCGATCCCTGTTTAAGATTGAGTAACTCCATCTCGGTGCATGCTGCTTCGTAGATGGGTTTGAAATAAGGGTCGACAAACATTTGGAAGAACGCTCAGGCGGTGTAATCCTCGTAATCGAGGTCCTTTTCGATAAGTAGGGTCATGAATTCCTCCGCGGGTCCTTCCATACAGAATCCGAGAAACATCTTGATCTCCTCAGCATCTTCGACGGATCGGTCAAATCCGAGAAGGTAGAGATGGAACTTGGCCTTCCATTTTGTATAGTCTTTGGGTTTCCCCGAAAATGGTGGTGGCTTCTCAATGTAGGACTTGCCAAGGCGAACGACCTTCAGCTCGTCTTCTACTTCGGGTGCCTTTGACTTTTTCTTTTTTGGAGGAAGGCTTGGTACAGTTGGAGGTGTGGCAGTATGCACTCCATGTTGAGCCACATGTTGGACATACGCGGCATATTGGTTCTGGAACTCCTCGAAGGTCCCAGCCATGGGCCAAGAGCAGAGAGGAGGTGGTAGGGGATCGGAGGTAGAGGGTCCGATCTTGGTCGCCATTGTTGGTCTTCCGTCATTTTGCGAGGAAGTGCGACTAATGTTGGGAGGAGAGTAAGGATAAGCAACTGGAGTGGTTCGGTCTCCAGCAGGCAGATGCGGTGGTCTTTGGGGGACTCACGGGGAATGTCGGGGTGTGGAATTGTCTGAAATGTTGGGCAACGAAGAAAGCTGTAAAATTAAAATTACTTTCTAACTTCTTTCTACCGCTTGCCCTTTTCCTTTATTTCGGCCTCTGTGAACAAAGGTCTTAACATCAGGATATCTGGGGCGGGTTGTATCAAAGTTCTCGTTGATGTCGTTGTACTTGCTGTCCTGCCTTATAACGTCGATAGGTGACAAGGAACGGGCGAAGTAGATGAGCTCGTCATTTGTTGTAGCAGCACGTAATCCCTGCAAGAATTCCTTGCTGATGTCACAGGTGGGGATGCAGATTGGATGTCGCTGCAAAGAGCAGACACTCCGGACAGTGACGATAGTCAGGCTTGTTATTCCTGAAGCAAGCCGTGACTTTTTATTGGGTGGCGGGTTGATTCCGCCAATTGGTACAAATGGGGTTTCCTGAGCTTCCTCTGCGTGTCCGCGGAGAGCGGTTTGTGTTAGCAACGAAAGTCTGGATCAGTAGTTCGTCAGGTTCGAACTCCTTGTCTGAGAAGTGGATGAGAGGAGGCCTGGGAGTAGAGTCGGAATTGACGATAGTTTCTTCGTCGGAGTCCCAAGCATCTGTCATGGAGCGCAAGGGATGGTGAGGAAGGGGCTGCTGCGGCGCTGGCACATGGGCAACGGGCTCGACAGCAATGACACGAAATGTGAGTTGGAGGTAGGTGAGGAGAAAGACTAGTACAAGTCCTTCTAGAAGGGTACAGGTGGAACGGACCAAATCCTGGGTAGATTGGAAATAATCCAGAATACGATCTTCCATATCAAGCTGAGCTGAAGGAAGAAGAGAGCGAGGACTCTCGATGGCACGGTATAAACGCCTGGCATAGACCGTTAAGGCCGGTGATGGGAGTGCAACAATCGCTTGCCGTCGATTTGTACGGTGAGGACGCTCTGCTGCCAGCGCGATAACTCAGCGACTCAGACAGCCAGAGGGCTTGACGTGAAGCAAGGAAGAGGAGGGTGTCGACGAGGCTTTGACCAGCACCGTACAGCTGCAGGTGTGAGCGACGACGAGAGTCGGAGGATACGTCGGTATGAGGAGGGATAGGTGGTCGACAAGGTGTTGACGACGCGATGAGTGAGGTTCGAATGATGGCGACGGCGGGCGGGCAAGGTGTTGACGACGCGATGAGTGAGGTTCGAATGACGGCGACGGCGGGCAGGCAAGGTAGGAGGTTACTTTCAGTTTTATATCAGAACTTGATGAAAGGTCCTAGGTTGCCCTAAGGTTACTCGCAAAGACAATGAATAAACCAAAAGTAAGGAGCTCCTATGATGAGCGTGCCCTTTATATACATGAGCATGATGGTCCGTGCGTAAGGTATAGGGCTGGTCGGAGTCTTACTATGGTAATAGTCCGTGGAATGACGTGGAACAATATCTACACGTGATATGGATGAGTAAGAAGTCACATGAGAGTGTAGGTATGAGTAAGCGAAAAAGAGTCATGACATTAACCGAGCGGCCAGAACCGGTCCTGATCACTGCCCGTTTCACAAAACAGTGATGGACATGACCGTAACAGAATTAACTATTGTAGTAGGTGCCGAACTTGACGGATTCGCATATCTATATCAAGTTTCAAGGCCCAGTGGCATGATGACAGATGGAAGTGATTGTTTTTGATAGTTGGTGTACTACTTCACACGAGCCGCCACTAAGCACTCATCAAATACCTATAGCCATTTTTTTATGTGTGGTAGGTTACTATTTCTGGGTCCTACTGAACAGGTTTCAAGTGAAAGAAGAGAATAACTGACTAGCGACACGAAATACATGATATGTATGTATATTACATTCCAGTCTGTAACTTACATCACGATTCATGTCACACTAATAGCCTAATACAGTCTTGCCTTCTCCCTAACTCAGAGTACACGCTACTTATCTTCATTTAAAAACCCTCTGTTGAAGTCTGGGACCAAAATATAGCGTTATGCATATATTCAATTTAGTTGAGACTCAGGAACATATCTCGTGGTGTCACTCAATGCCATACAAGAAAGTCGGTACAGCATGCATCAGGCCGCATTTCTTCGACGGCATTGTAGAACACCTTGATTCCAAACTTTGCATCGATCCGCTGGTGACGAGCTTGTAATTTTGCGTGTTGTTATGAAGGTGGTTAATTACCTTGATGCATGACTAAGCATGCTATGCAAAGCATATTGGAAAATCAAGCAGATTTTCGATAAACAGCCACCTGGGCCCAGGTATATATCGAATGTTTGTGATAATAAGAAATCGAGCGAGATAAGACACCAGAGCGACAAGGAAGACACCAAGGACTTCAGTCCACATGACCATGAGTTCATAGAATGTTGAGCAGAAGATATGAATAAGTAGAGGAGTTGCATATACCTGCGTTGCGAATACTGGATTTTATACCCATCATCTTGCCCAAGTTTGAATATAGGTGACACTGGTCGAATGATTTATCAGATTGACAGTTGATGCAAACGAAGCAGGCACCCTCACTTGATCGGCTTGAGAAATGTTTCAGAAAATGGATTGTCATTCTGGAACATCATCATCAAATAGCTTCTCTGTGCTCTACAAGATCGGCGAAGAATTTATGTAGTAAACTCTGTGTCTTGCTAGGTATGTTGTGGTTGGTTAGAGCCTTTCAAGTGAGAGGTGGAATTACTAACAGCACCAATGGAGACAAGACTACTATTTCCAATCACAGCCTAGAACACGTTAGTGCTATCTTATCGATGTGATACACTTAGGTGACAATTCCCAGAGGTTAGAGAGTTCTGCCTTTAGGGGTTTTTAATGTTCAGCATGTTTATTTGGATAGTCCTATCACTTGCAGCCCTTGAATTCATTGAAGTATCACTCACATCCAAACTCCCCTGTTGAAGAGAAATGTGATTGATTGATCATTGGCACAGTCAGATCACGTTGACATGCTGGTGCATACTAAGCTATTCATGCATGTCTATATCTTGGCAGCTGATTGTCTCCTCATGGAAGTAATGAGTCATCATCAGAGACCTAGTGCATGGATGTGAGCTGGCATGTGCGCGTATACTTAGATAATGACAAAGTACCATTCACTCAGGTTCCTTCACATGATATCCCAAGGCAACACATGCTTATACATATTATCAACTAGCATGTACTTGCCATATTTTCTGCTCATTTCTCCAAATGCTTGATATGGTGCATGTATTGGAAAGTTGAGCAAATTTCCCAGGAGAGGCAATCCAGGAGGCCCTGGTGGGAGTGGAGTCATTCTCAAAACAAGTTGTTGAACAAGGTATAGTGCAAAACCTGCAAGGAAGACATCAAGGAGGTAAACATTCATGATTTCTGCAGATACAAGACATGGTCAACCAGGTGCAAATTGTATGGAGTCTGTTATGCTCAATGTAGTCAAAGTGTGGCCTGCAGAGGTTTGAGGGCTTACTGTTGCTATACAGCTGACAGGGGCAAGGGCCTGATGAGGAGGTTCCTTGTCTGGGATACTAGAGACCATTGTAGGACTAATGACAGGTCAAAGGGGAGTCTGTTCAAGGGTCTTCCTTGACAGAGGTTCTGAGGACCATTGAGGATCATGAGATCAATGGGTCTAGGGATGTCACAGGACTAGCGACAGATAAAGGGTACAAAGAGAGTATCCACTCAATAGTAGGATGAGGACTGAGGGACCAAAGGCAATGAAGATACTAGGTAGATTGCAGGAGGTCAAAGATAGTGAATACATCTGAGTACCAACAGTTTATATATGCAAGTCAAAATGGTTAAGGGTAGGCAAAGAGAGGAAAGTGAGTCAGCGATAGAAAGTGATGGAATCGTGAAGAAGCTGGAGTCACTATGAATGGATGTGATGGCATCAGACAAACATTGGTAATACAACTGTGGATGAGTCATGCTAAATATGTAAGTGGTAATGAATCAATGATGAAGAAAAGAATGATCCAAGCAGGGCTCGAATAGTGAGGGTCAAGGTCCTTTGGTGTACACAAGTAAGTGAAGAGAAGGAAAAGAAAAGAGGGGCCCAATGAATCATAACAGAGTCAAGACAACTGAAGCACCTTTTATTTCACAAGTTACAGTTCCCGAATTGAACAGGTCAGATGGAATCACAATAGCCTCTGTAGTGCTTATCCTAGTGGTGACAAATCAATCAGTGCATTAATGTGCCTGAGATGCTATGAGCCTATGATAATGCCTAATCTATGATGATAGATCCACAAGTCACTCATGCCATGGTGGGAAATGTCTTGGAGCAGTAGCAGTAAGAGCCACAACAACTATATAGCATGTCGTCTGTGTGGGTCCTTGTCATTTAGCCTTTCCAGCCTCCTCATCCTCAATGCCAAGTTATTATCATGAGAAAATGAAATTTACACACCACTTTTGAACAATGTGCAAGTCTACATTGCATCTACACATGGCAACGGCCACAGCTTGGCCACAGCTATTTGTGCTCCATTTAGCATACTATACTGTATACAGTATAGTTGTTGCCTAGTAAGCCTTGCCAAAGGCAGGGAGCTAACAGACAGAAATGTGAACTTTTCCAATTCGACTGCCATGACTCTGCACTGGAGTTGTGCTTTGTCACATTATGGTGTTGTCAGTCCTTATTATTTGTGAACCTTTACAATGTAAATTTCACTGATTAAGATCATATAATTTGCCACTGGTGACCTTGTTTGCTCTTGTTCACTACCCCAATATTGCTGTTGGATTCTTGTAAACAGTTTGAGCAAATTGGCACCAGTGGCAGCTTGCATGAAAATAACATTCCTAAGAAATTGTGTCTGAACTTCCCCAGTGGCTGCTTCAGATCCTGTGACCTAACTATTGCCTATTTAAGTAACTTGATAACCATTGCGACTCATAATACTATTTGGCAATAGACTTGTGACCAGTCCTGTGTTTATGATGTAAGCCATCAATATATGAGGATCATCAATAGACAGACTGGTAAAACTGGGAGTGGTGCAAGGGGGGTGAGCAGATTCTCAGAACAATGTGGCTTCTGTCCAATGAAATAGCTCATGTTTTCACTTCGAAAATTGATTATGATATTATTTGCATTGCCTGTCAAAATCAATTAAGGAAACACTTATAGATCGATCAATGGGCACCACTGGACACATTGAGAACAACATGAACTGAGTTTCATGGACTGTGAACCCTTGGCAATACTTCTGGAGGTGATTCAGTGTGCTCCCCTGGACACGTTAAGTTATTCTGCTTTGGAATTGATCAATGATTGGCTATCTCTCAAGTACTTATAAACTCTGGATGACAAAGATAAGCTTGATGTGATCTGGGCTTGTCTGATCATATCATTTCTCACCAAAGGCCATGTCATTCCACAGGTATTTCAGCTCAAGACATCCCTAGCAATACTACATTAACATGATTCCATCATTATTGCTGGTACTGATAGTGGGAAAACTCTATGCTTATTGATCCCCATTCTTTTCCATTCCAAATTCATTTCAATCACAATCTTGTTACTGTTATGCTTGACATGGTCAAGTGTAGGCCTGCAGAGGTTCAAGGGCTTACTGTCACTATACAGCAGACAGGACAAGGGGTGGGCCTGATGGAGGGGTTCCTTGACAGGGAGGCTAAGGCCGGCGTAAGACTAATGTCGGGTCAAAGGGGGTCCGCTCAAGGGTCTTCCTTGGCAGAGGTTCTGGGGACCATTGAGGACCAAGGGATCGATGGGTCTTGGGGACATTGCAGGACTAGCGATGGATCGAGGGTTCAGAGGGAGCATCCACTCAACAGTAGGACGAGGACTGGGGGACCCGAGAGCAACTCCAAGATACTAGGTAAATTGCAGGAGGTCTAAGATAGCGAATACATCTGAGTATCGAAGGTTTATATACACGAGCCAAATGGTTAAGGGTAGGTCAATGGAAGAAGGTGAGTCAGCGATAGAAAGCGATGGAATCACGAAGAAGCTGAGTCACTATGGAGTGGATGCGATGGCATCAGATAAGTATTGGTGATACAGCTGCAGATGAGTCACGCTAAATAAGTAAGCGGTATTGCAAAGATAATGGTAAAAAAAAGGACCCAAGCGGGGCTTGAACAGCGAGGGTTGAGGTCCATTGGTGTACAAGGTAAGTGAGGTGAGGAAAAAGAAAGAGGGGGCCCTAGCAAATCATAACAGTTACACTTGCACAATATCCAGTCTCAGTGTGTCCTCAAAGGTGACACAAAGTCCTATAGCAATCCTTGGGGTTCTCTGCTGAGACTCGAGACTCAGGTAGGATGAGACTAAACACTGCATATAATTGCGCAGATCTAGCTGCAGAATATATATGATAATCAGTAAGTATTTATACAGCTCAGAACCATCTCAGAATGGGAAGGGGATGGAACGGAGCACATGGTACACTACAATGGCCTTGTGGATCAATGGATAGGAATGGGATAACACTACCATTAAAGGACGATGGAAGGAGGAGCAGAGGTCCATGATGAAAATGACCCTTGGAACACATGGCTTATACTACAAAAGAGGAATGAGTGAGGAACATGGTAAATCAAGAACAGGGATCTCCATATGACCATATGGAGCATAGTCTTTGGGAAATAGGATCCAATAACATTCTAAGGGTAGTCTGTCTTCGGGCCTCCATTCTGATTGAAGAGTTGTGAAGTGTTGCAAAGTTTCTGAGATTCCAGAACCTTCAGAACTATAGAAAGGTAATTCAGAAGTGTCGGAACTATGGGAACCGATTCCGGAACCTTTGGAACCACCAGAATCACACTTACTTGTAACAAATCTCTCCACTCAAGCACCTCTAGACTACTCAGATAAGGTGATATTACAATGCTACTGACACTACAAGTATCATCATGCTCTAGGTTAGCAAAAGCGAGAAGTTTGGAATCAAAATGATCATGATCAATGAGGACACACCATTTGATGAAAATCTCTGGAAGGTATGTCAAGTACAAGGCTACTAAGTCACTCTTGCTAGATAATTTTGATAGACATGAAAGAATATTTGAGATGGCGCATATCAGCATCTGATAGTTTCACCTGAACAACTTGGACTCTACAACAGTCATCTACCACATCTAGCCCAACTCCTTCATGAAAACTGGTTGTTTGCACAGAAGATTAGTCACATTCATGTTAATGAAGCTTACAATATACATACAGCCAGGCTATCTTGTTACAGGGAGGATGCATTTCAGCCAGCATATGGCAAAATCAGATCACTTCAGACTCTTCTCCCAAAAGGCATGCTATCTGCCATACTGCCAGATCAAATCCTTGCTACAGTCAAGAAACAACTTGGTATATTCCCTGACATGTTAGAGTTACAGCTTGATATGAATCATGCTAAAATTACATATGCCATCTACCCAATAATAGGATCCCTCCACAAATTTGAAAATATTTGTTTTTTGATCCCATCAATCTTTCATCCATCCATGGGGCAATATCAACATCAAGACCTCTATCTTCATCAAGCAGTGAGATTCAGCACTGGCCAAGATTCAGTCTGGCACATTCGCAATACTGTACAAAATCAATGCTAATTCTACTTATTTGTGACTGTCACCAATGCTATTGTGTGCTCAACAAGTGACCAACCTCAAATTCAATGCCAATATTCACCCTATATTACAGCAATGCTCCTTGTTTTGTAATCAGATATGCATACATCTTGTCAAGATACTACTTAGATTCTTCAAATCGTTTGAGGAATTCCAGTGCCCAATTGACCCCTGTCTCAGTCATCCTGCATGCCACAAAATGCCCAAAGGGCACCACACAAAGCAATACCCATTGTGCACTTCAACGATAGATAAGAGTTCGATTTCTGGAAATATTGCTGTCATCAACAATGTCTACATCAATCAACTCAAGATGACTCATGAGCAGCTGGTCAATCAGGCCATTCCTAGTATCAATGATCAATCAACAAATGCATGTATTCAAGGAGCCAAAGCCTTGTGGACAAAGGACATGAATCCATTTATGCAATTACAATTCCTTCAACTTGGATTCAGTCTTTTTCATCTCTGTATGAATCTCATATGGGCACTGCTATATGCCCATTGGGGCTCAATCCATCAAGTCGAAAGCCTCACATATTTCTTCTCGGTTCTTGATCAAACACAACTTGGCTGTGAGCACCCTGATTACCATACACTACTATCAACACTCTTTCAAATCCTCTGTAGGATCATTCTCAATGCTTCGCAAGTTGAGTGTGGCCACCCATCTCTTGCCAAATTCGCTTTGTCAAGTTCTTCTGCAGATGACTTACTTCAAATTGCCAAAAACATCATTGCTAATCACATCTTGCTGTTGTCTGAGCAGAAACCAAACCAAAGTCAAAAAAGATCTAGAATGACCAATACCAATCAGCAAGCTCACTCTGATACCAATGATGCAGCAAATTACAATCTTCATCTCTTGATGTGTGATCTACTTTATGTGCTTGAGCTTACTCAGGCTATTCCAGATGAAGACTTTGGGCATGTTGAAGACATTCTTGGGAATCTTGCGATGATCTTTCATGGTGCAGGCTCAAACAATTACTCAATGGAAATTCTACACTGGATCTACAACATGAAAAATGTTTGAATACTGAAGTTTGAGTGAGTTAGAGCTATGTATGTCCCCATGTCTAAATCTCCATGACAGTGAACAGAGATATAATGTGAGACAGCATGCTCATCAATATGTCTGATCTCGAAGGTCACTGGATGCTGGTTGACTTGAATATCAAACATCTCATCAAATTTTTGAAGGTAAGCTCCATATTCAAGTATAATCTGCTGACTACATCCTTTATGAACAGACATTCTTTGCTGAAAAAGAGGTTTACATATCATGGGACCACTTGGGGGATATCTCAGCATCCATTAACCTTTTACAGAACATTCACAAGCAGGTCAATCATGTGCTCAAAGCAGCTTACCATGGAGTCACCCATTTGAATCCAGACATGTCATCTTCAGTTGACAAAATCACATACAAGGTTCAAGAGCTCAAACTTCATGTTTTCAAGCCAAATAGGCCTGAAATCACTCAATTAAATTGGTCATTGATACACTAACAGTCAGAGAGCAGAAATTGAAGTCATCTATATTGGCAACATTCAATCGGAAAGTGAAGGCAATGTTGATAGGCCAAGGATTTGATTTTGATGAGAAAGATGAAGTACCATCAACAGACTTTGATTTTGTTGACAAGTCTGGACTCTGAATGAAGTTTACATTGCACAGATCATATTTGAGCAGTAGAAGACAACCTTAAAGTGTACATGTGAATAGAAAAGCAAAGTTTACATGCAAGTAGAAAAACTCTCTGGGGTCTGAATGCTAACAAAAGTCACTCCCCTTGCCTTCTTCACTGGCTGTGAATTGCTTGATGTCAATCAGCAACTCGAAGCAACTTGGGCCTTGAGATCATGTTTGAACTGTGTGATGACTTCAAGTATTTTGATCCCATATTTGCTTGCCCAGTCTTTCATTTCCTTGAGAAGTCCAACAAGGTTGCTTAGAGTCTGGATTTTTGTTGGGTGCATTTTGCTAATGAGTTTGATTCCACTATCATCGATGAGCCAGGTGCAGGGAAAGAAAGGGTCTTCTTTGTGGGTACATTGACATCAGCTCACAAGGCAGTTGAAGAGTTCCTGTCTTTCATCTGAAGAACAAAATTGATTTCACTTGCATTTGATTGGTTTCAAATTGGATTCGTCTCGAGCATGATCAGTGGCAGTGTATAGCTTACCATGGAAAAAGGTGGAGAGGTTGAAGTCATTATTATCATGGCAATCACAGCACCATGGCCCAGTGAAGTGCAATGCTATAATACATTCGAATCAGTGTAAAGTAGCTGTATGAGATATTTATCTTCTGGTGATCTATCATGGAGATAATTTGCAAAGAATTGGCAGAGGCAGGTGGATGATTGGGCAAACCAGATTGATGCCAGACTCATCCAATCTTGCTTGGTCAAGTTCTTCTTCAGCAACCTAGTATATGGCCTGTCATGATCACTCCAATTCATACCATCCAGTGAAAGATCGAGTGCCCAAGGTTCAACCATTGCCAGGAAAAGTCCTATTGAATTGGGGTTCTGTTACGATTCGTTGGGCCCCTCTTTCTTTTCCTCACTTCACTTACCATGTATACCAAAGGACCTTGACCCTCGCTGTTCAAGCCCTGCTTGGGTCCTTTCTTTTACCATTGTCTTTGCAATACCGCTTACTTATTTAGCATGACTCATCCGCAGTTGTATCATCAATACTTATCCGATGCCATCGCATCTACTCTGTAGTGACTCAGCTTCTTCACGATTCCATCGCTTTCTATCACTGACTCACCTTCTTCCATTGACCTACCCTTAACTACTTGGCTTGCATATATAAACCTTCAATACTCAGGTGTATTCACTATCTTAGATCTCCTGCAATTTACCTAGTATCTTGGAGTTGCTCTCGGATCACCCAGTCCTCGTCCTACTGTTGAGTGGACGCTCCTTTGAACCCTTGATCCGTCGCTGGTCCTGCAACGTCCCCAAGACCCGTTAATTCCTCAGTCCTCAACAGTCCCTAGAACCTCTGCCAAGGAAGACCCTTGAATGGATCCCCCTTCGACCCGACATTAGTCTTATGCCGGCCTTAGTCTCCCTGCCAAGGAACCCCCTCATCAGGCCTCCTCATCCTGTCTGCTGTATAGCAACAGTAAACCCTCGAACCTCTGCAGGCCTACGCTTGACCACATCAAGCGTAACAGTAGATTTGTGAGTGAAGGGAATGAGATACACAGTCCCCATCTGTGTAGAGCATCAATGGTCTGATGTGAGGCCCTGTTCATTCAAAGGAATAAAGTGAATGGCCCTGCAAAGTAGAGGGCATTCTGTGATCTTTCCTAAGCTAGTTGGGCCACAATAACATTGCATGCCTTGGAACGATCAATACATTCAAATATAATATGTAGAATAAACATGCATACAGTGATACATGACTTAATTTTATTATTCTCCTTTGCATGTTTTGTTTGAGCCACAATTCATAAGAGGTGGCCAAGTGTTGGGGCATGGCTATCAACAAGTGGATCAACTTTAGCATTGATGTCCCATGAAAGGAGGCTATCTGGGGTGGTGGTATTGACAGACCAAGTGAGGGCAGTCTTGATGAGGTCCATCTCTGTCACGATCTTGTCCAAGATGAATGTGATTGCATGCAGTTCTATTCACACAGAAAGAACAGTGTGGCCTCATTTGTCCTCAAACATATAGTCCAGGAGCCTAGTTAGCTTCCCAGAAGGATTAGCATAGAATTGGTCTCAATATGTCGCAAACTCAGCCTTTTCAGACTTCAAGACATGATGTAGAAAGTTGAGTAGCAATATGCAGCCGTCTAGAAGGATCTTCACTGCTTTTCAAAATCGTTCATTATGACTGTATCATAGACCATCCACTTGAATGGCATTGTCAGATTTCATGATGTTTGCATTCCAGTCAGGGGAGCTTTCAACAATTGGTGATCAAGCTGGGGCTTATCTAAAATGATAACCACTTATTCTACAGTAGCTACAGCCCGAGCTATCTTATCAAGAAAAAAGGTCCCAAAAGGGACATGGCAGTCACATTGTCCTGAGAATCTGCTCACCCCCCTTGCACCACTCCCAGTTTTACCAGTCCGTCTATTGACGATCCTCATATATCAACAGCTTACATCATAGACACAGGACTGGTCACAAGTCTAATTTGGCAAGGGGATACGATACAGATCACAATACTGAAGTACAGATCAAGTTCGATTTGCAGACTTTGGCATGCAAAAAGACACCAAGAATCAGTGTCTATGTAGACCTAGCTGAGAAAACCGGCAATTTTTCCTTCAAAAACAACTTACTAAGTATCCAAAAATTGAAACAACATTCAATCTTTCTCTCAGGACGTGACAAAAGCCAAAAGAATTGTCTACATAAAATGGCCACATAAATAGGGAAAGAATACAACACAAGGTATTTAAACGAGTGTGGAGTCCAAAATGGAACCAAACAGACAGAAAAGCAGAGGCCAGAGGCCATGTTTAAGTATAACAGACTTGAAACTAGATTGGAATTGATCACCATATTCCCATCTCACGAATGGCAAATAGGCTAAACGAATTATTTGCATTCCTCGGCGCATTCCTCGCCTGCTTTCTCCCTAACTTTCTCATCAACATATTGGGGGGGAGCAACGAACATGGTCTCCGGAACCTGCTCATACACAATGTATTCGTGATCGAAGGTTTCTTCCCGCTCACCGCGCACAGTGCGGTAAGCAAGAACAGATAGCACCCAGAACATCCTCAAAAGGACGCCGATTCCACAGCCTGGTCATATAAACACATTAGCCCACGAAAGGGGGATCTGTAATTCCTTACCGAGAACAAAGGCAACTGCACGACCTTCCCAGGGGCCAAGCGTCCTGATGGCCCGATGAATGCGTCTCAAGAAGCTCTTGTGGTGCTTGTGATGCTTGTGGTGGTGCTTGTGGTGCTTGTGACTTCCGCGGTGCTTGCGATGGTGATCATCGTCGCTCTCATCATCATCATCATCAGAGTGCTTTCTGGGTTTTCCATCTTCAAAAGCCTCTTCTGAGGTACCGAGGACGTTATTGCGATGGGGGTAATTAACGGGTAGGATGTGGATTTCATTGGGTCTAGGTGCTTCCAGGTGTGCCTCAATGAGTGGCATGCCAAGCGCGTGACGGATTGCATTGGAAAAGCGGATGGCCTTGTCGCGCAGCGAGTCTCCACAAGAGTGGTGGCCCTGCTTCTTGACGGGGATAGGAGGGTTTACAAAAACCATGGGACGGACGATTCGAGCAACGTTATCATCATTACCGTTTACGTTGGCATTTGCCAGCGCATGACCGAGGCGAATGTTTGCATTCTCGTTAGAGGGATTCTCGATGATGCGGACCGGCTCTGCCGCAACGAGGCCGACTGCAGGTGCGATAAATGTTTGAGTCAGTAATATAGGACAACTGGATGATATCTCACCGATGGTGGCCCCCGTCAAAAGTAGAGGTAAGATTGAAATGCGCATGCTATTGGGCTTTCTTGCCAAGTTATTGGGAAATGCGAGTAACCAGTTTCGCTGATATCTATGTAACGGAGGAAGACGGATGAGTAGGAGTGAGGGGTAAGTAAGGCGTTTGTCGGGCTTGCTGCACCACACGCTTCAAACTCCGACAGGCTGACTTGCACTGGTTCGCCGCAGTCGAAACAAAAACAGGCTATTTCGAGCATTTAGCACCGCATTACACGTTACTTTTGGAGCGAGTCGGCAAACTTCGGCAAACTTTAGCTAAAGAGAAACTTCCCGTCTCGTGACACCTTGACTGTTGGAATCCCTATAAAATTAGGTGAGGGTCCGGGCCTAATCTTGCTCGCTGCTCAATGTCTTCTTGAGGCCTCAGGTATAGGTAATTGAATACACATCTCCATTGTAGGACAAAGCCCATGAAATCATACTGCGGATGATTGCCTGCAGCAACCGCAGTCAGACAGGCATGCTGTGTAGCTCAAATCTTGGTTACTCACGCAGTGACCGTGAACTTGAGCGAAGTAAATACGACCGTCAGCTTGACCGCATTGCCTACTAATTCTGGCCACCCCTTCTCGTCGAGCATAACCATCCCGTCGTCCTCCTCTCCGTGTAGCCTGTAGAAACGAGCGTAGATCGAAACCTCAGGTTTATACTTGAACTCGGATATCCACCAATCGTCTTTGGTGGCAAATCGTTGAATGAACATGTCTACTGCTTTCTACGTTGTTTGAGTAACCGCATCAGTAGGATGTAATTATGCGGGTATATATGTCTCGGGCAGTTGAAATATATAACGTACACGATAACTCATAGCTTGAAGTGCGGCCCTACCGAATGCACGTCTTTCATTCCTACATGTCACTATGACCTGTGGCGGAAGCTGTTGCGCCGAGGTGATGAACTGGTGAAGGATAGTTATTGCTGAGACAACATCTGTGGGCAGCATCGGGACCTGCGACTCAGAGGGTCTCGGAGTCGAGGTTAGTCCACTCATGGTGAGGTTGAGATGAAACTGGATGCACCGTCAAGAAGCCTTGTCGAAGGCCTCATGGCTAGGCTATGTGACAGGGGTTGATGTTCACATATTGACAGCTAAATATGCAGAGCTTTCTGGTACGTCGTTGGTCTGATGGCGTAGTTGGTTATCGCATCTGTCTAACACACAGAAGGTCCCCTGTTCGAGCCAGGGTCAGATCATTTTTTTTCTTCACACCCTTGATTCATTTTCGTCACAAAACTTTAAGGTCTCACTTGTTGATCATAGATCAAGGATGTTGCTCCCTTCGATTCACCTCGCTCCCCTTGATGGAATTCCGTGACAATTCTCCGATTTGCTTTTAATTGTGCAGTACACAAGAATGATTCCTCAAGCTCGAGTCATTATCCAGAGCACTATGTATATAGTTAAATCTATTATAGCAGCATATGAGGCCAACTCGATCATCATTCGGCGAGTTTTGCTGAAACACAGTATATATTTGCGTCATTTATCTTGCGCATCGCTCGCTTGACGGTCAAGTGGCGTTTATATGTCTTTTTTGGTGGTCGTCAAGCAATCTTAGGTGGAGCACTCAAACATCTGCGCAGAATTAAATTGCCAGTGTGTAAATGGGGCCATCGGAGATCATGTGGAGTAACACCAAAGTGGTATAGCGTTTCCTGTGGGATAGATACACAAATAGGATTCACTGTGAGTTGGATGCGTCGTGTCTGCTCCCCGAGCTCAAGTTCCCCATCTGGGTCGCTGGAGCCCTCAAAGCATCACGGTCAATCAAGATTGCAGCGCTGGTGACCGAGATGGAGGGCGTGGGTGCCACTTGCCCTGTTTTTCCCCGTGCCAAGCACTTTGTACGTAAATGAGAGTTGCCGAGAAAAAAAAAAGGGTCTTTGATTTATTTCAACGTCGTCACGTCTCGTTTCACCACCCTCATTCTCCCGCAGTATTTCTTTGCATACGCGTATGCACATGACACCCAACTCCAGCCTGAGCTCACGTTCGTTCTTTGCTATGCGCCCCCGCTATCTGTCGACAAAGGTCATTGCCCTTGGCGCTCTTGTCACCTTTGCGATCACTCTCTATACGTTTTCATCGCACGAGTTTTCGTCACGCCTGTCTGACTGGTCTGTCTTTATGGGCCGGCAACGAAGTATGTGCTCCCCTGAGGCGTGGGCCTCGGGTCAATGGACGTACACTTCCCCAGACACTGGTCCGTCCGTGCTCACAGCTGCGGAGCAGGTATTTGCTTTCAATGGGTTTGAAGGATGTGCAGCAGATCGGGAATTCTATTGGCACCTGGGCGCCGACAACCCAGAACAGTGGAACAGATTCCCCAATGTTTCGTCGTACAAGTGGAGCCCGTCGCGTGGATGTAGCGTCCGACCATTCAACGCGGCTGCTATGATCAAAGATATGGTCGAACAGGGCGGTTGGTTGTTAGTGGGCGGTGAGTTTTCCTATGTATTATTGACCCTGTTCTTGACGCGACTTTGGGAATCGACTAGATTCGGTGACGGAAAACCACTTCTTTTCGCTATCGTGTCTTCTATACCCCCACGTACGCGCGACCCCCAATTATACGGAAAATCCCTACTTCGATAGGGCGTGGCCTCAAAGACTATACCTCTCGCCAACTTCTCCTCTGATATCCGAACTAGACTTTCCATCCAACTTCTCCATCGAGAGCACGCCCCTCGTTTTCTTTCGCCGCGTGGATCTTCTGCTAAATACGGATGATCTCGAGCAACTCTACCGAGGCACCCTACGGACAGAAGCAGATGAACTAGATCCCACTGCTACGAACTATACTAAGTCCCTTTTCAGCGAAGAATCGACGTGGTCAATGTCGCCCTCGGAGTACATGCCTCTCCTCCTCTCTTCGCCACCGGAAGGCAATTATGGGACCATGATCGTCAGCACGGGTGGACACTGGACGACTACTCTGATGAGTGCGTTTCGTGACGACGAAGCGGGAGACGAAGTGGGGTATGGGATTGAAAGCGTCAAGGCTTTTTTCAAAGTGGCGATGCGAACATGGGCGGGGCAGGTCCAGGGGACAATTGATGAATATCGGCGCAACGGCGGTACACGACCGAAACAAGTTGTTGTCAGGGCCTACCTTCCCGGCCACGAGAACTGTCATGAACACCGTGCGCCGTGGTCGGAGATTGCGCCCTACCAGTGGCGATGGTACAACTGGCCGTGGATTAAAGATTTCAATGCGATATTCCAGGTGGGTCCTGCCACTTCGAACAACGCGCTGGCGCGTTCATTTTGTGCATGAATGCCGGACGATATATTGATGGACTTGGTGGCTCGGGAAATAGGATGTTCTCGCAACGCGCGAATTCCCGGATATTTTTTACTTGCCGATCGATCGACCAGGGCGTCTGAGGCCTGATTCGGTGGGTCCAGTCACGACATGTAATTGCCGTTCTTATCGTGCTCATTTCTTGTATTCTTCATCTTAGCATTCCGGCGATTGCCTACATATCATGACCGGCGCCGGCGTTCTCGAAGGATGGTCGCACTACATCTGGCACTTTGTCACTCGAGAAGTTGCTGGTCGAATACGATAGATGATTGATCTAAAAACGGGCCATCGGATCTGGATTCTTGGCATCCGCCACCATTCCTTCCCTTACGTAGTATACACATACCTCATGGTGAGACATTGCGAATGCCCTAAGTTATTTTGTCTCTCCACTTGGCTAACATAGCTTGACCTTGTATATGTGAGATAGACGTGACCGGACTCGTGCGGGGCTCGGTTGAGTGCCGACGTGTGCGAAGCAGAAATACTATGTCGTATCGGTATAGCCGACATGAAACTGAAGTCGGGTTTGTCGAATTGATCTGATCGGGATCATTGTATCCGCAGGCAGCTGAGTCATCCATTAATCTAAACAAAACCAGGTCAGGGCATGTGTGTGTGCACCGGTCCTCAATGGCTCGTTCCCGCGGAACAATGTCAGAGGGGAAAAGGCGGGCATTCACCAGCGTCCTCGAATCAACGGTTTCGCCCCGATCACGCTGTTGCTGGAAGCACGTAATTTTTTCCGTTCGCTTTTACTAGTCGTTTCCGACTCTAATCAGACACCCACGGAGGTACGGGTGTCACATGCGATACATGTGATAAGTAGGTAAAGCACGAGCCATTGGATCAGGTTGGAAACGTGATCGTGTGTTCGATAACTTTATTTAGTTAGCTATTGCGACAGTGTGCTAGAATTCCAGGCACTGGGTTTATGCGATGACGACGAACAGGGTAGAAAACGAGTGCGGATGAAAATGAAATCTGACGCGAAACAAACTCAAGAAAGGATTAATCGTGAAAACGAAACATACATATAACTAGTCCGTACAAACGAAATCAGTCCACAAGGAGGGAGGAAAAGAAAGAGGAAGAAAAAAGGATCTAACATATGCCCTGAATCCAGCTTGGGTTTGAGCGCTCTTTAAGGACCATGTGGTATGAAAACGTTAATATATGGACGTGGCGACCATCGGAGCGGTTAAGAAACTATCGGATGACAGCTGGCGCCCGTGGTACGTGCGTGGGGACGAGTAGCCAGCGGCGCGAACTGGGGGCGGAACGACCATGTGCGACTGGGAACGTGCGACGCGCAGGAGGTCCTCCTCAGAGGGGTATCCCCTATGGCTCTGTGAGTCTTCGTAGCTCGGTGGAAAACCGCGGGATGCCGAGGGGACCTGTGCGCCGGGCGTCTCAGTATATTTACGTCGTACACTCACGTAAAGCGACAGGGGCAGACTCACGGGTGTGCCTCGACCACTCTGTGGAGCGCTCATGGCAGGCACCGGAGTGCGCGTGCCAGTGGATGATGCCTGCTCTCGTACCGTCGGCGACCCACGCAAGGTTGGCACATGCTCGGGAAAGAGGTTCCTCATCGAGGTCGACTCGACGCTTGCAAAATCGTTCCCTATCCGAAGGACGCTCCCTTCGACTTCTTCCCGCGGGTTTTCGGGCGCGACTGCCGAGGCCTCAGTAGGTCGCGCTGGGTTCTCTTCATGCCCGTGAATAGGACTGTGGTCGTGCCCCGAGTTACTCCCGTCTGGGCCGTCCACGCGCCATCGCGAACCGGGTTCCTCAGGTCTGACCTCTCGTGGTCGGGATCCGAAAATCCACCACCAACGAACGCTGCGCCGTCTAGGGATCGGCGGTGGCGACTCCGAGAACCCAGGGTTCTCTGGAGGGTAGTAAAAATCAAAGGGATAAGTCGTTTGTGTCAGGGGTGTCTGAGAGTCGGACGATCCTGAACGAATCTGCCGGCGGCCCAGTTCGAGCACGGGCCCAGACGCGCGCATAGAATCATCGAGTGTAATGGGGTTGCTTGAGCGGTAAACGCGATATCGTTTTCGTCGAGGAATGAACATGCGGGGTATTTTAGTGACCCAATCGGACCGAACAAGCTGGTAGTCGTAGGAGTGTGTTCGAAGCAGCCCGCGGTGCCAAAGGACATAGACTGCAAACGCAAGTATCAAAATACCGCCCACGATGGCGGGCGTAGCGATTTGCAATGTCCCCCAGTTTCCGCCCCCGGCAGGGTCAGTGTTGTCATCATCGCGAGCCTGAAATGATTCGAAATCAATGGATTGAGGACGAGCGCGACATTTTCGGGAACAAACGTACAGAAAGCCGCTGAAAGTGAGTCATCAGCAAAATGCACGAGGAACGAGAACATGAAGGTCTACCAGAGATACTATGGGCTCGACAACCACCATCGTCGCATCTGTAGGGGCCGGAAGCGAGACAGGACAAGCGGGGAAGAAAAGATAGCCTTGGTAGTGCGCTGAAAAGCGAGATATGGGTGGGGGCCCATAAGGGGGAGATTAGTATTTCTGACGCGAGAACGTTGCCGTCATCCAATCAAGGTTGCTAACGACCACAACTTCAGATCACTGGTTGCCCTCAAAACCCTTTGTTTCTCCGCTTCGGTCGCCGAGTACTCTCGGAAAAGTGTTTTCGAGCCGCACGCCTGGCTTTTTTGACTGGCCCAGATCGTTGGCTGTGTGCGTGGAACTGGACTGAACAATCAAGATTGGGGGTAGTCAGATGACGTCGGGAACCAAACACACCGCCGGGCTCCATACACCGTTCCCGAAATTATGCAAGTGTACCACGAGGACCATGTGACGCATCATGCAGTGCTCCAACAACCGGATTATTCAACATTCTTCGGACATCCCTTGCAGGTACGCTGGGCGTTATGAGACGGGTGTAGATCTCCGGAACTATCGAGGCGGGACGTACACTCTGTCGCGGGATGGTCCACGAATCTGCCAGGCGCACCCACCGGTCGTACTACTTAATATCTTACCTTGATCTTGATGCGAAAATCTTCGAATAGATGTCGTGAATGCACATCGTCTTTTCACTCATTGAAGTATCGTTCATACTCCAAACGTGTCTGTACCCGCCAAGCAGACTCTAATGTACCGCCATAATGATACTTCAAGCGTGCGAGCTGTCGGTGTCCACAACAGTGCTCGAGACTCGTTCGCGAGTTCATGCATTCCTCGCTAGGCCGTTAATGCGGTAGTGTTCGAATACGGTTACTTCGGCAACCCGGACCATAGTATCACCTATATCGCATGATGTACTAAGACAGCGTACGAGTTAGTCGGATCAGATGGACGTCAAGAATGGAAAGGAATAGATTTACGATGCTACGTCCTTGATGGTTCACACTAGAAGTCTTGTCGTCAGTGAGAAAATGGCATTGCCCTTAACTTAATCATGCATCAACGTTGTTCAACAACCAAAATAATCGAGTAGAGAGTGTAATACTCCAAGGTCTAAAGAGCTAGTGGAAATCAGTGGTTTAGAAACGGCAGCGGCGATCTTTCGGTCAAAAAGCATGTAAAGTTTAGCCGCTCGAATCACTATTGCGTCGCAAAAGCAGGCACGTACCTGGTACGGGAGAGACTATGTGTGGCTTCGTCGGATCGGCTAAACGGTTACTATATCATACACCGAGGGTAAATTAAGTGGATAGCCTACTTCTCGAGTACATCTTGATTGTGTCAGGCAAAGTCACGATTGATGCTTGGACAATGGGAGTGCTGTTAGCTACGCCAGCTGTCTCTTACCAGACTTAGGTGTTTGCAACAAAATTGTGCCAAGACACATCCCGAAGCATCAAGACGACCAAGATTGGCCACTCCTGTGCTCATCACAGACACCGTAGGATTTCTTGTTAGGGGTCCATTTCATCGACAGAGCAGAGACTCAGGTGTTGCAGCGAAAAGATTGACTATCAAACAGATATCGTAGTCAAAGTTTCCATCCGATCCGAGTCGAAGTACAAATGTGACACCTTTAAGTTTCGTCCAACCTAAATTGCGGGGTTTGAAATGCGCTGCGTGCCTGATTCAAGGATCTACAGCAAGGTACTGAATCTGATGCGGCTGACAAGCTCTTTACGCGCCAACTGGCAGCATAATACTCCCTTACTCGCTCTTGTTCCAAGTCCAGCAATAGAAAGCAACCCACGTTTTGGGAGCTCAAGATGAACGAGATCGCATCAGTCAAGGACCATGTAGATACGACCGACAGGATTGAACAAATTCGCAGGTTGATGGTGAAGGACGGCGGTCTCGACTACTAGTGGGTGGTTTCTTCCAATTGCTTCTAGTTGTATTGTGACACACCGTATCCAGCGTTGTTCCCAGTGAGGATACGCACCCGTCCGAGCACGTCCCTATAAGCGAGAGACGCCGAGAATGGATTTCAGGGTATATGCATATTTTCCTTTTCATCAAGCTGTTTCTCCTTACGCGGTGCATAAGACTCTCTGAAAGTGCAGGTCAAGCCACCGTCTCTAAGTCAGGAGCTTATCTTGTTACGGACTCTCGATACTCTGACTCTGAAGCCTATGACGTTCCTTCACTTTCGAACAACACGCCCAAGCTCTCCCAGTTGTCGCCCAACGGCAGCAAACCGAACTTAGTCCGGGTAGACTCAAAGAGATCTGCGAAATGGGGCTATGGATGGGGGATTGGAAAAGCGAAGGTGAGGAAACCTCTTGGAAGGAGTCCTTCGGTTAACTCGGAGAGACCACCGCAGTACGATTCACCTACGCGCTCTTCTTCTTCTAAGTCCAGCAGTAGCAAACGACCTGCGTTCTTCTCGAATGACTCATCGAGTACCCTCATCGGGTCTGCTTTGGAGCGCAAGATGGGCGAGGTAGAATCTGTCAAGGACCGGGTAGATACGTCGGACAGAATTGAACAAATCCGCAAGTTGATGTTGAAGGACGGTCTCGACTACTAGTAAGTGAGGTCTGTTTTATTTGGTTGTCATGTCGTCTCATGGACTGGTCCTCCAGTATTATTCCTAGCGAGGATGCACACCAATCTGAATACGTCGCTGCCAGCGACAAACGCAGAGAATGGATTTCAGGGTAAGCACGTTTTCCTTCAGTCGCTTGTCGCCACCTTACATGACGCACAGATTCTCTGGAAGTGCAGGTCAAGCCGTCGTTTCTAAGACAGCAGCCTATCTAATCACCGACTCTCGATATTGGCTACAAGCACGCGAGGAATTGGATCCCAACTGGTATCTGATCCCTGCAGGTGCTGTTGATACTGCAAAGGATTGGATCGATTGGCTGGTGGTGAGTGGCCAATGAAACACATGCCAATAGGGTGTTAAGGTTGCAACGTAGGATCGAGTGAGAGACTCGAAAATCGGTATCGATGCTCGGATGATTTCGCATGAAAGGGCGACGGAGCTGATCGCCAAATTCACCCCAAAGATGTCCAAATTGGTATTCCCTCCTCAGAATTTTGTCGACCTCAGCTGGAAAGAGAAACCCATACGCTCAAGGGATCCAATTTTCATCCAATCCATGGATTTCGCTGGTCGGGAAGCACAGTCCAAGTTTGCCGAAGTGCGACAATGGATTCGATCACAGCCGGATCCTGCTGTGCCGGCATACTCCAAGTCACCTCCAACGCCGTCACAAATGCATGTCGGAACCCTTATTACTTCACTGTCAAGTATCGGTATGTAATAGTGAAGTTCTCAGTATCGTGCTAACGGCTTTTGTATCAGCTTATCTATTGAACTTGCGCGGGTCCGACATTCCATACAACCCGTTGTTCTATGCATATCTTTTCATTTCCCTGGACAAGATTCTTCTTTTCCTCGATGGAGTTAAGCTTACGGACGATACAGAAGACTACTTGCGCTCTCTGAGTGTAGAGAGAAGGGAATACAACGACGTTTGGGCATTCCTTCGACGTAGGGAGTGGGGCGATGGGAAGCTACTCCTGAGCCCCGAGACACCCTATGCGATCTCGTTGATGCTAACGCATTTCCGGTACACCATCGCGCCTTCTCAGGTGGACCGGATGAAGGCTGTGAAGAATGAGGTGGAGTTAGATGGCCTGCGGCGTGCGTATCTACGTGATGGTGCCGCCTACGTGCGTTTTATCAATGCCTCACCCGTTTCATCTCTCACGTCATTCCTCCTTAGGTTAAATGGCTTGCCTGGCTGGAACATAAAATCCAACAAGGCTACGATATCACTGAGTGGGAAGCTGCGTGGCGCCTCACAGAATTTAGGAGACAGAACAAGCATTATTGGGGACTCGCATATGAGAACATATCTGCCAGTGGACCTAATGCGGGTATGTGATTTGTTTGGGGTGTACTCTATTTGATCTAAACATTTTGTGCAGCTCTGCCACATTATTCACCGACGAAATCGAATGCAAGGATGATTGATCGAGAAACCCCTTACTTAAAGTAAGTGTCTGGATTACTTTTTTGATCTTTCACGTGTTTATGACTCTTCCATTTGTACCTCAGTGATTCCGGGGGACAGTACCGGGATGGCACGTGTGATACGACTCGCACTGTCCATTTTGGGCGTCCGTCACAGGACCAATCTGAAGCTTATACCCGCGTACTGCAAGGACATGTACGTCAACGACGAGTCATCCATCAAATCTCCACAGATTGTACTTATCCTTATCCCAGATCGCGATCGATAGTGCTATTTTCCCTGAAGGAACAACGAACCTTCAATTAGAATATCTCGCTCGCCGCAATTTATGGAAAGATGGTCTCAACTACCTGGTATATATATCCTCGTGCCATTTACGCCAACCTGACGTTATCCGCCAGCATGGCACGGTTCATGGGTTTGGGTCGTTCTTGAACGTGCATGAGGGTCCGCACGGCTTCTCCAGCAGCATTCCACTCGAGCCAGGACACGTTATCACAAATGAGCCCGGCTTTTGTGCGTTTTCTCTCTCTCGCGTCTACTCATATCTAACGGAATTTTTCATATCAGACCTCGAGGGTAAATGGGGTATGCGTATGGAGTCTACTCTGGTTGTGAGACGCGTGAAGGTATGCCACCCTGTTTCATCACCGCCATTACGGTGTGCTTACGCGACGGCGTAGACCAAGGGCGAGTTTAGCGGGGATATCTGGCTTGGATTTGAGCGTCTTACTTGTGTGCCTATCCAAACGCGGATGGTGAAAGAAAGTATGCTTACGAAGGAGGAGAAGCAGTGGCTCAAGGTATATCTGCGGTGATTATTTGACTCGCTTGACAACGTTGCTAACTCTATTCTGTTGACTTAGGATCACAATAAGAAGTGTTTCGAGCGATTGGAACCGTGTCTCAAAGATGACAAGCGTACTCTCAAGTGGCTCAAACGTGAAGCGAACAGTTCTTATACTGACATTATCAGAAACAGCGTGGAGTTTAATGGTCTGTGGCGTGGAAGTCTACGTGTAATCTGTGATACTCTCAGTAAGGAGGGTCGCATTGCGGAAGCAATCGAGTATTTCCTGCGGACACGGAGGTTGTTAGGAAAAGACTCCAATACCCGCAACGCACAAACGCAATGGGAAGTCGGTAAGTCTTCCTAGAGGGATACGGTCAACATAAGTCTGATTATTCCATACAGACTTTCAACAACAATGTACAGAAAAGCTCGAGGAACTTGGTGACTCCGCAATGAACTCTGAAAACTACGATGAAGCAGCGAGACATTTTTCAAACATACTATCACTCGACGTGGTTAATCGCAAGGATATTCTCGTCAAGCGGAGTAAATCTCGAGTTTTCATGAAATCGTGGGATGAAGCGATGAATGATGCTGACGAGGTATGTAGGATTTTTTTTTATAATGTTATGTAATAATAATAATAAATTTAGGTCGTTAAACTTGACCCGTCGTCTCATGAGGGTTACGAGAGGAGACATGCAGCGTTGCATGCGACCCGTCGCTTTGTTGAAGCAGTTGAAGAATATCACATAATGCTCTCAAAACTGGAAGAGTCTCCTGACATGCGCACTCGTGGTGAGCTCTTTCCTGAATATCACTCGGATCACTAACAGCCCGCTTACATATGTTCATGGTAGAACTTCGTCACAGCTATGTCGATGCAACAGCTACGATTCGGGATATTGTCGAGCAGACAGTTCGCCAGATCCCGCGCGTACTCATCGATACCCACACCGGCCATCTGTGTGACAAGAAACAACAAGCAGAAGCATTCGAAACATTCCCTATCTATAGCGAACTTATTTCGTCCATGACGACCGAATTAGATCACGCACGCATATGGAAAGCGGTGAAGGTTTTTTATCGATATGTGATGTTCTCCCATAGATGGCAGCTGAGCGAGCCATCGTTCCAGCTGGTCGAGAACACCTCCGTTTATCAGCTTCCAGAATCTCTTGGCAACAGCAAGCTACAGAGGTTTTGCGAGCTCGTGCGGTCTCTCCAATCCAAGTGGGCATGGAGTGATACATGTTGCATAAACCAGCTTGACAAAAGTGCACAACAGGAATCTTTGGTGGCCATGTTCAGGTGGTATCGCGGATCATCTCTCACAATTGTCCACCTTCTGGGAGTACTGTCGGAAACACAGAAGATTGGTTGTCTTTGGAAGAGCGCTTGGAACACTCGCGGGTGGACATATCAGGAATACGTTGCCTCGGAGGCTGTCCCGTTTTATACTGAGGACTGGAAGCCTTACCTTGGCTTGAATATGTTTAACCACAAGGAATCACCTGTAGTCCTTTCGGAGATGGAACGGGCAACAAATTTCACAACACAAAGCGTGGCCACTCTTCATCCAGGCATGGATAAGGTGCGCGAAAAGCTCTATCTGGCTTCGAAGCGTCAAACTACACGCGAGGAAGATATGGCATACTCGTTATTCGGCATTTTCAACGTCGCACTTCCTGTCATATACGGGGAAGGCAACCAGGCAGTTGGCCGACTCCTGGAACATATCCTGACTGGGTCGGGGGATGTCACCATTCTTGCTTGGACGGGTAGCGCTGGCAGTTACAATACTTGTCTTCCTATGGATCTCATGGTCTATGATAAAATCATACCACCACACATTCCAGCTCCCATCGAGACTCCCGAAATGGATCGCCTAACGTCTGAACTGCGCTCATCCCTATCTGACCTCCGAACACTTAAGAAATTATTCGATCGACTCTGCGCACTCCCCGCACCTTTGCTCACTGCTAGCCGACTACGGCTTCCTGGCATTGTTTTCTGGCTCACAAAGCTTACCCTTATATCGGACCAAGATCCTGTGACGAAGCAGCGCACATATTCTGCTACGACGTCTGCATTTGGGGCCGTGGAAGTCAAGACACTGGATAATTTGAATGGGAGGACGAACTTGCGTCTCGTCCACCCATGGATCCGGCCCCTGCTCGACCAAGAGTTTTCGGGTGGTGCGGGTGCACTCGACGCAACTACCCAGGCACTTCGGTTCTTCGCTCGTCTCAGACAACCGTTTGGGGCACTCTTGCTTGAGCCGGTGTCGCGGGTCGAGTATAGACGAGTCGCAGCGGACAGTTTGATCATGGTCCGACTACGCGAGGTAATGCCGTTGTCTGACCTATTTAGTGCCATCTGCACGATCGATGTACAGTAAGTAGTTTATATATTTAAAGTAGTAGTGTGGTGGTGTTCCGAGTTACGCATGTGTTTATTGTAATAAGTGAATGTTTAGATTTCATTCGCTTGGTGTTTTTAATGGGCTGGAACAGCTGAAATAGCCTAGCCGGTCAGGTTGTTTCACCGCCTTGTTCTTCCATCGAAAGAGAAGGAACTGATTTACAAGGATCAAATGACACGCGATTCACCGGTCGGCGGGGCCCCATATTTTTCCGATTGCGCTGCATGCGCCACGGAAGCAAGCAAAGCCGTTCCCTTGAAGATGCTTGTCGAGTCACGTGGCCACGAAAATCAGGCACTCCGTCACGTTCCGCTATCATGCGTTCGTACTCCTGACCAAATATTACATACATCCAACTCGAAAGCCGAAACTTGGACCTCGCGACGATACCCCCTTCCTAGATGATCGATCGGCAAGAATGCCTATATGCGCAAATTTTGGCCCCTTTTCCCCCGATGTGACACGCCACCAAGACCTTGGCAGTGTTTCAAGGATATGTAACCCAATTTCGACGATTATCATTTGCAATCGATCTTGTACGCGATAATGCAAGTCATCGAAGAGTGATTCCCTTGGAAGTCGAGGCACCGTCTGTATATCTCCCCATCGAACTAACATCGGGCAAGTGAATTCCGTGTCGTTTGACACGAAAGTGATTATAGTAGCTGCGAACTTTTCCAAAATTGTCAATTTAGCGGCTCTTGCGCACCAGACCTCCACGTTCAAGACATACTATGTACCTTGCCGTAAAGCGAAGTCTGACACTGTCCAGCGGCGACGTTAGACTATTGGTAGATTGTGACTCGGACAGCTTGGTGAACTAGACTAGTTCGAGTTCCGACGGATCCGCAAACACGGAAGGTTTTGTGTAATTTCTCTTTCATCATTCAATTGCCTGGTCAGGGATAGATGAAATATGATACCGATATAAGTAACAACTCAGGGAGATGACGACAAGATCCGCGGACACTCGCAAGGCCTAAATAATAACCCTGTAGAACGTGTGGACGCGAGTGTTACAACAAGAGGATGTTTATAGTTGCGCTAATTAGTTGAGCACAGTCGGCCGAAACTTAAGTAAAGCGCTTGCCTGCATACGGTATAGTAGTGACCAAACGAGAGCGGTCCAGTCCCAAGGGGCTTCTTCCCTGAAGCCGAGTTGAAGCAGGGTTATAGATACATATGATTTTTTTTTTGGAGTATAGTGCCTCCCCTTGTTGCTCTTCTCGCGATTGTCCCGCAGTCGTAACCTTGCCAACCAGAGGTGATCTGCTGCGGGCAGTACATGAACACTAAGACGAACCTGGAGTCATGGTTATATTGGCTGCTGCGCATTAGGGTATCGCAGCACAAACCAACTACTTCAAGTTCCGATGTGGTAGCGTGTCTGCCACAAGCGTAGACAAAAGGATAACACTCGTCATATTCATCATATATTGATACATTCTTCCAATATACCTACAGAGTGCTTTCGCAGTGTCATCTCAACCTGATCAAAACTCATCAGCCTACAACATACAGGAAATGACAAGGCACATACCGACATTATCAAGACGAACTCTTTCCAGGCGGTATTCCAAGTCGCTTGTGCCTCTCGTCGTGCTCTCGCACCTTTTCCGTGAGGTGTCGGAAGAGCGTAGCTGTCGTCGAGTTGTCCGTCTCCGTGATCGGGTCTGAGCGCTCTGACAGTTTCTTCATCTTGAGAAGCAAATTTCTGCGGGACTCGTGGGCATCTTTTTGCTGGACGACGAGGGCACGGACATCCTGGATGTCCGTATCCGTCATGGGAATCATTGTTGGAGGGCGCCGGATCATGACAAAGTCCCAGTGGTACAGTGGTGGGAGAATGGTGTAGTAAAGTTGAAACTCCGACAGAATCCTCGAGTGAGGTGTGTAAACTCCCTACGTATGACCTCGCCGTCGCAGTTCATTCAATGAGTACGGCCCAAGTGATTGAGACCGGGGCGCTCTTTAATTTCATTTCATTCATGGCTGTGATTGCTGAGCGCTGAGCGCTGAATTCAAGCATATAGCACTGCTTAAGTCCCGGGCAGAGACAAAAGGGTCACATGCGATCACACACGGACTGGTGCCTTCTATGACCTACTATGTCAAACCGTAAGCTCACGGAGTAAGTCATGCTCCGAGGGCGCGGAATCAGTGTTCCGTTTATTCGGGGTGGGATACCTGCAATCAGTAAAACACCAGGAGCCTCAAGCACCTGAGATACGGGTTTTTAAAGTTACAATGATCCAAGAGAGTTTTCACGCCCAATTTGAATCATGTTTCGCGGTGAGCTGAGCGGCGTTCTTTTCTTGAACTTTTTTTTTCCGCCTTTATTGTCCGCTAGGGCGTTCAATATCAATGCACGGTAGACATTACATACGTGTGAGGTGTAGCTAATGTGCGTAAAGAGACCGTCTGTGTATGTATTACATGCAGCATTTGCCATATTCTTGAACTTGTTTGGTGGGTCATCTCAGCGCATTATTTCCCGTTGTACTTGGGGTCCTATGCTGCGCTTCTCAGTTGAGGTGGGCCAGATATTTGTCTTCTTGAGTGGATCCTTGCAAAGGGTCCTGCATATATGCGCTTCGAATTCGGTGGATGGATCGCATATTAAAGGCAGCTGTAGTGGACTTGGTACATGTGTTATTCACCATCATAGCATTACAGAAACGTTAAATGAGAAGCGTCAATCCGTACCCCGCCAGCCCCAGCACTGTGAAAACGAATTAGCTACACCATTACACGTAATAGACCAATGATTCTTCTTACGGTAGCCAGTTAACTTCTCCAACGGTGTGTGGAAGTATACGCTCGTCGTCCCAAGCGCAAACAACCAAAGGGCTAACAGGCCCACCGTCGCAGCCGCCGCCCACATATGTATCCGCGACCATGACATAACCCGCAACGATGGAGCCAGTTGGTCAGCAAGGAACAAAATAGCCAATGTCAGCAAAAACACGTGTCCCGACACGTCATGCCCCCTTCTTAACCTCGGTAGTGTGCTCCATGGTGCTTCGGGAAGAATCAGAGGGGACGCGAACATGCTGGGATGTGTGACTGGGGACAACCTGACTTTGGTGAGACAGTATTCGTCTGGAACGGCAAAGGAGGCGCCGGATGGGAGCGCGACAGTGCATTCGCCACCAGAGATGAGGATAAACCGCTCGATGAGCGCGGGGCCGAAGAACCAGCTCGTGAACGCAAGCCAGGCGAGAGAAGCGAGTATCCATTGGAATACGCGACGAAGTGATTGCGTGCGCCGCGTGCTGGTGAGCCAAAGGAAGAGAAATGCAAACGAGGTCCAACCCCAACCGCGTTTGATGAACCAGACGTTGAGAATGTTGGATTTGTTGGCAAAGTAGTCAGTTTTGTGGAGCGGATGGGGAAGGTGAGTGAGGAGGGGGTCGGAGGTGTTGAGGTAGGTGTTATTCTTGACGGAGTAGACTGTACCAAGGAAGAGAACGAGAGAAAGCGTTACGAAGGCTGCTTGCCTGGTGTTGATGCTTATCGCCATCTCAGTCTATAGCTTGAGGTTGAATGGACGAACTAAACATTGCCGGTTGAGCGATGCACGCGCGTCCATCAGGGCTTCTTGACTCTAAACTCAAAATCAAAGTGACTTGCCTGCGGTGCACCCGTCCACGATGAGCAGGATGGTCTTGGTAGTTGAGCCCAGCCTGCAACGAGCTGAACTGGTACGCACCAGAAGTCAATCCACGTGACCTCAGCTTACAGACCGCATCGCATCGCGACACAGATATTCCACGCGTTTGGATCGATCAGCCATGCTGATGCTTGCTTGCAAACTCTTACTTCGACTCTGAGAAGAAATGTTCTCATTCCTCACCACAGGCCAGTTCGCGATCTGTCTGTGTATTGACATTGACATTTACAGGCGAGTCTGAGGCGACTGCTGGAGTTTCCAGCAAAAAACTACAGCACCGGGGCCGCTGGCAGCTATTCCAGCGTTTCTACGCCGTTAAGAGCAGAGCATATATCTGTACGCCGATCAACGTCGCTGCATCCTCAGGATCAGTCCTGGTGCGTCTAGTTTTGTTGCGAACCCTCGCGAGTTCATCATTTTATGTGCATGCTTTTAATGCCTCCAAATTTAATGTGCCCCTAGTCAATGTGTGTGTGGAGTGATATACGGTCAAGAATTAAAAGGTAGGACCCTCGAAATTCCCGTATGATCCTACGCTACACTGCTGCTCATACCTATCAAACTTGCAAATACTTAGTGCAATCATCCCTGTCCTCGGACACATTCCAACATGGGAGGATCATGTGTTCTCCCTTTTGGTCCTGGTTTCTCCCAATGGCCTTGAAATTCTCGCGATCTTCTTGCCGTGAGCTTCCAGAACGGAGTTGATGTGGAGCTTGTGGCAGTCTAAAACGCTCTCTTCGCCTCCAGCCCCAACTAGATCTTTCGCTTCTCGGATCCAGGTTGGCAGGGCCGCCTCCACCCTTTGCGCTAGCACTCCAAATAGGAACTCAAGGCCATATTCCAACCCTCAGGCCTCAGGAACAATAGTACGACCTGCCGTCAACGATAGTCGTGGCTGCCTCGTGTTTCCGTTGCCAAACCTGTGCCACGGAGCCTCCATGAAACGTTCCCATATTCTGCCTGAAATCATGCCATCATCACCGTGGACAGGTATGAGGCACGAGTTTCATCTAATCATGCATGTGTTATGAGCCCATTTCGGTCGTTTAACCCCACCACTTATCAGCCGCGGCGGCTCTGTCTAGCACCTTCTTGGAGCCGCCCAAGCGATTTGAACTGTCATTCATTCGCTCCTTCATTGATGGCGGTGATTGGATTACGCATAATGGAACGGAAGTATACAGCACGGCTTTCTAAATTCGACAGCGGGCCGTCTCAATAGTACCGGAAGCCGACAGGATCATCTGGAAGGATCACACGGGAGCGCGGACAGACTCGGCTTTGTTTGGCGACGCCGCAAACCTTTGAGCCAACCAATTATGGTGATTATGTCAGCATTTCTCATGATTGGTCACCGCGGGGCGGATGCCCTGCTCATTTTTACGCTTCATGGCCAGCTGGCCTCGTGTGATCCCAAGTTCCCCTTTGCGAGCCAACTAGGGTTCTTCACTTCTGTCCTCTACCCCTCCTCGCCAAGATGGCCCCACCTCCCCCTCCCCCACCTCCGCCGATGTGCTTTCCATTCCCCTCGAACAAGACAAGATTTAGGGAGGCAAGCCCACTCATTCGTAGTGACTCGGAAAAGTCTGAGACCGTGTCAAACAACTCCGATTATCGCTCTCACCGCTCTCACCGCTCTCACCTGTCTGAAGGCGGCGGCTCCAACCGTTCTCGCCATTCTGGGCGACTCGTACGTGCAGGATCGCGCTCGACGTCACGGACGCTCTCCGACCAGGAGAAGGAGAAACTCGAGTTTGACTCTGACTCTGAAGCCTATGACGTTCCTCCACTTTCGAACAACAGCCCCAAGCTCTCCCAGTTGTCGCCCAACAGCAGCAAACCGAACTTAGTCCGGGTAGACTCAAAGAGATCTGCGAAATGGGGCTATGGATGGGGGATTGGAAAAGCGAAGGAGAGGGACCGTGACCTCTTGGAAAGGAGTCCTTCGGTTAACTCGGAGAGACCACCGCAGTACGATTCACCTACGCGCTCTTCTTCCAAGTCCAGCAGTAGCAAACGACCTGCGTTCTTCTCGAATGACTCATCGAGTACCCTCATCGGGTCTGCTTTGGAGCGCAAGATGGGCGAGGTAGAATCTGTCAAGGACCGGGTAGATACGTCGGACAGAATTGAACAAATCCGCAAGTTGATGTTGAAGGACGGTCTCGACTACTAGTAAGTGTGGTCTGTTGTATTTGGTTGTCATGTCGTCTTATGGACTGGTCCTCCAGTATTATTCCTAGCGAGGATGCACATCACTCTGAATACGTCGCTGCCAGCGACAAACGCAGAGAATGGATTTCAGGGTAAGCACGTTTTCCTTCAGTCGCTTGTCGCCACCTTACATGACGCACAGATTCTCTGGAAGTGCAGGTCAAGCCGTCGTTTCTAAGACAGCAGCCTATCTAATCACCGACTCTCGATATTGGCTACAAGCACGCGAGGAATTGGATCCCAACTAGTATCTGATCCCTGGAGGTGCTGTTAATACTGCAAAGGATTGGATCGATTGGCTGGTGGTGAGTGGCCAATGAAACACATGCCAATAGGGTGTTAAGGTTGCAACGTAGGATCGAGTGAGAGACTCGAAAATCGGTATCGATGCTCGGATGATTTCGCATGAAAGGGCGACGGAGCTGATCGCCAAATTCACCCCAAAGATGTCCAAATTGGTATTCCCTCCTCAGAATTTTGTCGACCTCAGCTGGAAAGAGAAACCCATACGCTCAAGGGATCCAATTTTCATCCAATCCATGGATTTCGCTGGTCGGGAAGCACAGTCCAAGTTTGCCGAAGTGCGACAATGGATTCGATCACAGCCGGATCCTGCTGTGCCGGCATACTCCAAGTCACCTCCAACGCCGTCACAAATGCATGTCGGAACCCTTATTACTTCACTGTCAAGTATCGGTATGTAATAGTGAAGTTCTCAGTATCGTGCTAACGGCTTTTGTATCAGCTTATCTATTGAACTTGCGCGGGTCCGACATTCCATACAACCCGTTGTTCTATGCATATCTTTTCATTTCCCTGGACAAGATTCTTCTTTTCCTCGATGGAGTTAAGCTTACGGACGATACAGAAGACTACTTGCGCTCTCTGAGTGTAGAGAGAAGGGAATACAACGACGTTTGGGCATTCCTTCGACGTAGGGAGTGGGGCGATGGGAAGCTACTCCTGAGCCCCGAGACACCCTATGCGATCTCGTTGATGCTAACGCATTTCCGGTACACCATCGCGCCTTCTCAGGTGGACCGGATGAAGGCTGTGAAGAATGAGGTGGAGTTAGATGGCCTGCGGCGTGCGTATCTACGTGATGGTGCCGCCTACGTGCGTTTTATCAATGCCTCACCCGTTTCATCTCTCACGTCATTCCTCCTTAGGTTAAATGGCTTGCCTGGCTGGAACATAAAATCCAACAAGGCTACGATATCACTGAGTGGGAAGCTGCGTGGCGCCTCACAGAATTTAGGAGACAGAACAAGCATTATTGGGGACTCGCATATGAGAACATATCTGCCAGTGGACCTAATGCGGGTATGTGATTTGTTTGGGGTGTACTCTATTTGATCTAAACATTTTGTGCAGCTCTGCCACATTATTCACCGACGAAATCGAATGCAAGGATGATTGATCGAGAAACCCCTTACTTAAAGTAAGTGTCTGGATTACTTTTTTGATCTTTCACGTGTTTATGACTCTTCCATTTGTACCTCAGTGATTCCGGGGGACAGTACCGGGATGGCACGTGTGATACGACTCGCACTGTCCATTTTGGGCGTCCGTCACAGGACCAATCTGAAGCTTATACCCGCGTACTGCAAGGACATGTACGTCAACGACGAGTCATCCATCAAATCTCCACAGATTGTACTTATCCTTATCCCAGATCGCGATCGATAGTGCTATTTTCCCTGAAGGAACAACGAACCTTCAATTAGAATATCTCGCTCGCCGCAATTTATGGAAAGATGGTCTCAACTACCTGGTATATATATCCTCGTGCCATTTACGCCAACCTGACGTTATCCGCCAGCATGGCACGGTTCATGGGTTTGGGTCGTTCTTGAACGTGCATGAGGGTCCGCACGGCTTCTCCAGCAGCATTCCACTCGAGCCAGGACACGTTATCACAAATGAGCCCGGCTTTTGTGCGTTTTCTCTCTTTCGCGTCTACTTAATCTAACGGAATTTTTCATATCAGACCTCGAGGGTAAATGGGGTATGCGTATTGAGTCTGCTCTGGTTGTGAGACGCGTGAAGGTATGCCACCCTACTTCATCACCGCCATTACGGTGTGCTTACGTGACGGCGTAGACCAAGGGCGAGTTTAGCGGGGATATCTGGCTTGGATTTGAGCGTCTTACTTGTGTGCCTATCCAAACGCGGATGGTGAAAGAAAGTATGCTTACGAAGGAGGAGAAGCAGTGGCTCAAGGTATATCGGCGGTGATTGTTTGACTCGCATGACAACGTGGTTAACTCTATTCCGTTTCCTTAGGATCATAATAAGAAATGTTTCGAGCGATTGGAACCGTGTCTCAAAGATGACAAGCGTGCCCTCAAGTGGCTCAAACGGGAATCTGAGAGAGGCATTGGAATCGCCGGCCCTGGTCCCGGTGGAATCACCATTGATTGGGATTAGTCTGTCTTTTTTCTTTTTTTTCTGTTTGGAAATCTGTCACGCCCTGATGGCACTGATTGAGTGATTTCAAACTTTTCTTCTGCGATACCTTTCCCCCGGACTTGATATACGACCGCTACAGTGGAGAGTTCTACTCTTGTTATCTTACGTCGCACGACTAACGAGGAGCAACGCGTCAATGGGACAGTTGCAATGCCTTCTTACTGCCTATGACGGCACGATTGGTTGGAACTATTTTTTCCTTTTTGTTTTCATAACCTTCCTAACCTAATATTATGGGAGTGGCGTACTTGGTAGCGACCCACTTCATTTGTTTGTACGTAGAGTTTCCCCCCCTTTTTTTTGGTTTACCAGCTCTGCAGGAGGTAGAGTATCCGTTCCATAGGTTCATGAACTTGAGTAGATGTATAGTCGTGATCTAAACGGTGCTTGAGACACGATGCACGTGAGAAGCCCGAAGGTGATGAGGGAACCTGCCCACACTCTCAGGACACGTAAATTTATCCGTCAACGTCCCACGACGAGCTTTTATTTATTCATTTGCATCTCAGGGACTCCACTCCACATCGACGATCATGGGGTTAGAGAATTCAACGGCAAGTATTTCTCTCTCCGATCTGAGTTGCCGTGGTCGCGTAAAGTACGAGTTGGGTAATCCTGTGAACGCAACTTGGACGTGTGGGTGACAGGAGAAACGAGATCCCCACCAAGCCCAATCCGAGGTACCTCCGCCCACGCACCGACACCCCGTGTCCCGGCCATCCGGTCCGTCGCATTCGGAGAAGACCGAGAACACCACAATGTCGGACAGCCCGTGCTCGCGTCCGCAACGGGGTCGAGTGGGAGAATGGCGCACCGCCGATGGCTCTAGAGAGGCTCTAGGCCCACTGATATCATACATTCAACGTACCACGAGGTATCAACGTGGACGCTTGAGAGGCTCCAGGGGCGATGGACGCGGAGCTACGAGAAGGTGGGGCTGAGTGGGAAATATCTGAAGGATGTGGGCGTCGGGCTGCGAGTGCAGTCAGCGCCGTATGCGATAATGCATCGTGCATGGCACGCGTCCATCCCGAAATCGATGACTTTCAAAGATAGCATCGTTCGATTCAGTATCCGCATCTCGTGGCAGGAGCGAACGCTCTTCCACGGGTATGTACGGTTTGACTTGCGTTTTCGCTGTTTTATTCTGCTCTCCCCTTCCGGTCTGCACTGCGTATATAGCAATCAGTGGCCTTCTGGTAACTGGATGATGCTCTGTGGTGGTGACTCCCGTTTATCAGTGGACTGTGGATTAAGTATGTTAACGACTGACGCTGCGGCGCAAAGGTATGGCATCGACGGGGTAATTTGCTACGTGGTATGCGTTGCGAGCGTTGCTACTAGAACATACACTTGAATGCGACTGGGCATTCTCTGTGCATGGCATACGAGCGGGTGAGCAGATCGCTGTCATCCGAGATGTTCCTGATGTTGTTTGCATCTGCCCTGGGATCAACAGTATCCATAAGTGAATTATTGACTTCACTGGCAGGCTACGTCACCCAGAGACATGACAGTATCAAGGACCTTGCGTAGGACATGCGAGCCTGACATAGTGATCATACAGTGCAACGTTCATAGCTCGACGTTTCGGACGACGAGAAGAACTGTGGCACTCGAGGAAGCTCAGGCTCCGAAGTCCAATGCCAAATTGCGGCGGTTCTCGGCGGCTCGGACCAGTTGGCACGATCAAACTTGCAGCCATGTGCGAATCACCCCGGGTCTATCAATTCCATGGCCGAGGCTCCGCTATATAACTGGACTCAGGCTGCCAGGCTGCCAAGCACTTTCAAGTGCCAGTGGGGTCAAATGCATCAGACCATGCTGAGTGATTTTCGTACCGCACCGACACCATATCGATGTCATTTTTGGTGTCAAATCAGTACTAAACACGATAACATCCGTTCCAACACCGACTGGCTTCGAAAGACGAGTTTTAAAGAAGGCTCTAGACTAACGTATTAATGTCGTTAGACTATACGAGTCATATTCGGTCATGCAGCAGAGTGCAGCGGCCTCGGGAAACCTGGCATTGATTTGACACCTAAACGGCTTAACATGACTTTTTTTTGGAAATCGATGTGTTAGCTGTGTAGTGCATAAAGGCAAGATCAACTCACGAAATAGCCCCTGGGGTGACGTCCACATTCGGAGTGATTTGAGTGCCATCGGCGTCGACGTCCTTTGAAATATTGAGGACGGTAAGTGACATGGCCACTGTCATGAAAAGAACCGCTTCCGCGAGGTGATATCCTGATTAGAGAATAAAAAGAGAGGTAGAAAACCCGATGAAAACGGTGATGCGATAAAACTGTTCAAAGGTCTGACATACCTGGACAGATTCTAGAAAGCGAGATAACGATAACACAGACCCCTTTTTCTCAGTGATCGAGGAGGTCCTACAGGAAAATTGATTTACCTCCTGCCGAATCCAAAACAGACATTCTGAAGGTCAGGCTGTGGCATCTCGCCGAGGAACCGTTCGGGAAGAAATACGTCCGGATCAGGATATGTGGATGCGTCACGAAGAATTGCCCTATGTGTAAGCGCATGTTACATAGTATGCGGGACAAAATCCGCAATTATGACTCACCACACATTTCCGATGATGGTCGATCCTTTCGGGATAAGGAGTCCATCGCAGTGAATATCTTCGGTGGCGACATGGGGGGCTGCTGCTTTTTCATCTTAAGCGATTTAAAAGCCTTCATGAGAGGCATAGAGACCGTACCCAGCGGTGTAATAACGTGCCACCGAAAAACCTCCTTGCACAATGCATTGATGTAAGGAAGAGAGTCACGGTCGTCGAACGAGGGCAGTCATCTGCCTACTGTTACACTGAGCTCCGCCCGTGCCTTGACTTGAACTTCTGGATACAAGACCATTGCGAGAAAGAAGGCATGTATGGCAGAAGCCGTTTAAGCAGGGTCTGTAAATATCATTTGGTTCCCAGGACAAGACGGTATACCGTGTCAGATCCAGCTGTGTAATAGGTATAAGATCCAGAAGAATTCGTCTGAGAACAAAACATACCAAGATACACGTTTGCAGAAGCCCACATGATGACATCTTCCTCCTTCTGGACTCACTTTTCCCTCCAAAAGTGCGGATGAAAAAGATGGAAGTGCCGTGCCTGCCGCCTCATACAATATGAGATACACCTGATTCGGCGGAGGGTCTTTAATCAACGCACTATTTGTTCTACAACATAGCGGTGAGGCCTTTCGACAGTTTCCAGCATAATCCGACGAAATTTTTTTGCATCCTGAAAGAATCCCGTACCAGGGAGCCACTCTGGAAGATATCGTACTATAAATCACTTTAGCGAGAAAGTAAATAAGAGGAATTTGGAAGTTTGAACTTACAAGTGGGAATTGCATCCACTAGGTATGCTCCAGGAGAAGCTATGAGCGAAACCACGGCCATGGCTCTTTCTGTTACTTCGACAAATGGATCTTTACGCTCCTTTACAGCATACCCATAGGTTATCTTGAGAATGATGGAGCCAACAGTACTGGTAGTTGTCAGAAAGAATACCATTGCACTCCAAAATGCTTACGAGCGAATGTGGTTGACCAAATCCTCAGGTTGCTTCAACACATTACGCAGAAACTGACACGCCTCCTCTTCTTCGATGAGGTTGAACTGGGAAATAGTGTTCCTGCCACCAAGCGAGCGATATAAGAGCTTGCGATACTGGCGGTACCGATCGTTGTAATTCATGAAGATCATTCCCTTGACCACTTGGACCAAATCCAGCGCCATGGTCAGGTGTTGTCTATCCGAACATTTGGAACTCTGTTTCTCAAGTATCGCTGAGATAGCATTGGGCGAGTTGAGGATAACATAACGCTTGGCCAGGATGCTTATGGAGGATATGTCCCCTAAGGTGGAAAGAAAAATCAGCGTGGGCAATGAGTTTGGCGGAAGAGATTACATACCATATGTTCTCCCCAAAGCCGTGAAATCCTCCCAGCTATGTTCAAAAGATATCTGGAAGAGGTTACCAATCACGGGCCACCCGATAGGTCCTGGAGGAAGTGGACTGGAATGGTTGGAACCAAGAATTCGTTTCATGAGGTAAAATATGTTGACGAGGGATATTGCGGCCATTGTGAGTAGCTGCTGGTTGAAGGTGAGAGGTCAGTGTAAGAGTCTAAGTCCAACTGAGATCGATTTTGTTTGAAACTACGGGTTCCGATCTGGTCCGTCATCTGGTGATTACAATGCTCTTCTTCTACTGGCAAGGCTGCAAGTATGGTAAGTACTGATCTGCGGAATCAAGCGAGCAGTAATGGGTCATTAGGTTTTTATGGAACTAAGGGATCCTCACCATCGCAAAGTAAATCGACCAATCACATCATTTTCCGTCCAGCATGTAAGACGCGAGCTTCCAACTGAACGGCTGTTTCATTTCAGACGGACCCGAGGTACACCTTTTATGTAAAGTGTTGGAAGTGATATGATCACGTGCTTATACAAGTTCATGTTCTATCGCTTAGATATTAGTATTGAAGTATGGCACAGTGCAGATATGTACCCGACTAAGTTTTCGGTCTTGTTGTTGCAACGCCTGGACGGGTTGAAACACGGGTGATCGTAACCAGAACATACTCACATGGCAATCGAAACGAACAAGCTTTCGCAAAGTGGTGCCCTTGTCGACATACCTGGACAGCTAAGGGCGACACAATGCAAGCCATCTCTCTAGTCCGCAATCGAGGACGTCATAGGCCCCCAGTATAGGCGGTGTTGCTTCTCTCGTTTTCAGACTATGTCGTTTAATGAATTCCTCTTGTATGGCAGAGGATCGGCCGGGCTGGTGATCCTTTTCCTTTAATTGACATGGTAGTCCGCTCGGTTGTGTACTCTCAAGTACCGTCCTCGGTCACCTATTTTGCAGTCGAGTTCATTGAATATCCACGAGTGATCTATGATTATGTAATGACGGAGGATTGTTGATCGTATGGGTTATTATATACACATTTTTTGGGAGTTGGATACCACTTTTGTTCGAATACACCACTTCCATGCGCCTCACTCCGCCTAAGCCACGTTTTTTCTACTGTTGTCCAGAAGAAACGGCGTTGGAGCTCGTCTCGATGGGCTTCATGGCAGGGAACAGAAGAACTTCTTTGATGTCTATTATCAAAGACACGAATGCATCGTCAGAAACGCCTCATCGCCAAAAATCTATGGAGATCTCACTGGGAGAGTCGGTCAGGAACATGACAAGTCGGTCGATACCCATTCCCCAGCCTCCAGTGGGCGGAAGACCGTGTTCCAACCTGGCGTAAGACGAAGACCCGAGTCAGGCACTGTTGGGGCCGAAAAGCGTATTAAAACGTACGCATTTACAAATGTCTCGTCGATAGGCTGTGCCTCGTCGTCACCTTGCTCCTTTTGTCTGGCCTAGTGGACATCCCAAATACGGTCAGATGATGTTTTGGTATTTGGAAACGGTGACGTGCCTGTTCCTCGAACCGAAGCCTTTGCTCAAACGGGTCGTTCAACTCCGTATATGCATTACAGATCTCCTTTCCACATAAAAATGCCTCGAAGCGCTCGCACAGACCAGGGCGAGAACGGTGATTCTTAGCAAGGGGTGACATGACCTGGGGGTGGCCAACTGGGCGGGAGTAAACGAACACATTGGTTTAGTGAAGAGACACAAAAAAGGTAAACCAGATGGGCGCACCAATGAACGCAGGCGAGATGCAGAGTGGCTCGATAAATTCACCAACGAGCTGAGAAAAGAAGTTGTCAGAACCTGTGAGTTTCGTTCCTGAGGTGGAACTCACCTTGTCGAGAAGACGGGCGTTGGTACGAGGCTCAGAACAATCGACGCCGTGCTACCGCACGCTCTCGTAAGGGTGGCATACCAGGATAAACGACAGAAAAGCACCTTCTGGCAGAGGTTACGGAGGAACTTGTTTGCCTCCGGCGTGTGCAAGGTCTCGCTCGGGGGGAACTTAACGTTCAACTTCTCTTCCAGGGTTCCGATCATATCATATCGCTTCCAAGGTGTCGTAAAGTCCATCACGAGCTCCTTGCCGTCCTTGCCTTCCGGGTGGTATGTCATGATGGCGCTTCCATCGGTCAGGTACTTGACCAACCCTTCGATCATGTCTTCTGTAAGTTCCATGATGTCATACATGTCCGCATAGGCCATGTAAAATTCACAGAGGGTGAACTCGGGGTTGTGGGTAAGATCAATGCCTTCGTTTCTAAACACACGGCCGATCTCGAACACGCGATCAAGCCCACCGACAACCAGTTCCTTGAGGTACAGCTCGGGCGCGACGCGGAGGTACAAGTCAAGGTTGAGATCGTTATGATGCGTGACGAAGGGCTTGGCCGTCGCACCACCGGCAAGCATGCTCGTGATGGGCGTCTCGACTTCTAGGAAACCCATGAGGTCAAGGTACCTCCGAACATGATTGATAATCTTAGAGCGTGTGATGAAAATGCGACGGGTATCATCGGAGATGATAAGGTCTAAATATCGCTTCCTATATCTCGTCTCTTGATCCTTGAGTCCAAAGTGGCCGGAAGGTAACTGATGCAAGTTTGGGGCCAACAGGACCATTTCCGAGGGCGAAATAGATAGCTCTCCCTTTTGGGAACGTGAGGGGGTGCCAACGACACCAACGATGTCACCCCTGCGGAAGATTTGCTGAGTGGACATAAATGTCTTTTCATCGTCCGCGTCACTACCCTCGGATTTGTCAAGGTAAGACAGATCGAAAACGAGCTTTCGCGTACCGGACGTTGGCGAGAATTTGGACGTGCTGGCCTTCGGCATGCAGATCGTAAAATTTGAGCTTGCTACCGCTGCTCCGAATGTTATGTATGCGTCCTGCGAGAGAGACTTGGACACCTTCAAGCTTTTGTCCGGGGGCGATGAGCTCCTCTTTTCCGTAATCACCAACGAAATGAGGGATCGACATGGTGACATGAAACTTGTGGGGGTATGGATTAGGATCCTGAGTCTCCTTCAACTTCAGGATCGCCCTGGAGCGAAGTTCAAAGTATTGCTGAACGAGTTGCGTGCTTCAGAATGGGAGGTAAACGAGGAGGTCAGATGACTCACGTTAGGGTTCAGGTCATCCTCGTTCGGCGCATTGACAGGTGCAGCTCCATCTTGAGCAGGAGGAGCATTTGCAGCCTTTTCAGCCTTCCTGGCGTCCCTCTCGCGTTGCTTTTCGCGGCGCTTGAGTTCGCTGTATGCGGTCGATCATGTGCAAGGTTCGATGGCATGAAGGCAGACGATACGCACGACTTGGAGATCATTTCGCCCGTGATGGGGTCCTTGTGGGTTCCAGCACCCTCTGAAGCCATATTTCTAGCGGTGAAGTGTGGTATAGACTTGAATCCAAGAAGATGTTTCAAGTGGGGTTGTTGGCGGAGCGTCGCTCGAGCGTGATAGACGCATCTCCGAGCGAGCATCCGCTTTTTGTACGGATCGATATGCCCTTCCTAATCGAGTCACCAAAAAAAACTGAGTCACGGGTCACGATATTGTCACGTGATTCTTCCGAATGTATGCGTATTTCCCACGATCATAACACATCCGGCATCACGTAAGCAGCCTAATCGATCCCACCCTCGCTCACTGTTCCTGACGGCGACAACACCCTTGAACCACAGCGAACATGTCCTCCGACTACGAGTACTCTGACGAAGACGTGGATTACTATGATGACGAGGACGAAGACATGATCAGCGTACAGGAAGACGGTGAGTGGCCCAGCACCTCCTTAAGCTTCCTCTCCCAGTGAGCCGCACGAGGTCGTCACTCGCTCACTCGCTATCCGGCATTCCGTCGCAGACTCAGATCCATCTGATGAGGACATGGAAATGGATACATTTGGTGACGACTTCAAAGTTCCCCAGCGTGCTGCCCCCAAGGCATACGAGGTCGAGCACGAACCACTCCCCCAATCCGCCGTAGAGAAGCTCATGGCAGCAGATGTCGAACACATCAGTGGCATATTCGGTGTAGACGTCTGTGGCTTCTTGTTACCACTTCTGAAAGTCATGTTTAACCCCATCTCCTAGGCGAGTACGGCCTCGTTGCTCTTGTGCCACATGAACTGGAATAAGGAGCGCTTGATTGAAAAGTACATGGATAACGCCTCGGCTGTTTCTGTCGCGGCGGGAATATCGTCTCCATCGAGGGTATCTCCTTCCTCAGCCACCGGACCAGAGCGTTCCCAAGGCAGTTCATCAAGCGCTCGGTCTGGTGCGTTCCGACGACCCACGCGACAAACACTAGGTACGTTATTTTCCATGATTTCCGGCTCCCAACCCGACACCGACACTGCCCCAGCGCCAAAACCGGTGTCTTTCATGTGTCCCATCTGTTATGATGACTCTCAAACGGCATTTTCGGCCCTTCCGTGCGATCATCCTTTCTGCACCGGATGCTGGAGCGCATATATTACGTCCAAAATCCGAGAGGAGGGCGAACATGCGATCAGATGTATGGCTGAAGGCTGTCATATTATCGCCCCAGATCCGTTCGTGCGTACCGCTCTTGCAGACGACACAGCTACATGGGAACGCTTCAACGAACTTGCCGTGCGACACTTTGTCGGATCCAACCCGAACCTCAAGTACTGCCCTTATCCGTCATGCACATACACCGTGTTCTGCCCCGCTGCCGCATCCAAGAGCGCTCTGACTACTATCGTCCCAACCGTTATATGTGGTGCTAACACGACACCTCCACACAAATTCTGCTTTGGCTGTCCGATCGAGGCCGATCATCGACCTGTGATATGTAATGTAGCAAAGATGTGGCTCAAGAAGTGTCGAGACGACAGCGAGACTGCCAACTGGATCAAGAGTAACACGAAGGAGTGCGCTAAATGTCAGAGTACGATTGAGAAGAACGGAGGCTGCAAGTGCGTGGTTGTTGATACCCCTTACCGTCATCGCTCACGTTTCTTTAGCCATATGACTTGCAAGAAATGCAAACACGAGTTTTGTTGGGTGTGCATGGGTAATGGGAAGCATTACTAGTCCATCACCTTTCTGACATTATCCAGGTCCATGGTCGGAGCACGGCACCGCTTGGTACACGTGTAACCGATACGACGAAAGAGCTGGCGTGGAGGCTCGAGATGCTCAATCGAAGAGTAGAGCCTCGTTGGAGCGTTATCTTCACGCATGTCCTGTTTACTGTCCACTTGTCGCTATTTAACGTTCCCGTACAGTACTACAATCGATGGGCAAACCACGAACAATCCGCAAAACTGTCCATCGAACTGTACAACAAGACCGAGAAGAAGATGGAGGAGATGCAGATCACGTCAGAACTGACCTGGATCGAAGTCCAATTTATGAAGAAGGCCGTGGACGAAGTTGAGAAATGCCGAATGACACTCAAATGGACCTATGCCATGGCTTACTATTTGGAGAAGTGCAACGAGAAGGAGCTATTCGAGGATAATCAGAGGTATGTTGCTTGTTCTTCCTGCAGTGTCAACTTGATATGGATGCCTCCAACAGGGACCTCGAGCAAGCTGTGGAGGACCTGTCGGAGTTGTTGGAGTCTCCCCTCGATGCGGAAGCAATATCAACACTGCGTCAAAAGGTGACTGATAAGACGGTGAGAACTTGATTATTGTGTTGATCCGTGTTTACTGACTAGCACCACCTGGTAGGTGTACGTCTCAAAACGGAACGAAATCATGCTCGAGGACACTGCGAAAGGTTTCCAAGAAGGACGGTGGACCTGGAACGTGGCCGTCGAAGGATTCGACTAGATACCTTTTCCTATCGTATCAAGGCACAGTTCTAACTTTGTCATCTCGCCCACCTAATATCTGTGGACTCATTGACCATATAGTCTGACGCTTCAGCAACTTTCATCCCTCCTGCCTTCCACCTAGTTTTTTTGATAACCCAAACAGGATATAAGTAGCTGATTCCACTTTCCTTGTAATGTTATATATCAATGTTCCTCAAATCAAGCTGCACTATTAACTCACCATCATTTTTCGACTTAGCGTCTTAAGTGGGTTGGTAGTAAAGGCCTACTTTTCGTAAGTCGTACTATGAGCGGCCCCGGGCGCCCAGGTAATATGGCGTGTGTTATTCAAACCCACCCAATGATTCATGGATTAGTTCATGGTGATTGTAGGCTGAAGTCAAAACTTTTGAAAGTTCCGTCGACGGGAAAAAGGAATGACACAGGTGACAGTTGTTACGGCGTGTCAGTGGACCGTAACTAATAAACATGACGTTCGCAACCTCTACCATCGATTACAGTGCACACTTCGTGTTGATTCTGTCGTCGCTGCAGGCTCTTGAAGCTCATAACATCGCTGTGTCTCAGTCACGCGATCGATTATCAATATATAACTTGTCATGACTCTTTTTCGCTTATTCATACTTACACTCTCACGTGACTTCATGACTCATCCATATCACGTGTAGATACTATTCCATGACGTTCTATGTCGTTCCATGGACTATTACCATAGTAGGACTCTGACCGGCCCTATACCTTATGCACGGACCATCGTGCTCATGTATATAAAGGGCACGCTCATCGTAGGAGCTCCTTACTTTCGGTTTATTCATTGTCTTTGCGAGTAACCTTAGGGCAACCTAGGACCTTTCATCGAGTCCTGATATA